>CM042152.1:110653104-110738104 GCA_023376005.1 Doryteuthis pealeii
TATAAACTCCACTGGGGAAATTATTTACTAGTGTTCATTATCCATGGCCGTCTCGGGAGGTAATTCGTCGCAATAACCCTAATCATACAAATTCGAACCGTGATTATGACATGCGCGAAACAATAGGATAATTACGAAAGAGTTGAAAAGTGTGAACTGATTTGCTTCCCGGTTTTGTTTTACTTTTACTTTTTAACGGTCGATGCTCGATGAGTTCACTCTTGCTTTTAAGACAATAACGTAAATCACAGGTTAGAAAAATTCTGCCAAATGAGATTCTTGTAGAGAATTTCTATTCAAGAATAATTAGATTGCGTTCGTGTACAAAATAATATTATTCCTGTTTTTGTTTTTTTCAAAGGTGGAAGATGAAAGTACATCGTAATTTGACTATTTGGCAGGGAATCTTTTATGTTTAAAAAGGGGAAGTACGAGAAAAGGAACGTTTAAATAATAAAACTCATGTGCTTATATATATATATATATATATATATATATATATATATATTCTTTCGAATACCAATTACATCATTAAAAAAAAAGAACGGAACTAATGGAAGAAAACCATTTTCTCTAATACTTTCTCATATTATTTTTTCATTTAGAAATGGATTCTAACTCACTTTAGACAACGCTATAGTCATCCTAACGTTCAGGTGAAGGTTTTATAACACACCGAAACTTTTAACGTCGACATCACCATCTACAAATAATTGTATCTGTATGGTATACTTTATTTTGTTCTTATTGCTACGCAAAAACACACACACACACACACACACACACACACACACACACACACACACACACACACACATATATATATATATATATATATATATATATATGAACACATTTTTGGTACAACTGATTTCATACAAAACCGTAAACAATATCATACTCTATTAAAGTACGATCAGCTATTTAGACGGGAGATTTAAAGAAGCGAAAAAAGAACAATATATATATATATATATATATATATATTATATATATATATATATATATATATATATATATATATATATATAAGGTTGGCTTGAAAAGTTTATAGCCTGACCAAGATACTCTTATGGAATTTGACCATGTTAGTTTTATTTTTCAACATAGTGTACGTTGCTGCCAGCACACACCCTCCATCAGCGTTGTAATGCTGTTAAAAAGGCATCACAACAGATTTCATGTCATCTTATGAACTTTTATAGCACTGAACTTTTCAGGGCACCCTGGCATAGACACCCAGCGAGAAGACGTGATACATGGAAACATAGTTTCTGTAGATTACTATTACACACACACACACACACACACACACACACACACACACATATATATATATATATATATATATATATATATATATATATATAGTTTGCAACATTTATGAGTAAAGAGAGTTCAATAGCAGTAATAGTGGTTATACATTTTGTTTTATGTAAATAATCAAATGATCCGTGCATACAATTCCACTATTTCAAATAACCAACGCACAATTTCTTTTGTCCATATTTTTCCCTTCTTTCAAAATCTTTTACTGCTTGAATATTGCTCTGTTTAAACAAGCAAGTTTAAACGAGCATGAAACCAAAATGGTAGTAGATAAGTTTCCATGAAATTAAATATATACAAAACTAACGTATATTTATTCATTATGAATATTTCTCTATCAAATATAGTGAGAACTCTCTTATAATACTATATATACATATTGGCTTACTACTGTCTCAGCAAGTGAGATAGTCTAAACCATACACTGTGATAATATATATATATATATATATATATATATATATATATATATATATATATATATATATATATATATATATATATATATATATATATACTACTCTCTCATCAGGTAAGATAGTATACACCATACACTGTGATAATGTATATATGTATATATGTGTGTGCGTGAGAGTGAGAGAGAGTGAGAGAGAGAGAGAGAGAGTGAGTGAGTATGAGTGAGTGGATGAGTGTGTGTGTGTGTGACTCTCTCTCTCTCTCCTCTCTCTCTCTCTCTTCTCTCTCTTCTCTCTCTCTGTGTGTGTGTGGTTTTTGAGTGTTAATAAAGTTATAAATATATAAATCTATGTGCGTGAGTGCATATGAGCGTATCTATTTGACTGTGAGTATCTAAGTTAGAAAGTACAGGATGGTATTCATTTTATTTTCGCAATACACTTACGATGATTAAAAAAAAGGTAGTTACAAGAAAAGGAGCACTTAAATGATAAAAAACACATTTAATTGTATATATATTAATATATATATATATATATATATATATATATATATATATATATATTTCTCTGTGTGTGTGTGTGTGTGTGTGTATGTGTGTGTATTTGTGTGTTACTTGCCAAAGAACAAAAAAGAAAAGTTATTTAAAAAAGGGACACTTAAATGATACAACCATCATAATCATCATCAGGTTCGCTGTTAATACGGGTTCCCATGACACTCCCTCACCCATCGTCCCTATCGGTCACATGCCCTGTCCAATTTTCTGCTGGCATCCAGAGTCCGTTTTGTATGTTTTTGGGGGTCTTTCCACAATAGTATATCTGTATGTGTGTGTGCGTGTGTGTGTGTGTGTATACATAAAATATATTGATAAATATGTAGTACATACATATGCATATACACAAAGACACATATCTATAAATATATATAGGTAGGGCGTCAGTGTGTATATGCATATAGAGTGCCCCGTCATGGTGTAATAGTTAGCAAGAGAGTATCGCAAATCCATTACTACTGAAAAGAGGGTTCGATCCTTGCTACATGCCCCATACCTTATATCAAATCCAAATTTTTGGATAAATGTTATATATATATATATATATATATATATATATATATATATGTGTGTGTGTGTGTGTGTGTGTGTGTGTGCATGTGTGCTTGTGTGTGTATGTGTGTGTACATATATGTATGTTGATTGAAATATAGTGCGCGCGGACACACACACAAACACACACACACACACACACACACACACATATATATATATATATATATATATATATATATATATATATACACTTTAGAAAGTACTCGGTAATAAGCAAATTAAGCTTTTAACCATGGGTGAGTAATGTTTTAATTTTTTAATGTTTGAAAGCCAAATGAAATTCATTTTCCAATATTGATACCGTACTCAATAAATGTTTGAATTATCTGTTTATAATATACTCCAAATGTACCTTATATGTACTTTCAGTAACTATTTAAAAATTCACTGACATTGCTTTTTGAAGAAAGTATTGTGATATCAGATTCTAAATTGAAACTATTTGATTTTAATTGTACTATCGACAAGGCCCTAGAAGAAAGCACTTGATGACTTCAAACGCTGCAAGGTTCCCACAGACACCATTTGGATTTCACATGAAACTTAATTACCCAGCTTTGAAATAGGCTTGGCAGAGTTGGACTGATACATAAACATCTAGATAAACAAATAACCAAACAGGCAATTCACAGCTAATTTGAAACACATTCCCCAAAACAGGTGTCTTCACTACAGGTATGGAAAGGTCAGTTGAAGACACTTGGATAAGAGAAAATAATATGCATTCAACAAAAGTATATGCTACGTCACCGATTAATTTTAATTATGATTCGCTCATAACTTATCAACTCCTTTAATAACTCATAAAATCATTCTAAAAAGAATTATAATAAAAAAAACATTTTTTCTGACATTAAACTAACCTAATCATTACCGTAATTAACTTGCGCATAACCTGAGGATCCACATTGAATATTCAACAAATCTTTCTCATGACAAACATCTAGCACCTTTAATCATATAGATTCTTGAATATAGTGCCTGAGAGTCTCCCTCCAATATTTATTAAAACAAACAAAGTTATTGAAAAACTAATATACAAATAATTTCTACTAGTTTACTAATATACATGAAGACACCAATATATTGATACACATTGAGTAAGCGAAAATTATTTCTACCAGTTTATAAAACCAATCAAAATATTTACCAATAAACTATTCACTTACAATCCGTTCAATCGGCTGGACATGTCAAGCCCTAGAACCTAAAAGATTGTCTCGACCATATTCTTCAAATTGCTTTTATAGCAAACATCCACCCCTTTCTATCATAGAGGTGTTAGAAGACGTGGACTAAGGGTCAACCACCAGTATTTATTGATACAGACGAAGTTAATGAAATCATTTCTATCAATTTATTAATACGCGTAGTTAATGAAAAACTAACATAATTATTTCTACCAGTTTATTAATATACGTGTAATTACCAATATATTCATTAATATATGCATATTATAGGCGATTTTTCGGCATTTTATTTAAGTTCCGAACATTTTCAAACTCTGAGATTGTGGAAAAGTGTGGGAAAGGGGGTGTAAATCAAAACTTAATTTGGGGGAAAATACAGTAAGATTAATAACTAACTAAAATCTATAAAAAAAAAGAAAAAGAAAATAAGAAACCTCGAAACAATCAACTATAAAAAATATAAATGAGAACATTCAATTAACGCATTTATCTAATGTCAAGGCATAAAATAACTCTAGACGGCTTACCATGTCGTTAAAATTCCTGAATTAATCTATCATTTTAATTTACTTTACTCCCAGATGCACTAGTGTCCTGGGTATAATGTTAAACATCTATAGGTGAAGTTTATTTCTGGATCTCTGGGGAGTATGGGGCAAACTTGATTGCTAATACTCCAAGTTCAGTGACACGAATTGGTTATACATGTTAGAGGTCTCATCTTTGGGTTAAATAGAAAAAAAATGTGTTTAATAATTGGGTTTAAAAATAAATGTTGAATACTCATCAAGAATGAATAAAACTAAACGTCATCGACATAAATAAACCAAATAGGGTTGACATGCCGTAAAATCCAACCAGACCAAACCAAACCAGGTGCGCTAAGACAGACAGTATCTGCTAGAATTCCATCTATGGGTCAAATAATTTTTGAACATTATTAGTTTTGGATAGGAAAGCTTGAAACCATATAACTGTGGGCAAAATAATTGTTCCAATTAAATAGGAATATATGCTTAAAGCCGTATAATTGCGTGCAAATTATATGTAATAGATACTAGATAACATATAAATGTGTAAAAACGCATTATTATTATTATTATTATTATTATTATTATTATTATTATAAATCATTTTGAGTTTTTCACATCAACGTTAGCTGATTGTATTTGACTGGAGGCTGTGTGACAACAAGTCTCCACTGGTCTCCAGGACTCTTCTGAGTATTCTAGCCGATTGCAGCAGTGCAGTAGTCTGGATTGTCTCAATTCTTCCTCTGATTTCCAGATCCTCCAGTCTTTTTTCCAAGTTTATTGGGATCGTTCCAAGTGCACCAATTACAATTAGTATCACTTTCACTCTCATACTCCACAGCTTTTTCAATTCTCTGGCAAAGTCCAGGTATTTATCCATCTTTTCTTTTTCCTTTAGCTTCACCCTGTGATCGGCTGGAACCGCAACGTCCATCAGTTGACACTATTGGTACGACCTTCATCTTCAAGTTCCACAGTTTTCTCAGTCCTCTGGCAAGGTCCAAATATTAGTCTATCTTTTCGTTTTCTTTCATTTTCATTCGGGTGTCGGTCGGAACGTCAAAATCCACGAGATGACATGTTCTCTCCTTCTTGTTTTCAATACTAGGTGTGGTATCCTGGCCTGGATTTAGTGATCCGTCTGTATCTCGAATTCACAGAGTATTCATGCGTCTCATTCTCCAGAACAGGTTCAGGCTTGTGCATTTACCATTTAATTATATCGTGAAAATTGAATTTCTTGCACAATTCCCAGTGAATTACCTCTCCCGATGAGTTGTGCCTCGTATTTTACTCTCTTTGTGCTAGTTTGCTGCATTGTTGGCAAAAAAGTGCAACTAAATCAAATCTATGGTCTTTTGGTCAGCCTAGGCAATGTATAATAAATAACAATAGAGAAATGTATGCTTTTTTATATTAACAGAACAGGAAAAAAAGAACTTGTGAATACACCTAAATAAAGAAGAGAAGTGAAATATGTCAAGTCTTCTTGCTCATATCATAACTTTCCAGACATTCTGTGTAGCAAAGGAAATAATGAATGTGTTGAAATCACGAAATGCTCCCTCCCCCCTAATATTTCTTTACAGTGTGAAAGGAATCAGGAGTGGAAAGTTTCAGTACCAATCACTTTGACCAAACTATTTACACCCACCTACGAAAAATTCCCCTGACTGTCGGCGAGTCAAGAAATCTATGTCCATGCGCCAACGCCTATATGTTTGGCGATTCCTTTAAATGGCCGTTGGTTACTGTTTGGGAATGAATAGAGCATAATTACTCATGAACCATACTGTTCCTTTTTGTCAGGTGGTGAGGTCAAATGTTTGATAGAACGATGTAAGGAACAATACGTATACCACAAGATACTAGTATTTAGCTGTGAATGAAATACTGATATGGTGTTAAAAGGAAAATTTGATACTAGCAAATATACAATAATACACAAGTTCATATATTGACAGCCATATATATTGACAGCCATATATATATATATATATATATTGACAAAGAGAGAGAGAGAGAGAGAGAGAGAGAGAGAGAGAGAGAGAGAGGAGGGGAGTATTAGAGAGTGTGAGAGAGGGAAAGATAAAGAGAGGCCCAAAGAGAGTCGTAGGAAATGCTCACGGTGGGCCGAATTCAAATCCTGAATGAGGCTATTTGCATTCCTTATAGTGCTAATATCCTTGGGAATTGTATGAATACAACAATTCTCCCTCAAGCCATGGGTAAATATTAGAGCAGACTGGGTATTAAACCTCGATAAGGCTACATGTTGAGGAGAAGAACAAACCGAATTCAAACCTGTCAAACTCCGCTTAAATAATTGACCTCATGTCACAATCTGATCGTGCAGAGAGGTTGATATATATATATATATATATATATATATATAGATATGTGTGTGTGTATATGTGTGCTTGTATGTGTGTGTATGTGTGTGTGTGCGTGTGTGTATTACTTTTGAACATAGAATGCGTGTAGCAAGATTCATTTGGCAAGGACTACTAATGGAAGGAGGAAGAAATAAGAGATGATAAAGGTTTAAAAAATAGTGATGAGCCAAAACAGAATGAATGATGGTTTGACCGTAGCGTGACCCCGAACTGAGAATTGAGTGTCAACCGGAAGTCGGGTGTTGACCGCAACCGGAAGTCGGGTGTTGACCGCAACCGGAAGTTTCGGGTGTTGACCGGAAGTCACGTGGTGACGTGGATCAACGAAGAAAGGTATCGCTCTCTTTTTGCCTTCCGCCGTCGTAGGGTACGGATCGGGCCTCTAGTGGCTAGTATGGGGTCACAGTAATCAAGTAGTGTTCTCTCTCTCTTTCTCTCTGCCTTTCCTCCTCTCTGGTACGAGCACACTAGACGAACACGATAATAAAGGCTGGCAGTTGTGACTACATATTTCTCGTGTTATAATTTCTATCAACACCATTTTAGCACTGTGAATTTGGAGGCACGTGGACGAGACTCGGTATACAAAATACACCGCCGCCGCCGCCGCGTTACAGTTATAGTTTTAGCGCTCGGAAGAAAAGGACAACGTTACTTATATCATTTTGGTACCGGGAAAATATAGCACAACGGTACAATGTGTTATATTCATAAGTAAAGAGTGCCCAATATTATTTTCAAACCAAGTGAATTATTTAAGTTCGTATTTTTATTTATATACTTATGTGTTGCTTCATAAGAAGAGCCAAACACTTCGTCCAAATAGGTCTTTTAGGCTATTCAGGACTTTTGTAAGTATTCTAGCCGACCTCGATAGTGCTGTCTCTGTGTAATCTCAATTCTTCGTGTGATATTCAATTCCTCCAATCTCTTTCTAAAATCTATTAGTCTCACTGTCAACTTACTATTCGCTATTTTTTCAGCTCCCTAGCAAGGTTCTGATTTATATCCATTTTTCACTTTCCTTTATTTTTCTCTGTAATTTGTAGGATTAGCGAGGTCGACACATTTGTTTCTTTTTGCTGACTGGGTTTCATCTTCTGATCGGGATTGAGTGATCGCATTGTATTGTAAAATCCCAGAAAATTGTGTGTCTCATTAACCTGGACAGATTCTTTTGTATTAAATGGTCTATATAAGTCAGAAATTGTCATAGTAATTAGAAGATTCATTGTTCCCAGAATGCAACGTCGATGGTTATTTATTTCTAACAGGAAGTTGTTGAGGGTAGCAAGTGGCCGTACAGCTGCTTTTTGTGGGCTTCTGCTCCTAAGATATAGTTCAAGGCAGTACCAGCATTTTTTTGTTTCTCCTACCTAGTTTTTCTTTTCTCTAAGCACTTCGTTAGATTTAAAATAATGCAGTCGTAGCACTGATACGGATATAGCTTGGAAGAACTGTCGCTTTATCTTAACGGTGAGATCATATTTACTTGGAAGTATTCATAATTATATTTAGGTTAATATTTTTTTCCTTTTGTTTTCTTTTTTATTATGCACTCAATCGACAATTTCTTCACAATGTGTTCACATGAGAACGGCATATGAATACGTCGTTGCTCCCCCAGAATTGTACATCATGAATTGCTCGGATTACTTTGATAGTTTATGTGCTATGTAGCAAGTGGCTGTACTGCTACTTTTTGTGGGTTTCTGCTCCCAAGTTTAGTTCAAAGCAGTACACATCATCCTCGTGTTGCTCCCATCTATTTTTTTTTTTTGCTAAGCGCTTCGTTAGATTTCAAATAATGCTGTCGTACAGTAGCACTGATACGGATATAGCTTGCAAGAATTGATGCTTTATCTTAACGGTGAGAAGAGATTTATTTGGAAATATTTATCTTTTTGAAGATGATATTTTCTTTTCCTTTTCTTTTCTTTCTATCATGCACTCAATCGGCAATTGCTTCAAGATATTCCCCTATTGACAGATGCATTTATGTGAATCTGAGAGACAATTCTTGTGACAAGTAAATGGCAGTTTCAATCTAATCCGACGCTTATCGTAAGTGACCTTGCACAAAGTACCAAGTTACACAAATTCACTTCAGCATTTTTTTTTTTGCACTGGTAGGCAGTTGTGAAATTTCAATTGAACGAAACCACCTTCACAAACACGCACATACACGCACATATACACGCACACACTTACGCATATACACTTAGATTAGTCCACTTTTTTAAATGGTTCAGCTTGTCACAAAAATTATCTAGCCTGTCTGATCATGGTGGTAATATATCCTTTTGCCACCTGAAAGTTTAACTCATAGTGATAGTATTGTAATTTTTTAATATTAGTTCTTAGTCCGCTCTGTTCAGGGGCATTAAATGTATTACCATCACCAATTTGCATCTCTAAGTTCCAGAGAATGTTATGTGCCACATTTTCTAGGACATATATCTAGTGGTGCAGTTCCCATTCTGGAGATCTAGGGGAGTGTGTAGTACACTTTCTTTGCCATCCACGCTGGTAGTACCTGTTAGGGTCCCATCTATGAATTGAATAAATAAAAAAATGAGTTTTAAAAATGTGTATTAATTTTGTTAGAAAACTGAATAACAAAGAAGAATGAAGAAAACAAAAACGTATTTGGCATAAAATAAACCAACCAACCAACCAACTAACTAGGACATATTATGGATTATGGATCTCCTTTTTTTCCAGCATATCAAAATTATTATTATTATTATTATTATTATTATTATTATTATTATTATTATTATTATTATTATTATTGTCGTTTTTGTCTATGCCTCTTCAAGTCTCCAGGATTCTTCTATGCATTCTGGTAATTTTTGTAGTGCTGTTGAATGGATGGTTTCGATCTTTCTTCCACTCGTCAGTTCATCAAGTCTCTTTTTCAGGTGCTAAAGAATTGTTCCATTTGCTCCTATTATGATTGGAATTACTGTCACTTGCATATTTCACAGCATTTTATGTTTTTGGCAAGGTAATAATAATAATAATAATAATAATAATAATAATAATAATAATAATAATAATAATAATAATAATAATAATATGGCAGCCAATAACAGCAGCTGTAACATATGGACAAGCAGGAAAACAACAAAAACGAGAAACTGAAATAGGAAGAAAAACAATTATATGGGAAAATTGCACATAAAAAAGCCTGAACACGGGTAAGAAAAAGGAAACCTCAAGAAAGAAAGGTAATCACTCATAATTGCAACACAATTATATAATAACAAAACAAAAATAAATAAGACATAACAAAACAGCAAATGTGGGACGTATGGTGACAGAGATGAGATAATCAACCATGTATTAAGGGAATGCAGCAAATTAGCACAATGAGAATACAAGGCTTGGCACAACCGGGAATTGTGCGAGTCTCTAGATTTTGACCATGCAACAAAAGGATATATATACTAAACAGAATCTGTTCTTGAGAATGAATCATATAAAAATTCTCTTTGAGATAAAGACATAACATCTTATTCCAGTCAGAAGACCAGAACTAGTATTGATTAACAAAAAAAAAAAACTTCTCAACAGTTATATTTTGCAGTCCCAGCAGATCACAACCTGAAGATAAAATAAAACGAAAAGATATAGAAATACCAGGACCTTGCTGTAGAACTGAAGAATTGGGGAATATGAAGATGAAGTGATACAAATTGTATCTGGTGCAAATGGAACGGCCTCCAAAAGTTTAGAAAACCGATTAGAGAAGCTGGAAATCAGAGGAAGAATTGAGAGCATCGATAAAAACAGCATTGCTTAAATAGGCTAGACTATTTAGAAGAGTACTGGAGAGCTGAGAGGATTTGTTGTCACTGATATTCCAATCAAAGACCTTCAGCTTACGTTGGTGTGAAAAACTCACAAATAGTGAAATAAGAATATTACGAAAAGATCGACAAAGATGTATTTTGTCTACCTTTTCGTATTATTATTATTATTATTATTATTATTATTATTATTTTATTTTTTTTTACTCCTTTTGAGTTTTCACATAAGCATTAGCTGATGGTCTTTCACTGGAGTCTGAGTGACAGCAAGTCTCCTCAGGTCTCCAGGACTCTTCTGAGTATTCTGGCAAATTGCAGCAGTGTAGTGTTCTGAATGGTTTCAATCCTTCCTCTGATTTCCAAACTTTCCAAACCCTTTTCTAATCCTTTTGGGACTGTTCCAAGTGCACCAACTACAATTGGTATCACTTTCACTTTCATATTCCATAACTTTTTCAGTTCTCTAGCAAGATTCAGATATTTGTCCATTTTTTCATTTTCCTTCAGCTTCACCCTGTGATCTGCTGGCACTGCAAAATCCACCAGTTGACAAGTTCTTTCTTTTTTGTTTATCAACACTAGATCTGGTCTTCTTGCTGGGATAAGGTGATCCGTTTTTATTTCAAAGTCCCAGAGAATTTTATGCGTTTCGTTCTCAAGAACAGATTCTGGGTTATGCATATACCATTTTGTTGTATGGTCGAAATTTAATTTTTGCATAATTCCCAATGGATCACCTTCCCAACCCAGTCGTGCCCAGTTTATTTTATTTATTTTATTTTATTTTATTTATTATTATTATTATTATTATTATTATTATTATTATTATTATTATTATTATTCTAAGTGGAATTAAAATGCGAATGTTTGTTGGCTTTGGATTGATTAACGAAATTTTCGAGTCAAACGTGAAGTGTTTCTTCAACTCGTTGATTTTTATCTGGCAGGCTGAATGCAGCAGGCGAATTCCATCTCGTTTGGTTTCCGAATTTCTTCCGTATAAAATGTTGAACATCAAAAGATTTACTCTCTTCTAAATGTGAAAGAACTCCGAATGTAATGGTTTTAACCAATCTAATTTTTTCACCTTGAAGGGAATGAATAAAATTCCTTTATAATGTAGATCTTTAGATGAACGCACATATGCATCAATATATGCTTCAATAAGCATTAAGTTATTTGCCTTGCGGCACACCCGATGTATTTAGTGAAATTAAGCAAGCAAAAGAAGAAAGGTGAATTGTTCAGTGAATTTATGGATGGATGTTGGAAGATTATTTAGAAGAAGAAAAGAAGATTAAATAAAAGGAGGATAAATGAGCAACGTGTAGAAAAGAAAGAAGTGTAAGAAACAAACAAACACAGAATGAAATCACGAAAGAAAGAAAGGAAGAAAAAAAGAGGAAAGAAGGAAAGAGAGAAAAAGTGAAAAAAAGAAGGGAAGGAATAAGAAATAACGAAAGAAAGTAGGAAGGAAGAAAGTAGGAAAGAACGAAAAGGAGAGTGAGTGAGCAACGTGTAGAAAAGAAAGAAAGAGAGAAAGAAGGAAGGAATGAAAAAAGGAAAGGAAGAAGGAAGAAAGAGAGAGAGAGAATGAAAGAAAAAAGAAAAAGAGAAGGAAGGAAGGAAGGAAGGAAGGAAGGTGGGAAGGACGGAAATAAATAAAAAATAAAAAATAAAATAGAGACAGAAAGAATGAAAGAAAGATACATAAAGAGAGAAAGTAAAAAAGATATAAAGAAAGAAAGAAAGAAATATAATGAATTATATAAAAATTGAAAAGGATCAGTTAATAAACGAATAAATAAGTAAAAGAATAAAAGAGAAAGAAAGAAAGAAAGATAGATAGATAGATAGAAGAAATAAAGAAAGATAGAAATATAGAAAAAGATATAAAGAAAGAAAGAAACAAAACACAAAAAAGAAAGATCGAAAGACAGAAAAAAAAAGAAATATAATAATTGATATAAAAGATTTAAAGGATCAATGATAAAAAAGTCATCAAATTTAAGAAGATAAATGAATAAATAAACAAATGAAGGAAAGCGAAAGACAGAAAGAAAGAAAGGAGATTTGAAAGAAAATATGAAAGAAAGAGATAAACTAAAAATGGAGTATGAAAAATAAAGTTTAGAAAATTAGAATATATCAATAATAAAAAAAGGAGATAAAATCAAAGGAGAAAGAAACAAAAAATCAAACGTAATGAAGAGAAAGATAACATCATATAGAAATGTAAAGCAAGAAAAAAGAAGATAAATAAATGAGGAAAAAGAAAGAAAAGGAAATAAGTTAAAAGGTCAGAATTAAATAAGGACATACGAAGAAAAAAAGAAAGACAGAACAAAACAAAATGAACCAAAAAAGAAGTAAATATGGATATAAGGAAATAAATAAATTCAAAAGAAGAAAAAGCAAGAAGGTATAAAATAAAGACAATCGAAATAATGCAGAATAAGAGGAAGACGTAATTGAAGAAATGAAGAACGAAAAGAAGAGACGATAATATAAAGACGATCAAATTTATAAAAAGAAAGAAAGAAAGAAAGAAAGAAAGAAAGAAAAGAAAGAAAGAAAAGAAAGAAGAAAGAAAGAAAGAGGAAAAAATAAAAAATAAAATATTAAAAAAAATCCCATTAAATGAAAAAAAAAACAGTAAGAAAGCAAGAAAGAATGAAAAAGGTAACCGAAAAATAAAGACTAACAACATGTTATTAATAAAGAGGAAACTGATTTCATATACATGCAAATAAATAAATACATAACTAGAAAAACAGAAGAAAAAAAAGGAAAGGAAAATATCTGGAATAATTAGAGGAGAAAGAAAGAAAGGAAGAAGCAGGGAAGAACGAAAGAACAAAGGAACTAAAGGGAGCAGAAAGATTAAGACTGTACAAATCTCAGTAATAAAACGGTAGACGACAAAAAATTTACAAAGGAGAAAAAGAATGAAAGAATGAAATGGAATATAGAATTAAAATATGAGTAAGAAGGATTTCAATTAAAGTGAGAAAATAAATAAAGAAAAAAAGATGCAAAGAGGTAGGAAAAAAAACTGCCAATATCTCGGTAATAAAGAGGAAAATCATCTCATATATAGATGTAGATAAATAAATATATAATTGGAAAAGGAAGAAAGAAAAAGAAAAGAAAAATATCTGGAATGAATAAAATGAAATAAAGAAATAAAGAAAAAAAAAAAACAAACAAAGAATCAAAGAAAAAGAAAGAAAGAATAAACGAATGAATGAATGTATGAATGAACGAAAGGGGCAGGAAAATAAATCTATCTATCTATCTATGTATGTGTGTGTGCGCGCGCGAGTGTGTGTGTGTGTGTATGTGGAGATACAAATACATAATGCAAAAGAGAAAGAAAGAAAAAAGAAAAATATCTGAAATAAAATGAAATAAATAATGAAATAACTAAAGAACGCTGTATTATTCTAGAAACCTGATGACTTCAGCAAAATAAATTTACAAAAAGAAGAAATAGTACAACGACCAACCCACCCTAAAAACAAGAAAACAAAAAAAAACCAGAAACAATAAAAAGCAAAAAAGTCATGCATGAAAGAAGAAAAAAAATAAATATGGGAAACAACATCTCTTTCTGCTTTTGTATGCCTTGAAAAAAATCTAATCCACCTCATTTCTTTTTGCTTCTAAACAGCCCTGCACCGGAAGTGGATTTTCCCGGCCATCATTAAATGGTAAATATCTTCCGTTTTGCCGCCTTCGTATTGAACTGATCGTCGACATTCATTCAGTTCCGTTCAATGGATCATCATCGATCATTTTTCTCTTCATGATTTATTTGTTTGGCTATTTCTTTAGAATACTCTCTTTATTTTGGGTGGTTTTATTTCGGGTATTAGCTATTCCTTTCTTTTCATCGTTTCATATTTCACACGCTTCATCCGTTTGATTTAGCTCAGCTGATAGGAATCTCTTATTAAATATAAAGAGAAAAATAATCACTGCTCCCGGTTAGGCATCATTTGACCTAAAATAATCAGATAGGAGGTTTCTTAGATCACAAAGAAAAATCGAAGGATCTTTGTCTTTCAAGGAAGAAGATACGTTAAATAAATAAATAAATAAAACATCACCTTAAAATACACACATTTTGCGGTGATTAGCTTTTTAGTGGTTTTTTTTTTCATCCTTGATAACATGAAAATTCCTGAATATTTTGTTACTTGAAAAGCGATCGAATTCTGAGATGTCAAATGTCTTACGAACCGAATCAAGTTAAACGAGGGAAATAATAATAATAATAATAATAATAATAATAATAATAATAATAATAATAATAATAAGAAGAAGAAGAAGAAGAAGAAGAAGAAGAAGAAGATCTACTGGAATGTATAAATAAAAAAGTGTCACCCATTTCCAGCCTAAGAACAGACTAGAAAATATTTATCAAGGAGTAAACATGGAGGTTCGAACAAATTAAAAGTAAAAGGAAAAGAAAACATTTGTCAGAAAGGTGAAAAAATGTTAAGATAAAGTTAAATGTGATACAAATCATTCATATCCTAGAAAAGAACACCTATATTGGCTGGTGCTGTCGAATACGCCGACTGCATATTTGCAGAAAGGTAAGACCCCAATAGGACCACCTAGTGCTCGAATACTCAGAATATCCTGAGACCTGAGGCGACTTGCTGTTACCCAGACTACTGTGAAAGACCACCAGATATCACCAGGAGTGATATAATAATAATAATAATAATAATAATAATAATAATAATAATAATAATAATAATAAAACCATATACTCTGCGAATGTAGCAAACTAGCACAACGAGAATACAAAACTAAACACGATTGGGTTGGGAAGGTGATCCACTGGGAATTATGCACAAAATTTAAAGTTGACCATACAACAAAATGGTATATGCATAACCAGAATCTGTTCTTGAGAACGAAACGCATAAAATTCTCTGGGACTTTGAAATAAAAACGGATCACCTTATCCCAGCAAGAAGACCAGACCTAGTGTTGATTAACAAAAAAGAAAGAACTTTTCAACGGTGGATTTTGCAGTGCCAGCAAATCACAGAGTGAAGCTAAAGGAAAATGCAAAAATGGACAAATATCTGGACCTTGCCAGAAACTGAAAAAGTTATGGAATATGAAGGTCAAAGTTATACCAATTGTAGTTGGTGCACTTGGAACAGAAAGGATTGGAAAAGGGTTTGGAAAGTTTGGAAATCAGAGGAAGGATGGAAACCATTCAAAACACTGCACTGATGCAATCTGCCAGAATACTCAGAAGAGTCCTGGAGACCTGAGGAGACTTGCTGTCATTCAGACTCCAGTGAAAGACCATCAGCTAATGCTGATGTGAAAACTCAAAAGGAGTAAATAATAATAACACGAAATATTCTGAACGGTCACGAGATCCTGATCTGTGATTACTGCACATTCAAACAAGGACCAACGGACTGCGAATTCAAACATGGCGTTAATTACGCATGACGAACAATCATTTAAAAAATTATTGATCAAAGAAAACATCCGTAATCTCCCTCCCGCCTCTCTCTCACTCTCTGCATATATATATATATATATATATATATATATATATATATATATATATTGTCAAAATAGAATCATCGGCGCTTGATGAATCTCAACTCAACACCTATGTGATCATCGAACCAAATATGCGATCATCGTTCCAGGACTTAGCACCGTTGACACTAGTTCTACGCTATCCAAACACAGATATACCTGCTCGCTCATGGATATTTACCAGGAATTATTTATACATATAACATATATATATATATATATATATATATATATATATATATATATATATATTCTATATCACTTGTTTTAGATCGAGACCGTGTGGGACGGTAGTAATGGTGCGGTTAGGCTTGGGTTACTTTTCAGGCTTCAAGTTCAACAAGATCAAAGGAAAGGGATCGAACACATTTTCCCCAAGAAGAGGTGAGAGCAGACATTGAGTAAGAATGGGTTATAAGAATGGTCGGACTCACACAACACAGATCTTTGATGAAAGGTCATTTGGTTAAATTTTTGCCCTTCAAGTATATATATATATATATATATATATATATATATATATATATATTATGTGTGTGTGGGGGTCTGGTTTTAAAAAGAAACAATGTCAAAGACATCCAGTCAACTGACCATCGGCCGACACATGTTCTTAAAGAAAAGAATACAGATAACAAAAATATGAGACAGGAAGTGTTCGGGTAATGTGCCCGAAATATCAGGAGAAATAAAGAAGATTAAGAACATAACATTTATCACTTTGTTGTATCATGTTTTTTACTTACGATATTCTTCCATGATTTGTAGACAACTTAACATGTAAGTTTTTCCCCAATTATATTATATATATATATATATATATATATATATATATATATATTATTATTATTATTATTATTATTTATATTTTTTGCTTGAGGCAGTTACAATGCGTATATCGTATAAAATTCGATAATTAATGAAAATAATCATGACAAGCGAACACGGCAAATATCGCCCTCTACGTAGAACATCGTACAGCAGCTGAGTAAAGTATATTATTATTTATATTTTTTGCTTGAAGGCAGTTACAATGTGTGTATCGTATAAAATTCGATAATTAATGAAAATAATATACTTTACTCAACAATGCTTCTAAAGCAAATTACCTTGATCTCATTCCTCACGCCGGAGCATAGGCCTAAAATTTGCGATCTTCTCAACGTCCACTCTGCTTTGTATAGTAGTAGTAATAGTGACGTATTTACTCGTGGTAAAGTCTCTGACTCTGCGTGCTGAGTTCCCGGTTTCGATTTCTGTCGTAAGTATACATCGCTGATGAGACTTAATAAAGTTGAAACAGCTGCTGAACGCTGTTCTACGTAGGGGGCGATATTTGCTGAGTTCGCTTGTCATGATTATTTTCATTAATTATCGATTTTTATACGATATAAGCATTGTAACTGCCTTCAACCAAAAAATAAATAATAATATACTTTACTCAACAATGCTTCTAAAGCAAATTACCATAATCTCATATATATATATATATATATATATATATATATATGATATTTCTTATTTTTTCAATATTTTGTGATTAAAAGAGACTATAAAACCAAATTCCATCATAAAAATATACTTCTCATCCCTTAGTTGGTAAATGCCTAACATTAAAATCCTACGAAATCCATCGGTCTCGAAATAGGCCGAATAAACTGCTGATAATAATAACTTACATTATATTTGTTTGGGCCTTTTGATGTTGCCTAGAATAATTGCGAATCCAGAAGTGTAAGACATCTTCCAAAAAAGTGATGACGCTAAGAAGCATCACATGGTTGTGATGGTGGTGGTGGGGTTAAAGACTTGAGTTCAGGAGATGATGGAGTACACATTCATTGCATCTCTCACCTTGACTGCTATTACCCGTTAGAAGCCAATCTATAGTTCAAATAGATCTGTTGGAAAATTATTAATATTTGATGTGAAATTCTAGAATGAAAACGCTGAATTTAAAATTAGCTTGATAGGGCAACTCAAGGGTCGTTCCTAGTTATTGATGGAACACGGTCCAATCTGACACACTTTACGAAGAAATGGACACCGCTAAGTAACTACCTACTTGCTTGATGATATGAAGGGGCATTACTCGGAATGGCATCTGAAGACCTAATTTGTTATAGGGCAAATCAACGATCGTTCCCTGGAAGGATATTAACCTATATTCAGACATCAGGATCAGAATGTTTTTTTTAGACGGGGGTCTGTTTCTCACCCTCTCTACATGTCTACTGTTTTTTTTATTGCTATAAAAGTGTATCTGTCTGTGAGAGAACCTGTTCTGCACTCTGTTCTGTCGATGTACTTGTCTAGACCCCAACGTTGTGAATTATGTGCTGGCCGAATTTAAAGCACGAGTCAGAAAAACAGGCTCACAAGGATTACAAACAAAACAACAACAACAAGTGTAAACAAGACACATGGAAGAAGGGTGTGTTTGATAATCGCTGGCTGCTACTGTTTATCCCTACCGGCGATCTTGACACTCCAACGGCCGAGTTGTAACTGCCTTAGGGCTCGAGTCTTGTTGTATTTATGTCAAATTCCCCTTCCCCAAACCATCTTCTCCGGACCACACAAATGGCCAGCACTTAAATAAATCGCCGACTTCTAGTCGCCATTAACCCTTAAAATTAAAGTACTTAAATATTTTTTCAGACAATACGTCTTCAATACGTTGATCATTAATTTTTTTCAAAAGAGAATTTCTCCCAAAAATCCTTTTTGCTTTTAATACCTGGGTGCCTAAGATATTATCACCAAGTGGTCCCATTTCATGGTGGCATACAGGTCTCTTTAAACTTTACGACCTAATCTTTGGATTCGTAAAAAGGTCAGCCACCCACCCCTTTTACTTATGCCTGGCTTTAACCTACTCTCTTTCTTATTTATTTATTTATTTATTTATTCTGACCATGTTCGTCTTCAACCACAGTATCACATGTCTCATGTATTCCCATTTTTACCAGGGAAAAAACTGCTTCCTTTTGCTATGCAATAAAGGCAGTTTATATTTTGTATTGTTTTAGAATGTATTCAAACAAGAACAAACACGAGATTATTGATATGATCCTAACTTCGCATAGGTTTGAGCAGGTTTTATGAAAGAGCAACAATTATCCAAGCGGCAGTTCGTTCTTCTTCAACGTTGCAATAGAAGGGCAAATTGCGATAGAGTGTGCATAAATGTCGTCGTGGGAGTTGTCTAAATCTTGCTTGTCGGTTTTTGCCTCTTACCCACGGTCAGTTACACTGCCCGTTTGGTAATTCAATTATCAAGGCTAGAGAGTTCAGTTTTACCATTATCAACAAGGCGTGCTTACTGAACGAATTGCCTTGACTGATCTCTCTCTCTCTCTCTCTCTCTCTCTCTCTCTCTCTCTCTCTCTCTCTCTGTCTCTCTCTATATATATATATAAAAGTATCTCCTTACGACACAAGAATTTTATTTAAAAAACATGTCGCAGTTTGAGAGCTCAATGTGTGCTCTTAATGTTAAAGTTAAGTAAGAATGTTAAGTGTATTTCTTTATTATATATATATATATATATATATATATATATATATATATATATATATAAAAAGTAAAATGGATATGAATCGACGGTATATGTAGAAAGTTTATCTTGTTTTTTTCTACAAACTTTCTACAAATATATATATTATATATATTATTATATATATATATATATATATATATATATATTTTCTCTCTCTCTCTCTCTCTCTCTCTCTCTCATTCTCTCTTATACACACCACACACACATACACAAACACCATCATCCCTATCGGTCATCGCTCTTGGCAAGTCCCCTAAATAGCAAGACTGAATTTAGTAGACCAGTTCACATCCTTCGGTAACAATATTTCATCAAATATTAATACCAATAGACGTATAATTAAAACATGGACTTATTGCTGTTTTGAGCAAATCCTGAAAGAAGCAGCCTACAAAAGATTAACTGTGTATCAGTTACCTCTCATCTCATAAACAATGCAAATAAAACGATGACTACATGCAGTTACTGCTAGGGAAGTAAGTGACATTCTTATATGGACTCCTACATATGGGCATATTAGTGTTGATGGGCTAGTAAAACTTACATTTATCAGCTCTGTACGGATACTGAACACCCTGTAGAGGACTTATCGAGGGCGATGACTAATAGTAACGGATATCGTGACCACTTTTTATTCATTGAGCACTTTTTTACCATCGGTTTAGTTTTTAACAGACGTTATATATGCCATTGAATTTTCCAAGTTTTCAATGTTTCAATGTGACACAGCATTCATCATGTCTGTAGTTCATATCCTTTTGTCCTGCATAGTTGTTTATTTTAGCTTTTTGTGTCATGTCAAAATTTGCATTGTTGTTAGTGCATTTTTATCGTTATCTCTGACAAATGAACGATCACAGTGATAGCTTTTCTATTAAAAAAAGAGTAGAATTCTGTATTGTTTCTACATATGCTGTTAAATGTAAATTCTTTGGACGAGAACTGGTCAATTTTTTTCGTTTAGAATGATTACTGAAACTGGCAACATAAGTGCTAACAACCTATATATATAAATAAATAAATATATCTGGCGATATCCCGCACAAACAGTCACAGATACAGACTATGCTGATGACCTTGCACTTCTTGCAGATACACCGGTACAGGCTGAGTCACTGCTACATAGCTTGGAGGAGGCAGCAAAGAATATCGGCCTCTGTGTGAACTCCGGTAAAACAGAGTTCATGAGTTTCAAAAAGAAAGGAAACATCTTCACACTCAACGGCAAGCCTCTTAAGTCAGTAGAACAATTCACGTACCTAGGTAGTAATATCTCATCCACAGAAGAGATGTTAATACACGAATAGAAGGCATGGTCGGCCACAAACAAATTATCAGTCATATGGAGATCTGATCTCCCTGACAAGTTGAAGTGACACTTCTTCCAGGCTGTGGTTGTATCAGTGCTGCTATATGGCTGCACCACTTGGATGCTAACGAAGCGTCTTGAGAATAAGCTAGACGGGAACTGCACAAGAATGCTGCGTGCAGTCTTGATCAAGTCGTGGAAACAGCGCCCCAAGGAAGCAGCTGTACGGTCACTTGCCCCCCATCTCACAAACTATTCGAATGAGACGGACAAGGCATGCAGAACACTGCTGGAGAAGCAAGGATAAGCTCATAAGCGACGTTCTCCTGTGGAAGCCAACACATGGACATGCAAGAGTGGGGCACCCAGCAAGGACCTATATTGACCAGCTATGCGAAGATGCTGGTTGCTCCGCAGAGGACCTCCCAGGTGCAATGAATGATAGGGAGGCTGGCGAGAGATTGTCATGGATATCCGTGCTGCATGCGCGACATGATGATGATGATATGTATATATATATATATATATATAATATATATATATATATATATTAGTTGTTAGACATTATGTGAGACGGCACTTTGAATTACGTGCCAACAATAGAAACCAGGTCCGTTTCCCGATTCATTTATTACTTCTCTCGTGATGGTATTCGGTATGTCGCAGTTCGCTAAAATATGTGCAAACTCCGTCTCCCTAGTTAAAGTCAGAGGGAAGCAGGAATGTGGGCTGTCGTTGACATGATGTGTTTTCATTTATTGGGGGGAGGGCAGTGGCGATAGAATATAAGATTGTGAAAAATGAAATGGATGGGGATATAGGACATAGAATAGGAACAAGATAGAAATAGGAAAAGAAAATAAATAAAAAAGTGTAAAAAGGTATATTTAAAAAAAAAAAATAAATCTTTTGATTATATTGGACCTCGGTGGGACTAGTTTTTGTAATAAAAGGAAGGTTGCTCCAAGTCCTTTTTAATCAGATTCTTGCCCTGATGAGTTACTTAGCAAAACTATTAGTAGGTATATCTGACTCATTACACGCTGGGCACTGCTGGAGAAGCAAGGATGAACTAATTAGTGACGTTCTTAGTGGAAGCCATCACATGGGCACACCAGATTAACCCGTCCAGCAAAGACGTACATAGACCACTCTGCGCGGATACTAGATGCTACACAGAGGAACTCCCATGAGCAATGAATGATAGGGACGGCTGGCGAGAGATTATCATGGATATGCGTGCTGCTAGCGTGACATGATATATATATATATATATATATATATATATATATATGTGTGTTGTGTGTGTGTGTGTATGTGTATGTGTGTATGTCTGTGCATGAGAAGCAAAGGTAGGTCCTACTAGTTACCCATGCCAACCATTACAATGTAAAGTTTGAAAGTTTTAATGTATAGCAAGGAACTCTGAATCACAACAAATGATGACAGTTTGTTTGCGATAGGTTTTCAAAAATGCAACAACAATCCTTACAAATTTCCACCAGGAAAGCGTTAATTCAATGATTAAGTTTTGAATTAACTGATAAGCTTACCCGTCATTACATTGAACGGTAAATTCACGAGCAAAATCAGTCTCCAGGATTACTAATAATGAATTGTTAATTCACTTATGTTAAATTGGATTATATGAAGAGATGCTAACGTCATTGCAAAGTCGAGACAATATATAATATATATATATATATATATATATATATATATATATATATATATATATATATATATATATATATATATATATATATATATATATATATATATATATATTAGCTCTTCATAGATATTATTAGATAAGGAGGTGAATATGAAATTAGTTTTTATATGAATAATTCAGAATCTGAGTCTATATTTTTGGCATCAGAACATATGCTCTAAATAGAGAAAAAATAGGGAACATATTGCTGGAAACCATGGCTAGTTTGTTTGGTTGAATTATAACTAATTGAATCCTGTTTATATTGATGATAGATTTTGTCATGTTAATAAATAAGGAGTATTTAATATCAGTGATAGTATATGTATATCCAACTTAGAGTCAACAGCGGTTGATAACTACCAGTTTCTCACTCATGTGATCTTCTTGGTCTGAAGATAACATAGTCGAGAAACATAGATTCAAAACGCCGGTGGGTCTATGTCTACGTTATCTTAAATTATATATACTAGCAAATTTATGCACCCTCCGGGTGCAAGTATTTAAGTTTTAATATAATAAAATATCATGTTAAATTAGAAAGGCTAATGAAACTGAATAAGAATTCAGATAAAAATATTTGGAACAGAGGGGGTATGATTGAAAAATAGAACAGCTTTGAAACTAACTCTTCCATCATTTTCCCTTACTCCCGTCTTTCATTGGTACACTTTCCTAATTTAACTCTTTACTTAAAATAGTAAAGGATAATATTACAGTTATTTCTTCTTGTTAAAGGGATTTCTTTTAAGATTTATCCCAGAGATTTTTGCTCATATTCAATAATACTTAGCATATATTTATTAAAATCAATTTTTTTAAGATCAATATGCAAATTAGCCTTCTCATTCACACTGTAAACCACTAATTTGTTGTATATATAAATACAATTGTGTATTATTAGTATGTAGATATGGTCAACAGTCTTAATAATGTAAAACAATTTTATTATTCATTGATGTTTAAATAAAAATAAAATCATGGAGAATGTGATGTAAATAACTAAGGGAACTGTGAATTGAGCACTAATATAGTTTCGGTTACAGACAGACAAACACACAATCTCCATTATAATAAGATAATACTTTCACGGGGAAACGTTGTTTTTTTTAAAACCTTGTTATAACGTAATCTCTTTTCTACGTAAATTTTGTATTTCTCGTATTTTTCATTAAAAAGAGACTCAAATCAGCATATATGTTACCATGAGGAAGATGAGAAATACAAACCTAATACATATTTATTTTAAATATATTTTCCGATACTGTGAATCCTTATCCAAACACTTAATGTCGGTACATATTTTCAAAACATACTATCCTAATGTTTTCTATATTTTTCTATCTCTCTCTCTCTCCCCCCTCTCTCTCTCTCTCTCTCTCTCTCTCTCTCTATATATATATATATATATATATATATATATATATATATATATATATATACCTACCTCATACTGTCGGATTCTACTACATCCATCCTATTATATATATAATATATATATATATTATATATATATATATATATATTTGCTTGTATGTGTGTGTGTGTGTGTGTGTGTTGTGTGTGTGTATATTTGTGTGTGTACTTCCTCCATTGTCGGTCATCGTTGAATAAGTGTTTACGACTATGTTCTGAGGTTAATAATCTTTCAATGTATTTTCATCACGTGAATCTGACGTCATGTTTGAATCAATTACTGGAAACTACTAGATCCCTTGCCGCTGTCTGTGTTTAAAAGTATGTTCAAGGAATATATATGTATATATATATTTATCCCCCACACAAGCAGGATGTGACACAAGGTCAATTTCTTAAGCGGAGTTTAACAGGTTTGAATTCAGAGTTTTCCTTCTCCTAGACAGGTCACCTAGCCATGATTAAAGAGCCCATCTGCCCTGCTATTTACCTATAGCTGGAGGGGAAATTAGATTCATACCTTTCCCAGTGGTATTAGTGCCATGTGAAATGCAAACAGCTTTGTCTAGGAATTGAACTCAGGTCGACGAGTCCATTTCCTACGACTCTAACCATTAGACCACTCACCTCCATAAAAAAGATATAACTGTTTTACAATATCCATATCAACAACCAATCAAAAATATTAAACAGATCAACGTGAGATGTCGTCATGTTCTATGCACATTTACATTAAGGCTGATTGAGAATTAAAACAAAAACAAACCTTGTAATCATCTGAACTTTATTGTTGGTGAGAACAATACTGAATGACAAGCAAAATGTCTTCAGACTAAATTTCACTCAAGTTTGGACACTTTGAAAGGTCAATGCCGTTACCAATTTGAGGCTGGAAAATGACTTTATTTGAATTACTATTCAATTTAATTACAAATGTTATCGAGAAAACACTCGCTGATTTAGAAAGATCATAAAATGCCACATTGAAAAGGAATAGCAGTCTGTTGTTGTTGTTTTTTTTTGGTTCGTTCGAAATTTGATTCTTGAAGATGAATATGCAAATTATTTATTCCCATGAAGCAAGAATCATTAGATTTGATGATAGATAAGTATTAATCTATAGTCGTTAATATGCAAAGTCATGAATAACAAATCAACGATGCAAACAGACTTTGTTTTGTCGGCATAAATCTTACAAAATATACGTACACTCACATTCGTTAAGATCACTGACTCCTACCCCCTGCCCCTCCCCCCTCTCTCTCTCTCTGTATATATATATATATATATATATATATATATATATTATATATATAAGTCATCACAGATACGTGTTTCGGCGTTTCACGCCTCTTTAGTGTGGCTAGACACAACTATCCTTGGCTAGGGTCAAACTCAGACTGACCGCATGGTAGTCTGATATCTTATCCCCTCGCCCACTGACAGTTGATGCGGGGACTGGTGTTTTTAAACTATATTAAGTACATAGGAATGTTTATGTATTTTGCGACCACTGAGAGATCACATTTCAGGGGAAATGACCATTGCTTCTTTGCTTCAGTAGTGAGAGTTAATTTAAATTACCAATTAGAGAGCTCATTACCAAATTTATGGGAGCATATATTAATAAGTCATCCACAGATATGTGTTTCGGCGTTTCACGCCTCTTCAGTGTGGCTAGACACAACTATCCTTGGCTAGGTGTTTTATAATTTGCTGGAAGCAGTCTGTCTATATTGGTTTAGTGGATGATTTTGAAGGGTATCACAGTGCAAGTGTAAAGAAAATGAGGTAACTATGATGTTGTTCGTCTAGCTTTGATTTATTTTCTTAATATTCCGATATAAGATCCCTTCGTCAGAAGATTTCTGAAAGCTGAGTTCTGGAGCCGTTATATATCATTGAGGCGTAACACAATTCACAAACATACGTGGTGCAAAGTTAATTGACCTGAAAAAATTTAAATAAATAACTGGTGCATTATATTGTTTATTCATTAATATATCAACACTGAAAATTTCATTAACTTTGGTTAATTCCTTGATTTTTAGTATCTCTCTGCGGGGTGACATAGGAATTTATATCCGTTAAGTAGGATTTAACCGCAGATTGTTTATTGGTCTTTACAGAACAGTGAAACTAGACTCCCCTCCTTGCGTTTGTGGCATGGTTTCCTAGCCCCCACAACCACTTATCTGACCGATTGAGACTGGTGAACTCTGGCAGTCCTGGGTAATATCTGTTTTCCGCCCAGTGTACAAGATCAAGCATATTTTGTTATAGCTAGTTACCGGGCGAAATTTTGAACTTTTTCAACTCGTATCTCTTTTGGCTTTTTAAAGATATTCTATCGATACCCCTGTACCATTTGCCTATGATATTATAGTCATCAACAATAAAAGGAGTGGAGAAACAGAAAAATGAGAAAAAAATGAAAAACATGAATTTTTCTTTGGATGGAAAAAGATTTGAAAATGACTGATTTAATCAATTTAATCAATTTACGTGAGAAATGAACAACATCATGTAATATACGACGCCTAATTATTTGCCACAAACGGTGTTTTTTCATGTATTGTGTTTAATGAAAAACCTCTTACTTTTGTATATGGTAGCCTACATAAATACTTCTTTGACAACTAAAGACATACGGAAACAATATTCAAACTCTTACATATACCTTCTAAACTACTGTAATACAATCAAAATCAAAGCAATACCGTGCCAAACCAATATAGTCTAGACCTTGATGTTGTGTTTATTTGGGTAAAAAAGACAATACCGAAAAACAATAGCGTTGAAAAAAGTATAATAATTACGTATGCCATTGATTAAGTATGCTTGGCTAATATAACCGTGGTATCCATAATTCGGTAGAAGTTTCCGTTAATCTGAACCTACGTGTTAGAGCTATGTCATTGGGAAGTTAACTTCCTGGTAGGGCAACCCAAGGTTGACAGGTCCGACATCCAGCTGTATTTAGGCCACAACGGGGCCAAAGGAGCTTTGGTGAAAATTCCAAGATGTGTCTGTACCGGAAACCGACGGTGCCTTTTAGTCCCCTTGTAACGTGGGGGTGCGAGCAGAGGATAATGGAATTCTCATTATCATCTGTGACTCAGTTCAAAAATCAGAAAGTCTGGCGATACAGAAGATTTCGAGACTTCTTTTTCTTTTGATCGATTTGCCAGACAAAGGAGGGTTGACCCGTTGACCTCTTAAGTGACACGTTGAATAATATCTAAACTGGTGGAATTTTGTGGAACAATTAGAACAATCTAAGGTTCGACAATGTTCTGGAACATTCCACAACGATCTCTATATAACGAGTGCGCCTTAGATTTGAAGGAGTTGGGCTGGCAGTTACCTTTAGATTTTGACGGAGGCCAGTCGCAGCGAGCGATGCACGTGTTAACTAACTAAATTATACTTACCGTCGGAACGGAGTTAAAAACATTACCAAAGAATTTAACGAAGCAAACCTTAAAACATATTTGTTAATGAAACCGACTCTCTCTCTCTCTCTCTCTCTCTCTCTCTCTCTCTCTCTCTCTCTCTCTCTCTCTCTCTCTCTCTCTCTCTCTCTCAAGAACATAACTTCCATTAATTGAAAAGCAATCATCTTCATTACTACGCGAAAGAAATACTACGAGATCATTTATGAATGGAAGCCCTAGCCAAACAAATAGAACAGATACTCGACTGATACTAAGGAGAGTGATACTTGTCAACAAGTCAAATTGACCGTAACTAAAAACCCGCGGCCTTGTAAGGTGATACATTTCCCTGACCATAAACGAAAGAAAGGAGGAAGAATTCTTTCGTGGACTTTGAAGGCTGACTACTGGATCTTGTGTTTGATCAACAAACCAACGTGTTGACTCGTATATAAGACTTGTATAAGTCCTAATAGTCCCGTGCATTTTGAGGCACTGTGAGGCACGGTAAAGACCCCGCTACGTAAAATTATTACGATGTAGTGCCGTGACAAAATCCATAACGTTACACCCTCTTCCCTGCGTCTATTGGATAGTGTACGACAGACAAGAGCGTCTGTATGCGGTGTTTTGGGGACCGTTTGCACATTTTCTACTCCCATGATACTTCATTTTGACTTTAAAGGACAAGAACGACCTTTAAAATATTCTAAACCAGTACTACTTTCTTTATAGGCCATTTGTCTGCTTGTAAAACTCTGTATTGTCATTTTTATCGAAACATTAATGTAAGATTTTATGACCGACGAAGTGAAGATGAATAAAAACTTTCAAGTACACACGTAGGCGCACTCATAAATCAGATTTCATTTGATTGTCGCTAGATGAATATCAATTTCACAATCTGAATAATCCTTATATATATATATATATATATATATATATATATATATATATATATATATAATATATATAGGCGCAAATGCATTTCTCTTATTTCAAAGTGAGTTTAAACTTTAACAAGTGAAGGAACAAAAACTTTTCTCACTAAAAGGAATAGACGCAGACCAGCGTTCTAATGGAAAGATCCAAAGTTTTATTTTTGTTAATCCAAAAGGATGTGCGCATTAAGTCATCTCAATTCTCCGTCTCAGTCAGATGTGAAATCAAAGCAAAGACCAAAAAAATCTATCAACCATAGCAGAGCTTTAATACAAAACCATTAAGCAAACATTTAGTAATTTTTAAAAGGAGAAATGACATTATCCGAAAAGTGCATATTTGTTACGCTGCCCACATAACAAGGAAAAAAAAATAGAAATGCACAATAAAGTGCAATATATATAATCAACCTTTTTGAAAGTATAGTAATCGTTTAAGAAAACCAAAAAAGTGGTAGTTATTCTGATTGTCAAACAACGATTTTAAGTCCAAAATCATTTTGAATATAGATCTGCACTTTAATTTACTTTACTGTATTTATACCTAGTATTTTAATGTTATACCTAAAGTGAATATAATATGGAAAGTTGATGTTATTCCTAAATGTATCATTCGAGATAAAACTAACCAACTAGCAACAGGATATATGAGAGGAGTGAAGTTGGCATCCATCGTGGTGTAATGGTTAGAAAGTTAGTCACGCAGATCAATTACTACTGACTCACGAGTTCGATCCTCGTTGGATGTCCCATACTTGCAACCTTATGTCACAACCTACACGTGAAGAACGGGTAAATGCCTAGAGTGTCCCATCGGGATGTAATAGTTCGCAAACTAGTCTTGCAGTTCCACTATTAATGAATAGCGAGTTTGATCATTGATGGATGCTCCCATGCTGGCGGCCTTGTGTACATAGGGTCTCACGTCGTGATGTAATGATTAATAAGCTAATTCTGGCAGATCCATCACTACTGACTATCAAGATCTTTGAAAGATACCCCGTACTTGCGGTCTTGTGTCACATCCTACCCATAGCGGACAGGTTGGGTAAATATCTATACTAGAAGAGTGAATAAAAACAGTTTTCTTCTTTTATTCTTTGTGAGGCTGATCCTTAACTTATACAATTTCGACCGAAACTTGAGGTCATCTAATTTTTTTTTTAACAACTTACACAACAAGGGACGAAACTGCCACATTATTGCCAATTCCTATGTATAGAATTTACACATAAAAAAATGATGTGCTAAGCAGTTACATCAACATTTACAAATTAACTACATTTGGTATCACCGTTAACTTCAAGCTACACATAATTTTCAGCTTTTGGAAAAAGTCCGGTATTCGTCCTGCTTTTCACCTTCTTTCATTTATTTAATGGTCTACTCGGCCCAGTCCTTTAGATTGGGTTCTTTTTGTTCTTGTGACGGTATTTACTCTGGGTCGGTTAAACCGGCTCCATTCAACGAATTTGCTGTATCCCAAATGAAGGCAGACCATGCGTGGTGATCCAACGCAGTTGATGAACTGTATTCTAGCTATTCCCGGTTCCAACAACGCACTCCATAAAGGCCTGTGCCCAGGATCAGCTCGGCATCCTGCTTGACTATTTTGAGTCAGGTTTTCAGTTGACCGCTTTGGCGTTACTTTCCTGAGATTGAGTTGGGTCGATGGATTCACGGATAATGTCACCGGGTTGTCGACAAAGAGTATGGCCGAGCCATCGAAGACGTAGCACCAGATGAGCCTGCTGGAAGGAGGAGATACAGCATCTTTCCCAATCAGGGTTGTTAGAGAAGAATTGCTGTCATCGAACACGGTGGATACGGTGAAGGCTATAATGGTCAAATACATGAAGCTTGCAGAGATCACCGGTTCTCATCGGAAGATGGTGTGATCAAGAGCTTATTTTTGTATCCAGCCTTATCTCCTGCCTGAACCACAATCTCGCGCGAAAACGACAGAAAGCGATGTTTTGACTTCACGAATTAGAGATTAGACGAAGACAGATCCAATTTTTCACATAGCCTGTATATTAGATAGAAATATGTGCAACCATATAACTATGAAAATTAGTTGTATTAGATAGGAATATATGTTAACATATAAATGTATGTAAATTGTTTGTATTGGATGAGAATATTTGCAATCATATAACTATGTAGATTGTGGAGGTGCGTGGTCTAATGGTTAGAGTCGTAGGAAATGGACTCGTCGACGCGAGTACAATTCCTGGACGAAGCTGATTGAATTTCACATAGCGCTAATACCCTTGGGAAAGGTATGAATCCAATTCTTCCTCCAGCTGTGGGTAAATAGCAGGGCAGACTGGGCTCTCTAACCTTGGCACCTTGGCAAGGTAACCCGTCTAGGAGAAGGAAAACTCTGAATTTAAACCTGTTAAAATTCTGCTTGATAAATTGTATCACATCCTGCTCGTGCGGAGGGTTGGTATATATATATATATATATATATATATTATATATATATTGTCACATCCTGCTCGGCGGAGGGGTTGTATATATATATATATATATATATATATATATATATATATATATATATACCAACCCTCCGCACGAGCAGGATGTGACACAAGGTCAATTTATTAAGCGGAATTTTAACATATATATATATATATATATATTATATATATATATATATATATATATATATATATATAACTATGTAAATTAATTTTATTAGATAGGAATATTTGATATCATGAAATGATATACAATTTAAAAAGGATTCTGTTAACATTGAATTTAGCTTAGAATTAAACAATTACAAACAAATCATATGTCGTCATCGAATAACCCATAAGCATGTTCTATGTCGTTAAACAAATAAACCAAACGTGTTCCTGAGAATATAACATTTTTGCTATATAGATTAGCAGGATATACAGCTATAAAATGTATATCGAGACTGAAGGTATATTTACCAAGAGAGAAATATACTATGACCGAAACGTTCATTTTCTTCAAAATGCGAGGTGAGTTTAAAAAGTAAAGAGATTGAATCTGTATGTCATTTTGATTGAGATATCCATTTTTATTGCTAAGTGCCACTTGATATTATACGTTTCATTATGCAAGAAAACTTCTGGTTTGTGCATTTATTTTTTTTTTTTTAGTATGTGTGGTGACAAAAATGAGACAATAAACTATGTATTAATCGAATGTGGCACAACGGGAATACAAAGCTAGGCACAACTGGGTGGAGAAGGTATCCACTGAGAATTATGCAGCACACTAAATGTTGACCATACAACATTTCACTGGAATCGGAGCTAGGGCAAATCTCCTCTGGTCTCTTGGACTCTTCTCAGTATACTAGGCGGCCATAACAATTTTGTTGTTTGGACGATCTCGATTCTTCTTGATTTCCAGTTGATTTAGACTTTTTCCCAAACTCCTGGGTACCGTTCCAAGGGTACCAACTACAATTGGTACGACCTTCATCTTCATATTCCAAAGTTTTTTTAATTTCCCTTGCCAGGTTCACGTATTTGTCTATATTTTCGTTTTCTTTCATTTTCACTCTGTGATCCTCCGGGAAAGCAAAATCTACTTGATGAAAATTGATCTTCTTATTGATAATTAACACTAGGTCTAGTCTCCTAGCCGGGATTAGGTGATCCGTCAAAGTCTCAGAGAATTGTAGGTGTCTCATTCTATAAGACAGATTCCCGTTTGCGCGTATAACATTTAGTACCATGGTCGAAATGTAATTCACACTAGTTCTGCCTAGTCTTATATTCCCTTTATGCTAATTTGATGCTATCACTTATTATATAATTAACCGTTTCATCTTTGACTAGACATTCTAAACTCACTATTTTGATGTATTATCTATTTTCCGTTTTTATATGGTTTTATTCTTATGGCATTATTTTATTCTGCAATTATGAGAGATTCAATTTCTCTCTTGGGGTTTTTCCCTTGTTTAGTTATGTCCACGTCTTCTCACATGCAATCTTTCCATTTGTTGCTTGAAGTATCCATACAATTATGTTTCTACCAATTTTTGTTTTATAATTTTTTGTTGCCTTTGCTGTTATTGGCTGCTCTTTACTTTCCCATTTTAGAACACCAATTTTTGCATCAACGTGACCCTCCGGCTTCTTTTCTTTATATATATATATATATAGTCTGTAATCTTTGGTGCAATGCAGTGGGCATTATCATCAATCTCCTTCTTTTTCGTTCTATTTATCGGAGTTCTTCCATTGTCCATATTATTATTATTATTATTATTATTATTATTATTATTATTATTATTATAGTTTTTCCCACCAACTTTAGCTGATGGGCTTTCACTGGTGTTACAACAACTCTTCTCAGGTCTACAAGACTCTTCTGAGTATTCTAGCCGATTCCAGCAATCGAGTTGTCTGGATGGTTTCAGTTCTTCCTCCGATTTCCATTTCTTTCCCGTCTTTTTCCCAAGCTTTTTGGGACAGTTCTAAGTGCACCAACTACAAATGGTATCACATACATCCTCATATTCCACAGCCTTTTCTATTTTCTGGCAATGTCCCGATATTTGTCTCTCTTGGCGTTTTCCTTAATCCTCGCCCTATGATCTACAGGACCTACCAGTTGACAAGTTCCCTTTTTTAGTTAATTAATACTAGGACTGGTCTCCTGGCTGGGATAATGTGATCCGTCTTCATCACGAAGTCCCAGATAATTTTTTGCGTTTCATTTTAAAGTGCAGATTCTGGTTTATGCATATACCATTTTATTGTATGGTTATTTTTTTTTTTTTTTTGCATAATTCCCAGTGGATCACCTTCCCAACCAAGTCGTGCCTAGCTTTGTATTCCCGTTGTGCAAATTTGCTGCATTCGATTAATACATGGTTTTTGGTCTCATCTCTGTTACCACACACTCCACATTTACTGTTTTGCTGGGTCTTATCATTTTTTGGTTTTATATAAATTGTTCTCATGCATTGTTTTCTGCCTCAATTATTAGCGATTAAGTTTCTCTTTGAGGTTTCCTCTTCTTAACAATCTCCAAGTCTTTTCATGTACAACTTCTCCAATTTGCCGTTTGAAGTACATATATAATTGTTGTTTTTCCCATCGTTGTTTTTCTGTTTGTCCATATGCTACAGCTGCTATTGTTGGCTGCCATAAGTAATCTTTCCTTGCTCTTTTTTATGCATTCTTCGAGTCTTTCGACTGTGTCATCTACGCACTCCTCTATGTTGGTAAGATCTCTTCTCCCTTCATTTCTTGATACATATAGCCTATCTCTATCGTCTCTGGGTGTAAAGCCTTGTTCATTGTCACTAATTCTCCAGTCCTTTGGTCAATCTTTTGTCCATTTTAAGAATAGCCCAGAGTATGTCATTTACGTGGACGGCCCAGGTATTTATTCCTTTGATAAGATTTCTGCTGCTAAGCTTGGTATCTATTTTTTTTGTTGTCCCGAGGTATTCTTTTTTAACTTTTCTTTTCATCTCTGTTTGCTTCTAAAATTCCTAAGTATTTGTAACTTTCTTTTTCTCCAAGTGTTTTTTTATAGTATCCTGATTTGCTAGTTGTGTTCCGTCCATTAGTTTTCTTTCTCCCTTTTTTATCACTAACGTGGTACATGTGGTTTGTACCAGTGTTTCTAGTTCTTTTTCATTTTTTGCAAAAAGAATTAACTCATATAATAATATATGACATAAAATGTATTATTATTATTATTATTATATTATTATTATTATTATTATTATTATTATTATTATCAACAACAACAAAGATATTTATTTGGACTACTATTTTATTTCACATATGATTTTAGTTGTTTTTTTTGTACACCTACTCTCTCAAGTCACTACACGAGAAAAAAAAACTTTCTTTGAATCTGCTGTGAGAGTCGAAATCACAACCCCTTTATATCGATGATAATTTATCCTTTTTCATTTCAAATCCAGAATTCTCCTCATTGCCGGAGATTGATGACCCGAGTGGGTTGCGACAAAAAAGACAACAAAATTGAAATCGAAAAAAAATTAGTCTGCATCCATAATAATAGATTAGGAATTTGAACATGAAATCTTCTTCTTCAGAGATTAGTCTCATAATTTTGGAGATAACCTGCATAGTCGTTTAGTGACATGAACATCATCTACCTTGCATCTCTAACTAATGATTAGCTTTGTATGACCCCGAACTGCAATTCCCTTAAACGGACTCTTTCCCCAAGTCAACAAAGCATAGAATTATTCAGCATCATTATTCTTTTGGACGCGAAGACGCCAGAATCTATCTGCTAAACTTTCCGTATTTAGCTTTCATTCTCTTAGACACGTACATAACACAAGGCAACTAGCGGTACACTTACACTGTTATGTTGACAAGGAATAAGAAAAACGCAAAATCGAAAGTGAATGTAAAAACATAAAAGGGGAGAGAAAGCAAATAATAGTTAGAAAGCGAAAGTAGTCGGAAATTTAGATCGGATGCGGCTACCTTACTGGTTCATTAGAGGTCGAAACGTGCCGACATCGAAGGGAGATCTGCTCGAACGGAAACTGAAGACTGCGTGTGGTAGTGCCGAACGCTTGTCCGCTGGAGCATTGAGGCGGTAAGTCTAAACCCCTCCGCCCTCATCAACAACCCGATGTCTAGTGACGTTGACTATAGAAATCACTGTTTACTACACGGCCCTTGTGTAGGCACCCTTCTGGTCCGACAATACTAGTAGCAATTTCGTAGCGGTCGAAGACAGACTTAGTTATTGCGCAGTAAAATGGCGGACAGGGAGGAAGGATGGTTCGGTGGGCCAGTTTGTGATTAGGGCAGTAGTTGGGGATAGGGGTTGGTTCTTAGGGTGGTCGTTTGGTAGGAGAAAAGATGGTTTGAATGCAGACTGAAGTTGATGTGAAAGAAAAAAAAGGAGATGGTGAATGATAAAGTTGCACAGATGAAGATAAAGGGTTGGGGATAAATGAAAAGAATTATTGGGGTGAGGAAGGGGGTGTGGAGTTTGAGAGTAAATATGCGAGAGATAAAAGAGGGATGCAAATAACGGGTATATAACGTGTAAAATTAGAAGAAAAAAAACAGGAAAATATTTTTAAACAAGAAAATAGACTTTGATCTGATAAATAGAATAATATACAAAAAGTAAATGAATGATTAATTGATTAGTTTTAATGGTCTGTCAATCCGCCTAGGGTAATGTTAGGTTTAGAGGTTAGGAAACGCGTTCATTGTACGTTTATATTTATATTTTTGTGTAGTTGTTTGGTAAGAGTTATTTGTGCATAGGATGCTACCAAATATTAATATATATATATATATATATATATATATATATATATATACTCTCTCTCCCTCTCTCTCTTTCTCTCTCTCTTTCTCTCCTTCTCTCTCTTTCTCTCTCTCTTTCTCTCCTCTCTCTCTCTTTCTTTCTATCTCTCTCTATCGATCTCTCTCTCTTTTTCTCTCCCCCTCTCTCTCTTTCTCTCTCCCTCTCACTCTCTTTCGCTCATGGTTTGTTTGCTTCTTCACCTTTCCTTTCTTTAAGGACCAATAATCATTTAATTATTTCAATAATCCACATTGATTTTCAATTCAATAAAATCTTTCAGGAAAACTTGACATTTTTCTTCTCCCTATTACGTTACCTTCTGCACCGAGCTCTAATTTATCACACTGTATCGAGCCAGAACGTTTTCGAATTTATAGTTCCTCTACCCGTCCATTTCATCCAAACAACTTTCATCCACGATTGTATTTTCTATTTCATAGAAAACATTAAACTATTCATAATGAAGCTAAACTAAGAAGGATGCGATTATAATTATTTTAGTTGCTGGAGAGCATTTGAGCACTTTTAATCTATCACACTCTTTTCAAACAATTGTTTATTCTCATATGTTTTACAATCAGAAAATAAAACAACTATAATAAAAAATAAAAATAACACTCGAATATAGATAAAACGTCACAAACCATTGACCACAAATGGATTTAACATCAAATTAAATGGCACCACATTTAAATAGGATGGGCAAATTTGAGGTGACACTTAAACACCTAATTAAACAACAGAATAAACCAATAAGTTACGTATAATTTGAAACCCTCCTAAGATTCTTATCATGTACCTTCGAAATGGAGTATCAGTGTCTGGTGTACTAACAGAAGATATACAAAGGTCAGTTGAAGACACTTGGATATGAAAAATAATTTGCATTGAACCAAACATTATGCTACGTCACTTGTTCATAAGCCGTCAATTCTTTTATAACATATCATGTCTATTAAAATCTTTGTAAAAACTATTCTTTTATAAAAGAAGATGCTGACCTAAGGTCAAAACTAGTTAGGAATAATCTACAAATCAAACAGATAACACGAAGGTAATATTCATATTTGTTGTATCCCTTTTGTACATCTTTATATATATATATATATATATATATATATATATATATATATATAGTTTGATGTGTAGTGGGTGTAATGGTTAACATTAAATTGTCTCAACGGGCCAAGTTCAGGTTGCAGACAGGGATCCTTGCACAAATCCCCTCAGGAAAGGCATGAATCCACCTCTCCTTTACCTAACGTTTATAAATAGAACAGACTGACCTCTCTGGCCTTATAAGTATAAAAACTAGTCTAAGGTAAATAAAAATGATGTACTCAAAATCAGGGGTCATAGGACTAGCAACCCTTCTCATAATTCATATGTGTATAGGTTAAAGGAGAAACTTTGTGTCCTCTTCAACGATTAGCTTACGGATGGCTACCACAGAGGTAAGGCCAGTTTTCGCACTTAAGTTGATACGAATGCTGTGCACTTAGATTCGACTGGGCGTGTCCAGTGTTCACTTGTAGCAGACCGTAACTAATAGACTTATACACTCCTAAAATCAGTACATAAACGAAGACATCTTCAATTATGGATATTTTCTGTTTTACATTCTAAATTCTGATATGGTCATAGAATTACCACAAAACTAACCATCGAGTTGAAGACTTTAGGCGATTTTGCGAGAACGTCTGTGTACCATTGTGTGCTTATAATGGGGATTATGTTTGTGTATATATTTGTAGCTGTGTGTACGAGAGAATGGGTGCCAATAAAGAGGGAATGTTTGTGGTCGGGACGAAAGAATGATAAGTAGACAAATTTTCAAAATAAATAGATTGAGTGGTTTTATAAGTAGATATTCTGGAAAATTGGTAACACCATTTATCGAAAAAGAGAGAAAAAGAAAAAAACATTCATTAATGTTATTGTTATATATATATATATATATATATATATATATATATATATATATATATATATATATAGTGGGTGTATATGTATGTATATATATGTACATATATATATATCTATATATAAGTATGTATGTATGTGTATATAGATGTGTGTGTGTGTGTGTGTGTGTGTCGTATATTGATAGCTATTCGGTCATTGTTACACTAGTGTTCTCTTTTCCTTATGTCGATGCCAAGAAGTACGAGGTTTGACAAATAAATAAGGGCTTCTATCCTATAAATCCTCCACATGTATTGTTTGAATTCAGTGTCATTTTTCCTAGATTGGTTGCCATACAAGGTTTAAAGAGTCCATTCTACCCTACTCTTTACTCATAACTGAATAGCAAATGTTACATTTCCAGTAGAACAGAGAGGGGATCATCCCAGCATAGGGGAGATAAAGAGACAGCAGATAGGTGACACAGGACGATAGAAGCGAAGTACTATACTAGAATAGGAAGAAGGAAAGGCCAATATAATAGCCTGAGCAAAACTCAACAGAAGTAGAATACAAAACAGGATAAAAAAATACAAAAGAAAGCTTATACGTTTAAATAGAATAAATATCTTAAGGTCAGAGAAATTAATGTGTTCTTGTTTACTTTCGATCCAATTGAGCAGAAATATTCCAGTTCCGGTATTGGGTGAAAACTGCTGATCTTCAAATGCCTCTTGCAATTTGGGAAATAAACAGACGCTAGCAGTACCAGATCCTGGTGGTACGTAGTAAATATAACAACTGCGGATTCCACGCTTCTCACCTCGTAAAATACAATTTTACACCGTTGAAACTTTTGGTACGTCAAATCAATTGGTGGCGTCTATTTTATTTTATTCTTTTAAACATCAATACATATGTCACCATAAATTTATTTCATACATCTTTGAATTTCAATTAGCATGCAATCCTAGTGCTATTATTCTATATGGCAGCAAATCAAACAAAATGTTCTAACTTCGAACAGAAGCCTGTCATCAAATTTTAGGTGGTTGAGAAGTGCAAAGCATGAGAAATTTACAGAAGAATGTGTGATGTGTACAGCGAAACGTGTTCTAGTAAAAATATACTTACAAATGGACTAGACCAGCGTATTTCATTGCAAAATTTCTTCAATCATTTGGTTACTGTACAGGGATCAGCTGCACCTCCACAATTCACACAAAACGTTTTCTTTTACTTCCACAGCATAATAAAAAATCTTTAATATTTCAACATAGTCCCCTTTGCTGTGTGTGGATTTTTGTCCCCGGAAAAAGCACTATTTAAACCCTACGTTGTGTAATAGAATAAACCGTACTTCGAACCCAGTGAGGAGATGGGTGCTGCTTTTGAAAAAAGGAGACAAACGCCTTTTTATAGAACAAAATGTTTACTTTACATGTAAAACATAAATAATTGTAATTGTATCAATATACATAAAATGAAAAAACAAACGAGTTTTAAAGAATGGTTCATAGAGTTCAAAGGGAATACAAAGAGTTCAATGTGTTTGGGTGGTAAAAGATAGTTTAAGGAGAATTGAATGTAGTTAAAGGGTTGGTGGCAGATAAAAAGCCAGCGGAACTTAGCTGAAAATCTCGAGTTCTGTTCCTCTGTTGAGGTGTGCATTTATCGCTCCAGCTTCTAACGAGGTGAGGGTTCCGATTCGACGCCGTCTGGGGGCTTTTAACGATACGGAACAAGCAACTCTTTCGAACTATAGATGGAGACTTTTAATGATCAGACCGTTAACTCAGAACGCCAGAGTCCAGACGCTCAGAACTTTTTATCTATTTATTAAATTTAATTTAATTTAATTTTAATTAAATCCCCACATGCTGCTGCTGGTGTCCGGTGAAAGAGGATCACCATTTCCTTAATAAATTTTCACAGCTGCCTACACACTTCTTTCATATGTGTTTCAGTGCTAGTTTCCCATTGGTAAAAAAGAAAATGATAACAGCAGATATGACGTCATCGGATGGATTTTTCTGCCTAGGAAGTTTTCAGCTTATCTTCGTATTTAAGATAGTTTTCTTTCAATTATTTTAACCAGGCTCAGATTCGCATTAAAAATAAGCTATATTTTTTGAAGTTATCAAACTATAAAATAGAATAAAATAACTCTTCTATATTTTTTAAGGATAAAGAAAGCGACATTTTTGAACTCGGCAAGTGAGTTTTTGAAGTGTGCCTTGCGTGCGTGTGGCCATGACTGTCAAGCTATCGGAACAGGTTATGATCGGCGCGGAACTTTTATGGACTTCTGACCTTCTCTACTTTCATTCCACGGTAAATGTACGCAACGGGGGAATTAATTAAAATTTATATCCATACACATGCTGGCATGATTTAAGTGGCAGCAACCTGACGCGTTCTCATAAATTTGCTCATCAAGTTACTGTTGTTGCTGGACGACAGGCTACGTGACTCCTCGACCACCTCCCGACACGTTCACCTGATTCAAAAAGGAAGCAGGAGATTGAAGGCCGGGAAAATAGATAGATGAAAGAGAGAAGAGTATAAATAAATATATGGTTGGTTATAAGAAAAAGAGAAGAACACGAAGAAGAACAGACAAGACAAGAACAAGAACTAAAAGTACAACAACAAGAATAGTAAGAGTAACACGAAAAAGAAGAGAACAAGAAGAACAAGAACAACGAGAACAAACAAGAAAAACAAAAACAAAAACAAAAACAAAACAACAAAACAAGAACAAACAAAACAAAACAAGAACAAGGACAAGAACAAGAACAAGAAGAGCAAGAAACAATAACTAGAAGTACAACACCAAGAGTAATAAGAGGAACACGAAAAGAAGAACAATAAGAACAAGAACAAGAAGAACAAGACAAGAATAAAAACAAGAAAAAACAAGAACAAGGAAAAGAACAAGAAGAAGAGCAAGAACAAGAACAAGAACAAGAAGTACAACAACAAGAGTAACAAGAGGAACACTAAGAAGAAGAAGAAGAAGAAGAAGAAGAAGAAGAAGAACAACAACAACAACAACAACAACAGCAGCAGCAGCAGCGGCGGCGGCGGCGAGTAGAACAACAAGTCAGATTAAATAAAATGAAGGAAAAGCGCGTAGAATAATGAGGAAGATGTTGACGACGATGTATTAGTCTCATATTTGTTATCGACGCCAATGATTAATGTTTGCATCCTAATGAAAAGCAGAAGCTAGAATACTGATGATCCAAGAGGGCAGGTTTTGTTCAGTGTGAAGTTAAATACAACACGCCATTCTGATCATATACTGGTAATTTCCAAGCGGATCTATTTGACCCATAGATGGGGGCTTTAACAGATACAGCTACTCTGTGTCAGAATAGACCTCTTAGTAATAGAAACAAAATGGTGACGCCACGCACCACATAAATTCAAAACTAGAGTCTTACCAGCAGATTCTGTTCAGTGTTTTATTCAGTATAATATTATTTTCAACTTGCGACACGAGTTCATGAAACGATGAAAATAAGTCTTGTTATAGACTTATTAGTTGAAAGTATTTTAATAAGTTTTTTTATACGACTTATTTTTCCCTTGCTGCATGGTTTCATAGATATGTAATATAATATTTTTGTATAATTATTTTCATAAAGATTCAATTGCATATACAATGTTACCTTCACTTACGAGTGCGGCAACTTACGAGTTTTCCGAGTTATAAGTTTTTCACACTGTCAATTTGTTGCTTTGGGTTGAGGTACGAGCGAGCTTCAGATACGTTTATACTAATAAGTTCACTAAAGACTTTTAAATTTGCCAGTTTATTACACCAAAGAAAATATTTTTTTAAATTAACATTAAAACATATTACAACACATAATACATTACATTTTATTTATTTATTTTTTATACAGTGCTATTTTTCTTATTTAAAAGAAAACATAACAAACATAGTTTTTTTTTAATCAGGGAATAGGAACAGATTAATAACATTACAGTTTATTCAATGGGGTTAATTGATCTGATATACGAGGAAATTGAGTTTCGAGCAGCAAGAATTAGATTCATAAGTCAAGGTAGCACTGTATCGAAAAACTTGTTGGTTGTTTCTGTGAGAATTGAGGAATTATGTGGACTTCAGTATATCTTGAATCAGATAAAAATACACACACACACACACACACACACACACACACACACACAACACAACACACTTATATATATATATATATATATTGTAATTTGCTTGAAGCATTGTGTTTATATTGGGTTGTTGGTTGGTTTTGAATTTTTGAGAATTGAGAAAAATCACAGGTTAACAAACAACACCAAAGTTACCTTTTTTTTTCTTCACACTTTTATTGTGATAGCCTTCAAAACCAACAAACAAACAACACATATAATATATATATATATATATATATATATATATATATATATATATATATATATATACTAGGGGCCCAAAAAGACTAACCTTTCAGACTTAATATATAATTCAAAGTAAATATTTTTTTAGCTATTTGTGAAAAATATTATCTCCTAGATTGCTTTTATTTTCCCAGAAAACAAAAGCGCATTGTATGACTCTGCTCATGATTTCTGAGGTGAATCCTCTTATTTTATTCTAAGCTGTAGCTTATCCAATCATAGGCACCTTTTTATATTGCTCCACAAAAAGAAGTCAGGCAGTCAAAGCAGGCGAATCGAGAAACCATTTGAATTCTGAATTTAAAAAAAAAAATTCTGCCACCAAAAATCATATTTGCGGAAATTATAAACCTCACAGATGAATTTTAAAATCGATTTTGATTTTGGTGTTCCACATTGTAAGTTAACATTTTCAATTTGTTTAAGTTACCAATACTATCTGAAAAATAATAAGAAACATACATTAAATACAAGAAAGTTATGAATTTTCAATGTTTCAGTATTTAGTTGGTCAACCTATACACACACATACATATACACACGCACGCACAAGCACACGTACACAGACATATATATATATATATATATATATGTGTGTGTGTGTGTGTGTGTGTGTGTGTGTGTGTGTAATGGACGATTGTGTCGATCAGGGCGTATGAGTTTCCAACATTTTACGAGAAACATTCAATTGAATGTAGAAGCAATTTGTAAATATGCTATATACCCAACATCGGGTATACAATCAAGAGAGGAAACTCGGGTGACAGAGAGACAGACAGACAGACAGACAGACAGAGACTTAATTGTTGCTTCATTTCTGCTTTATTGCTTTTGCTAACTTTTGTCTGGCTGTCATCTTGTCGTCTTTTAGTTGTTGTCTTTAACTAAGGTCTTCTAATCATTGTAATTAATTAAATGAACTACAAGACTTTTATTTCTTGACCAATATTTTATTTAGCCCATTCTTATTCGACGCGCGGGTGAGATTAAACATCAACAGAGAGAAGCACGTTTTTTTCTGCTTCAAAGTCCGGTTGAAATTGAAATCTAAACTAACTAATTGGCACCTCTGGGGTCAGGGTGACCAACAGTCCTGGTATTTTTCCACTGGCTGATCTGAAAGCAATGACCCGTTATTCAGCTACAGAGTTTGTCAACAATTCATGAGACCATGAATTGTAATAAATCGTGGTGCACGCCAGTGTAGAACCAGCCACACGTTTTTGAACAGTTGATAACAATAATGGTGGTCCAATTTTTCCACAGATTCTACCAAACAATATTCCTCAGGGTCTCTATTCAGAATCTCTTTTCTTTTTTTTCCCGCATACAAGCTAAGGAGTCCAGTCTGTCACTAGCTACCCATAGCTGAAGGGAGAATGAAAAATTCATGCCTTTCCGAAGAACAAAAAGGAAACGTAAACACCCTCGTCAAGGGTTAGAACGCGGTTCGTCGATTCTATTTCCGATGACACTAACCGTTGGACCACGTGGGAACTCCTGATTAATTGAATTATCATCGTCAGGTAAAATCCATTATCAGAATAAGAGGAAATCTTCAGAAGATTGTGTTCGCAAGTATTTTCGGCACTATGAAGTGTCATATTCAGAGGATTAAATGTAATGGTGCTATTTATTTCCGATGTCTCTTTCAACAAAGAAATGTACGTGAACGAACAGGAAGAATTGGGAGTAATAGGAGGAGGAATTGTGCAAAAGTTGTGAGGATTTAAGGAATTGGTGGGAAATGAGTTACAATGTTAAATGTTAAAAATGTTTAAATATCTATTAAAAAATGGCACAGCAAAAAACGTATATATATATATATATATATATATATATATATATATATATATATATATAATATTATAAAAAATTGAAAAAACACAGTTCATAAACGAGTAATTTTTGAAATTGTGTTTTTTCAATTTTTCATAATATTACATACTGTCGGATTCACTTCACTGTTTCTTCACACACACACACACACACACATATATATATATAGAGAGTGAGAGAGATAGAGAGAGAGAGAGAGATAGGAGAGAGAGAGAAATGGAAATAAATCCGATAAACTGTAAAAAAAAGTAAAAGTAAAAGGTAAATATAGAAATATAAGATAAAACAAATATTCTGAGTATGTATTTTCCTTTCCATATATATATATATATATATATATATATATATATATATATATATATATATATAAACGTGTGGTTTTCACGTGTAGTTTTTATATAAATAGATGACAATCGTATGGCCTATATATATAACTAACGTAAATAAAAAAAGTGAGGAAAACATTAAATGTTCTTACTTGGCCGTAGAGAATGAAGCATGAGAATAAAAAAATGTTGATTTTACTAAATTTTGAGCAAAATCAACAATATGTTTTTCTTGCATCTCTACAACCTTCAATAGTAAATACATTTATTTTTATCAGTTCTTTTTTCATTGACGTTAGTAAAATATATAGACCAATCGATTCTTATATATATAGGCGAGAAAACTGGAAATAAATTTATGTTAAAATAATGAGTAAGAAAAAAAATATAAAAAGTGACGATGATTTATTGATACTTGATAAAATATATCGACACTAAGTGTCTCGATTGGAGATTTAAAGTATCGAACATATATTTAAGAAATAAGTATTAGACATGGATTTTCAATCTTCATCATAAATCAAATATCGATTTTGATCTCAATTTATTTTCACTCGCTGAATTTCACACACACACACACACACACACACACACACACACACACACACACACATATATATATATATATATATATATATATATATATATATATATATAAGTAAAAGAAAGGAAATGAATCCGACAATATGAGTATGAAAAGGTGGAATGAAAACATCACACAATGCTGTTAAAGAAGAAAACAATTTATAATATAATCATAGCTGATACTGGTCAATATTTCGATTTTACAAAAATCATCATCAGAGCTCATTCACTCCGTAGTTGTTTGAGAGGAATATTGTAACGACTTTCGTTTTTTTTTTTGCAGTATTAAGTTTTTGTTTTTGTGATTTGTATTATATATATATATATATATATATATATATATATATATATATATATATATATATATTAACATTTATTTTCTCCAAAATGTTATCTTGTGTACCGAAAGTAAAACAGAGCTGGTATGATAACTAAAATGTTTATGAACGATGGTAACCCCAAATGTAAAGTCTCCAAAATATTTAGAAATCATAAAAATGTTTACGGTTTATTGCCAATGATTTTTACATTTTCAACTTTGCATATGAATCTACTTTTCTATATAATCGCCATTTTGACCGATGTATTTTAGTAGGCGCAGTGTCAGTTTTTGTATGCCCATATAATACCATCTCGTTGAGGAAGAGTTGAGCATCTTCTGAGTAGGAAATTCTCTACACGACTTGCAGATGTTTGTCACATACATGCACGATTCGCCATACACGTGGGCATGAATTTCAATCGGTTTGAGGCCTGTTGCATCCTAAAATCTGAATCATAGTGCAAATTTTACACTTCTCGGTAGCGTCAACAGGATGCTCCATCAGAACCGACCGCCAAGTTAAGACTGAGCGAGACAGTGTAGCGCTTACAAGGGCAGGCTAAGGCACATGCACAACAAACACAACAGAGTTGCCAAATACCACAGAACAGTTTCCCTGAGTCCCCAGTGATTTTGGACACTGCCCTTGTGATAACCATTGTATTTATAACTTAGAAAATAGACACATGCTACACTTTCAACATTTCTAATAAAGGAGCAGCCAGTATTGTAAAATTATGACATTTTATCTATAAAATTGTGTTTTAGAGGAGTGAACACCCCTACAAGATGGACTGACCCAGAGCCAGCAGTGACAGAATTCGAAAATTATTCGAACGAAATTACTGCGTTAACTCAAAGGGGTAGGGGTTAGGGTTAGAGGTTAGTTTTATACTTTAAAAAAATCTAAAAATCGTCAGTTAAAACAACCGGATATTGACGGTATAAATAAAAAACATGTCCTTTCGTAATCGAGATCAAAAAGCGGTGCCTAAAGGTCATATGGTCCAACATTTTCTGGAATAATGCCTACGGCATACACACTTCTATTATTTAAAAAAAAACTATATTGCGCATGTCTGATTCAAAGTCATATATTAACTATGGCATGGGGTGATTACAGCTGGACGGTTGTAACATTTTTATTCAATATTGTCGGTAATCAATGCGGTAAAGAACGATAGCAAAAGCAACAAAACTAATAACAATGAGAAAGGAAGATAAAATTGCCGATTTATTGCTAGAACAAAAACGCGCGAAAGGCAAAATAGAAGGGGAGAGCAGCACTGAAGAGTAATGGCCGTTTTAAGTGGTCAATACAAAGGGGGGGAGGAACTTAGGTCGATGGCCGCTGGTAGAAAGGGATGCATTTACTCAAGATGTTGGTATTCTCAGGGTGACTATTTGGCCAGGAGCCCAGCGGTCACCGCTTAAGATCATGGGATGGGCAATTGAGAGAAAGAAAAGAAAAGGAATCAGGATAAAAGCAAAGGTTTTCATTTTTTGTAATGTTTAGCACAGTCATGGTAACTGTCACCAAGGTAATCTTACAGGAAAAATGTCGACTTTAATGGGTGCAATTAGATATACACACACGCATGGGCACGCGCGCTTTTACAGGAACAATCATATGTGTGCGCATGTGTATGTTGGGTATGGTTAATAAATTGGTCTTCAGACGTGTAATTATTAACTGACATTTCGTATAAATGATTAACTGAATGACTTTCAATCTACATGATTAATATCCATTAAAATAGGCGGTGATTAAAAAATGAAACAAGTAGGAAGAATCTTTTCATGCGTCTAGTTAGTTTTATTGTGACTGGTACAGAGAGATACAGACACACACACACACACACACACACACACACACACACACATACATGAAAAACCTCAAAAGACTAGACGAATTCGAAATAAGAGGAAAAATCGAGACCATCCAAAAAAACCGCATTGTTAATATCGGCTAGAATACTCAAAAATGTCCTGCTGACCTTAGAAGACTTATCACTCAGATTCATGTAGAGGACCATCTGTCATAGAAAACGAAGCATGAGAAAAATTTACAAGGAGTGAAATAATATGAATATATAAGGTATATATATAATATTGTATATGAATATATACATATATCATTGTCTCTATCACAAACACACACACACACACACACACACACATGCACGCACGCAGGCACACTCACACACACAATATATATATATATATATATATATATATGTATATATATATATATGTGTGTGTGTGAGTGTGTGTGTATAATTTGACATGTAATACGATTAATGATAAGTCGAGCAATTTACGTTTCCCGTTTGAAAATATATTTACACACGCATACACACACATATACACAAATATATAGGTTGACTGTAAGATTAACAGAATGAATCCATATCTGCTGTTTGATGGCTTTATTGACCACTGGGATCCAAGCACAGTAACACTGTTAGAAGAAATGTGTGTGTAATGTATAAAAAATACTCCTTTGGTCTTATTCAATTATTGTATCTCATTAACTTTTCAGCCGACCATCGTATGTATAATATATATATATATATATATATATATATATATATATATATATATATATATATATATATATATATATATATAATTAATAATACAATTTAAAAGTCGGTCCTACCATTGGTTTCTGAATAACACTTTTTCGGTGTTATTCGTCGTCAGAGGCGTTGACTTTTCCTATATATATATATATATATATAACACAAAAGTTACATCATTGTATATATAATTACATAGTTTCAATGTTGTAAAATGTCTTAATAAATACTACCTGAAGATAAACTACATTTTTATTGTATAATGTTTCAAGACCAATAATAAAATCTTAGCCTTTACGATTTAAAAGAAATTTACTCTTTTATTTAGAACTATTTAGGACGTAGTTATTATTTAATGACATTAATTTTGTTATATCACCTAGTAGTAAAGAGGCGCGTGTTATGAAACGGTTAGAGTCGTAGGAAGTAGACACAATGATCAGTGTTTAAATCCTTAACATGGCTATTTCCATTTAACATAGGGCTAAAACCATTGGAAAGGTGTCTTCACTTATTCTCCCTCCGACTATGTGTAAATAATAGGTTAGAAAAAACTCATTAAGCTTGTAACCCATCTGAGGGAAAGAAAACTCTGAATTCAAAGCTAGTACATTCCTTTTAAAATCATCAGTCTGTTGCATGCTGCTCGTGGTATAGGTACATACTAATATAGTAGCATTGATAATATACAATAAAATTATTGCCTTTTGACACGAGCTCTGGTGCCTTTTTTTAATTTGTAAATGTGACGAAAAATATGTTCTCTTGTAAACAACACTTACAGATGTGAAATGCTGGTTAATTTTTTCTTTTCACTACGATAATATTGGGGAACTTTTTTTTGTTTTTGAGGTTGGATTAGTCAGTGCTGAGAGCATATTTCTTATCAATGGTCGACAGAAAATAAAAATAGCCTCTTTGTTTACGACGGTGCCACAGAAGAACGCTTTACACTTTAGCAAAAGATGCGTTTCCTATTTGCTTTGATCATTGGAAAAGATGGTGGAATAAGTGTATTGAATGCCAAGAGGATTGTTTCGAAGAACATTGACCTTTCATTCCTTGTCTATTTCCGTCTTTTAAATCCAGTGCTAAAGGGACATCTTATTACTTCTAAAGACTGTTCGTCGCATCGATTCGTATTGGATCTTGTGGGGGTTCTTCTTATTCAGAAATATATCTCCTCGCTTTCTGAGTTATTATTTATTCGAGAACACAGGATCATAATTCGTATACACATAGTTTAATCTAATTACCTCATACCCTAACTCAAGTACGTAGAGAATTAGTTAAGCACAAACCAAAGACGTCTGGACCAGATTGCCGCTGGCTCGATTCTCTGTTAACTCTATCTAACTTTCTCATAGCACATCCGATCACTTGACAAATCGATCAGTCTCGCTTTGGATGAACCTTGGTTGAAAGCTTGTCTGTCAAACCCTGAATGATTTTCCATGCGTTTACAGTGAAATTTAAATCCTAACTACATCTCCTTGAAAAGTGATGGACTATGGATCACTGCTGCATGGCATAGAGAAGATAAGAAGAGGAATAGACTCAGATAAAACAGACTCCATGTGTTAAAAAAAAAGATGGAGGCATCTCCATACTAGATGGTAAGCCTCCGAAATTGGTGGACCAATTCACGTGCTTAGGCTCTAATGTCTCATATACAGAAAGCGCATACATATGGACAAGAAATCAATGGAAATTAATCTTAGACGTAGATGTGCCAGTGCTACTGTATGGCTGAACCACATGAACTCTAACTGGGCGCTTGGAGAGGAGCTACACAAGGATGCTGAATGCTGTCCTGAACAAATACTGAAAATAATACCCCACAAGAAGGAAGTTGTACGACCACATGTCAGACAAATCATTAGAAACAAATACGACATGCTGCATACTACTGGAGACGCAGGGACGAACTCATGAGTGACGTTCTCTTTTGCATACCTACACAGTGACACAACAGCGTAGGCCAACCAGTAAAATCAAAATCAATCAACTGTGCGAACACTGGATACCGTGCAGCAGACCTGTTAGCAGAGGTGACATAGGGACGGGTGGAGAAAGAAAGAGAAAGCGAGAGAGATAGAGAGAAAGAGAATCATGTATGTCCCTGTTGCCAGCGTGACCTGATGATGATCATGATGAGGATGATGATGATGATGATGCCCATTCATTATGTAGAAACTGCTTTTGTCACCTTTGAATATCTCTCGTATTGTTGGAATAAGAGTCGGTAGAGAATTCGCCTAGGAACGCAAGGTTCCGGGTTTGATACCATCCCTCGCCTACCAAGCACATGAGTTGCACAGCGTGTATAATCTGAACAGTGCAGTATAGCATCTGGTAACTGGCGGTAGGCGTGACACTTCGTCGTAGCAAAACAATCTCAATGGTCTGACGCTCTCCGATACCGACAATAGGCCACTTTGCAGACTTTACTACTTATTACTACTAGATTAATTATCAACCAATTAGTTTCACGAAAACTCTTTAAGCTTGTAACCCATCTGAGGGAAAGAAAACTCTGAATTCAAACCTAGTACATTCCTTTTAAAATCGTCATTGGGTTGCATGCTGTACGTGGCATAGGTACATACTAATATAGTAGCATTGATAATATACAGTAAAATTATTTACATTATTGCCTTTTGACGCGAGCTCTGGTGCCTTTTTTAATTTGAAAATGTGACGAAAAATATGGTCTCTTGTAAACAACATTTACAGATGTGAAACCGACAATAGGCCACTTCGCAGACTTTACTACTTTTTACTACTATATTAATTATCAACCAATTAGTTTCACGAAGTTTTTACACGATTTCCACCTTTTACATTGTTTCAGCTAAAACTATAGGAGATGACTATCCTTAAACTAATCAGCCTCCAATAAGTAATCAAAAAAGGCAATAATAGCAATGCTGTATTGAGTTTTAATATCAGTGTTACACATACATTTAGAAGGTCAGTGTAATTTTTATGTGCTTTGTATACGCAGTTAATATTTACTGCGTTGGCTGGATTATATATTCGTATTCAACCCCGAAATGCCATATTTACCTCGCATCTATCAGTCAACTACAGTCTCCACTCTAAAACCCATAAGTAACTGTATTCAGAAAAGATAGGACACACATTGCTTTTTTCTCACGATTCCACTCACAGATGCAAGAATAGTTTTTAATTCTTTTTGTTTGTTTGTAAACTATTAAACGAAGTGTAGACGTTCGCCTGCAGTGACTGCACAGACCACCATGATGGTATAACTTTGTCTGTTTTCTCGGTCCGACATTATTTTATTTTTAATTTTTTGTTTTGTTTTTTGAACATTTGTTTGTTTGCGTTTTTATTACACATGTAATAAAAATACTGAAAATATGCGTATGTTTCCAGCTTCGTGATTGTGTCTATCTTTGTATTTACACGCTTCTGCCAAAATGAGGCTTTCGTTCGCTGGTATTGGGTAGTGAAGACACTGACATGGAAGTTGATTGCGGGTAGAAGATCATACACTTATATTTTGAAGAGGAAGACAAAAATTGCAATAGCTGTGGGGAATAGAGAAAAAAATTCAATATTCTGAAATAAAATATAACAAAAAGCCCAAAATACATATCCAGCCAATAAATGAATAAACAAATAAATGAATATATATACATATTTTGGTTATATATGTATTTTTGGCTTTATATATATATATATATATATATATATATATATATATATATATATATATATTTGTGTGTGTGTGTGTGTGTGTGTGTGTGTGTGTGTGTGTACTTGTGTGTGTTGATAGATTGATTTTACCGGCATTTCAACCCGTCTAGATTTTATGGGATTCGCATTTATAGTAGGTTCGTATTTAGTATTTTTAATTTAATTATTGCTTAAGAGTCAATAGATTTATTGAAAGAAAAAAGCTTCATGCTAAAAAAAAGCAAGAACAGGTCATATCCGACGAAGACTATTACAGATGCGTACTATGCAGATCATCTAGCACTTCTAGCAAATAAACTAACCCGAGCCAAATGACTGTGGTATAGCCTAAAGAAACAACTAGAGGCATAAACCTCCATGTGAATTTAGATAAACCAGAGTCAATGCATTACAAACAACATGGAGACATTTACATATTTGATAGGAAGCCAGTTCACATATATAGATAGCAATATCTCATCTACAGAATGGGATACACGCATAAGGCATCGACTGCTATAGCCATATTATAGATCATAGAGAAATGTGATTTCCCTGATAAGATGAAGCGATATTTCGTCTAAGCTGTGGTCGTGTCTGTGCTACTCTATGTCTGCAGCACTTATACTTTGTAGTACGTAGTCTAGGCAAATTATAAATAAAAATGGTGCTAATTTTTTTACTCCATATTCAGAGGAAAGATAGAACAAATACTTCTAGCTTATGGTATCCCCAAAGAAATTATTACCGCTATATTGATAAGATAAGAAAGCAATAGTCCTTCCCGTGATAGTGGCACAGATTTCATTGACTTTGACTCTGGAATCCAACAGAAATACATAATGATACAGCAATAAATACCTTGGGATTTGAATTTTCAATATTCGATATATTTGATATAAATCAATGTGATATATATATATATACATATATACATATATGTGTGTGAAGAAAAGTAGACAAACACGGGATGTTATGGAAACTTGATGTTTATTGTCGACGATGCAACGTTTCGGTCTCTTATTAGACCATCTTCAGGACTTGGATATAGTTCTTACTCCAATGATGGAAATTCTCAAAATGAGAATTTCCATCATTTCCGTCGACAATAAACATCAAGTTTCCATAACATCCCGTGTTTTTCTAATACTGTCTCTGTGTTTGTATGTGTATGTGTGTGTGTGTGTGTGTGTGTGTGTGTGTGTGTGTGTTAATGTGTGTGTCTGTTTATATATATATATATATATATATATATATATATATATATAATTAAGAAATAAACATCTTCAGTATTTATTGTTGTACTTAGGTAAATATTGCTCAGCAAACCAATAGACAAAAGAAAAACGTTTTCATTTACTTTAAATAAAAGATAAAATGTAAGCACTTTAAGCTGAGTGCTATTTTCTTCAAAATGAAGATAAAGAAAATGACTTTTTTCTACTTTAAATGAAATATGAAATAAAAAGGAATTTGACAGGTGTATGATCTAACTTTCAAAGATACACTTTCTCACACCCCCACAAAGAGATTTCCTATGTTTCTTTTTCTGATATCTCTAATTTAGGGAGAAATAAGGAGAAACACCAATAACTAATATAAAACCTAATAAAAATCACCGCAAATTATGGTAAGGGAGTCTTGGCAAAAATGTCAGATATATATATTTACCAACCCCTCCGCACGAGCAGGATGTGACACAAGGTCAATTTCTTAAGCGGAGTTCAGCAGGTTTGAATTCAGAGTTTTCCTTCTCCTAGACCGGTTGTCTTACCAAGGTTAAAGAGCCCGGTCTGCCCTAGTATTTACCCAGAGCTGGAGGGAGAGTAGGATTCATACCTTTCCCAAGGGTATTAGCGCTAAGTGAAATGCAATTACCACGTCCGGAATTTGAACTCGAGGCGACGAGTCCATTTCCCATTACACCATTACACTTCCATGTCAGAAAAATGTCAGAAAAATGTCAGATATACATTACAGACAGAGATTTTCCAGACGGACATTTTACCAAACACATATTTTACCAAAAATAAACAAAAACATAATGTAGGTTCCATATTCTATAATTGTTCTTTATAATTTCAACTTCTCTGATGTCATTAAAAATGTTTTTAAATCTCAATTTCTTTGTGTGCCCCCAGGTAAAATTCTTTGCAAAACTCCTGGATAATGGTATCTTTGAAAATAGACTTGTTAGGATAATCATAAAAACACATAGTCAATGATTGCTTGTTTCTGTTGTTTTCTAAAATAGTTTGAATAATAGGAAGTTCTTTCTCTGAATTTTAGAGATGAGACCTGATAATTAGTATTATTTGGATTATTCGAACTATTGTCCTCATCTTTATTGTTATCTGTACAACGTTTTGGCCGATGTGCCTTCTTCAGGTATTTTTGTCGTACGCGGGTTCAAAGTTCCGTGATGACTCCCGATTATGACAAGAAGGTTCCTGAGTTCGACAGGAAATACCCGAAGAAGGCCGGAGAGCACATCGGCCGGGACGTTGTACATATAGCAATAAAGATGAGGACAATAGTCCTACTAATCCAAATAATACTGACAAGAGGGTATTGTGTATTATGAAAACTGATTTTTTCACACATTGCATGCACCATAAAGTGTATGTGGATGTTAAACTATAATATTATAGTTTGTTGGTTTAGATATTAGATTTTTTAAATAATTATTAAAGATTTTGTTTACCTAAAATGAAACGAATTAATAGCTGGATACATGACAATGGATAAAAAGGTTGAGTTAATACAGTTCTAATTGGCAATCATCTTTAAGTTTATATAAAATAAAATACTTGACATAGCTTAACACTTGTAATCGGAATGAGAAAAATCTACCTCAAAGGTTTAAATAAAGGATTTGTTTCGAAGTGTTGTGTAGGCTCCCCATTAGGACTTGAATGCTCCAGTGTTCGACAAGAAGGTTCCTGTATTCGACAAGAAAAACCTGAGGAAATTGGAAGTCACACCGACTGAAACGTTGTGTATATGGAAATAAAGGGGAGGAAAATAGTCCGAATAATCTCAATTATACAAATTTTAGTGGAATAATAAATCAAAAGACTGAAGTATTTTATTTAAAAAAATGTAAATTTAAAAAAAAAAAACATGAAAACATAAAAAATAGATTTTAAATAGCTACATCTTAATAATTAATATGGTGTCCGTTTACAGCACATGATTTAGGTACACATGATTTCATACTCCAAATTAAATTCTTAAATAGTTAAATATTTTTTAATTGAAGCTGCATTGCTGTAATTTACTCATTTTCTCATAGAATATCTTTTTATTCTTCTTTTAACTGTGTACACAAATTTTTTAAATGAGATTTATGTTCAGGGATTGTGTTCGTCACGGCAATATTTCAACTTCTCTCTAATTAAAAACATTAAGTGTCACGATGATAAGCTTATTGTTTTTTCTATGTTGACTATTTTTAAGAAAAATAAGCAACGAACTAGTTTTTCTCAGAATTGAGACGAAACTGATTTTATCTAAAACATCAGTTCATACAAAATTGAGACATATGTGAAATTTTCTTTCACCATGCTGTCAGTTGTAAACCCATGCTAGTCACAGGGTGTAATCGATTTCTAATTTTTCTCAGATTAAGTCTCTCCAAGGCAGTATACAAAAGTTGTAATGCTCCAAGAACACACTGGCAATACTTACAGAGATCGCAGATATCATAATAATGAAGGAATTACCAGTTTTGTTTCAATTAATTTGCATAAGGTTATATATATATATATATATATATATATATATATATGTGTGTGTGTGTGTGTGTGTGTGTGTGTGTGTGTGTGAGTGTGTGTGTCGATACGAGCGCTTTCGGCAATACAGTTTGCCATCATCAGGTAGGAAACGATCGTATGGTTTCGTGTCTCGTTTTTAAAAAGAACGAGTAGTAGCAAGGAATTAGAAGTGTGTGGTAATAACAATAGGTAGTGGGAGGTTGTAGGAATTGTAGTGATTCGAGCGAACAATGCAGTAGTGATTTCTAGAAAATTAGAAAGGATCAACCAAAAACTTGTCCGACAAGAATTGTCTGTACAGTTCAACAAAACTTATATATATATATATATATATATATATATATATATATATATATTGGGAGATTATGTGCTTAATTAAAGTCATACCTAATTTGTTAATTAATTAATTATAATTAAATGAATTAGGCATGCATATCGGTTTAAATATAAATCTTAAACAAATCGAGAAAAAGTTTAAACCGATATGCACGCCTAATTCATTTAATTATAATGAAATAATTAACAAATTAGGTATGACTTTAATTAAGCACATAATCTCCCCAAAAATTGCCGGCCTTCGCCATTCCAAACACATGTTTGACCACTTCATATATATATATATATAATATATATAGAACTAAGAACAAAAGCGACTACAAATAATAGAACCATTAGTATTAAAAATAAAGAACATAATATATATAAAATAGCATTTTACACAGCAATAACATATAAAACCTCTTCAGTAACAAATGCAATAATCAAAGCATTAACCCCTCTAATAATAACCGCTCTTAACTGAATAAAACTCGCAGTTCACACCTGCTGTACCAATTACAGGAAACTAGAACGAATGCTGAACAAAAACAAGCAAATATCACCAAAAAATAAATTTCTACCGAATATATATATATATATATATATATATATATATATATATATATATATATATATAAAATATATATATGTATGTATATATATATATATATATATATATATATATATATATATATATATATATATATATATATATATATATATATATATATATATATATATATATATATATAAATAATAAATTCAAAATATAATTATTTTAGCATAATTTTACAGCTTTCAATTGACAAAGTTCCAAATAAAATGTGAAACTAGGCCGTTAATAGGCTATAAAAATTGTTTTTCAGCATCAAAATTGATATAATTAGGAACAAAGAATAATGTGTATATGTATGAATAAGTGTGTGTCTGCTTACATGAACGTGTGTCTACATATACCTGTATATGTATATATGGATGCAGAGGCGTATATGTATGGTTCTGTACAAACGTGCGTACGTATTTTAATTGTCACTTGGTTTTATGTGAAAAGCAATTTAACGTAAAAACATGCACGAATGCAATTATGCGTATATATATATATATATATACATTCAAAATCTTATTCACTTCGCCGAAGGGCATACGGTCTGTTTGTTGTTATTATTCTCTCAATAACGCCCCCTTACCTATTATGGTAGAGGCATGTAGTATCATTTGACAAGCTTAATTTCGCTAGGATGGTCAGCTGTGTACTGTGGCCGAAGCGATAAAGTGTTTCACTAGTGTTTCACCGTGTCTGCTGAAGTCCCGGTTTCGATTTCTGTCGGAGGGAAATCGTTAGTATATACCGCTGATGAGACTTAATAAAGTCGAAACAGTCTGTACGGTATTCTACACACTGAGCCATCCTTTGCCGGGATTACACTTGTCATGTTCATTTTCTATATGAAAAAAGTATCGAATTCCATGCGATACATGCGTTGTAAGTGCCTTCAAGTAAAAATTTAATATAATATATATATATATGTATGCGCGTGTGTGTCACTGTATATCTGTACATTGGTATACATACGGGCGTACGTATTTTTAAAGTCAAATTGTTTTATATTTCAAACACATATGTATGTACTCATAGACACACACAAACACACACACACACACACACACACACATATATATATATATATATATATTATATATATATATATATTATATATTTATTTATTTTACAAAGTTTTCACAGATCAATGTTCATTATTAACAGCGACCCAGGTTTCATGCTAAATAGCAATCATCAGACTGTCGAGCAAGATCCTATGGTGTTTGTTGGAGTTCTTTACTCAATGTCACATTTTGGATTGTAAATAACGTTGGTTAGTTCCGCGGACGCTGTTATAGCTCGGATTTACTAAAAATAAATTTTTTCAAAATTTGCATTTTTTTGTAGTAATGCCAACGAAGTTGCCTCCCTTTATTCGTTAAAAATAGAACAAATTATCTTTCTTTTTCTGTTTTTTGAATTATTATGTTTGGGGATGTTATCTATATAGTATATTTTTTCTTTGAATCCGCTATTTAGTAATGCTTTATTGTAATAGGGGGCGGCCTTTTCAAAAATATCTTTGTTGGATGATAGTTCTAAGATTCTACGGCTAATGTTAGGGACTAGATTTTTTAAAACTAATGGTGGGTTGTTGGAATTTATATTAATGTATTTAAGTTTCTCATTTTGTTTGTGATATTTTGATTGTAATACGTATAAGCCATATCACAAACAAAATTAGAAACTGCTCTAAATACTGCAACTTATGTTACGGAAAAATTTAGGATATTAAAAAACTTGATTTCCTTTAATAATAATAATAATAATAATAATAATAATAATAGAAGTTTAAATAAAAAATCAGAAATCTTCAAACAATGTCCCCATAAAAGAAAATTCTTCCTAAATGCATGGAGGGGAGATACTCAACATCCACCCTGAAAATCAATTCCGCAATTGTTTGCAAAGATATCTAATATTTCAACAGTGAAAAAATGATTTTTCGACAGAGAAACAACACCATCCACCTTTATATTATGTTGGAAAAAATTTAAAAGACTCTACCATATATATAAAAATGGTTTTTTGAAGACATATGCATCCTTTGCCAAACGGAATTAATTTAAAAATTAAAAATAAAACATTTTTTTCAAAGTTAAAACAAATGTTCTATTTTTAACGAATAAAGGGAGGCAACTTCGTTGGCATTACTACAAAAAAATGCAAATTTTGAAAAAATTTATTTTTAGTAAATCCGAGCTATAACAGCGTCCGCGGAACTAACCGACGTTATTTACAATCCAAAATGTGACATTGAGTAAAGAACTCCAACAAACACCATAGGATCTTGCTCGACAGTCTGATGATTGCTATTTAGCATGAAACCTGGGTCGCTGTTAATAATGAACATTGATCTGTGAAAACTTAGTAAAATAAATAAATATTAGCTCTTACAATTTGTGATTGAGCACTGTATTTTCTTTGTTTCATCACAAAAAAAGTTTGTTTTTACATATACCTATATATATATATATATATATATATATATATTGGAGTTGTGTAGTGTAATGGTTAGAGTCGTAGTAAATGGACTCGCCGACTCGAGTTCAAATCATGGACGAGAATCTTTGCATTTCACATAGTGCTAATACCCTTGGAAAAGGTATGAATCCATATATTCTCCATCCAGCTATGGATAAATAGTAGGGCACACTGGGCTCATTAACATTGAATAGGTAACCAGTCTTTGAGTAAGAACACTCTGAATTCAAACCTGGTAAACAACACTAAAGAAATTGACATTGTGTCATATCCTGCTCGTGCAGAGGGCTGGTAAATATATATATATATATATATTGGTAGATGGAAAGATTTGGACAGAATATATACACACACATATGAGAGAGAGAGAGAGAGAGAGAGAGAGAGAGAGAGAGAGAGAGAGAGAGAGAGAGAGAGAGAGAGAGAGAGATTACTGTTGGTGTCCTCGACAAATATACATCTATCTATCTATCTATTTGTTGATAGCGGGTTCACTTGTGCACTCGCTAAATAGGTAAATATAAATAATATTTGCACAGAGACATTTACGAAAGAGTCGGAATATGAATTGTGCTAAACTTACTTATTACAAAAATATGAACATAAATTTGTATTTTCACGAATCAAGTTTTCCTTATTAAAATTCACGCAACACCGCAACGACCAGGATGCGGCACAAGGTCAGTTTTTAAGCGTGATACACCAGGTTTGAATTAAGAGTTTTCCTTCTCCTACACCGGTTTTTATACCAAGTAGTATATCATGTTCAAAGGAAACTCGTTTCGATGGCCACCACTCTTTGGAAATTTAATCATTTATTTCATCTGGGTGTCGAAATCATTAATTTATTTGTTTACCTGCACTTAAGATTTTCGGTTGAATGGGTTATAGGAAATGTAAGAATAAAACAATAGAATAATCACAAATGTTATAGAAGGAGTTTATATTTCCAGACACAATGGCACCCGACTGTGTGTTTAATTGCTCTTAAAATGTTGTTTTCAGAGAGTATTCGTGTTGACCATTAGCAGATGGGGTGGTGATTTGGAATCTGTCTGATGGCAGTCTTTCCATTGTTATTTTTTTGAAAAATGGGTGAGGGTTAAATACACTTATCAAATTATTTGTAGAATTAAACATAACCAATAAAAAATTAAACCATCCAGAGGAAGATTCTAGATAAAAATTTAGAGGGTTATAGGGTATAGTCAGTAAAGAAAACAGAAAAGGGCTAGTCCAGTCAATTTAGTCAGGGCCAGAGAAAAGAGAAGAGCTTGTGACATCCAAGTAGTCAGAACAGACAGGGTTTTTTTTTTTACCAAGAGACAAGTGAATTCGGTTAGTGAAAAGTCAAGTTATTGCTATTGCATGAAGTTGAGCATTAGGGTCCATTTAAGACGAGCTAGCTCATTCGCTAGAACACCCACATAGGAATAGCAAGGTACCGGGTTCGATACCGGTCCCCGCTAACTCACTGCATGAGTAGCCAGATTAGGTCATCTGATCAGTTCGGCAAAGTGGGGAGCTGATGGTAGGTGTGATACTCCAGCTTAGTAAATAACTATATCACTTTATTGTCGTGATTATAATCTGACTATAGTACACATGTACATATAACACCGCCTGGCTATATAACTGATATACCACATATTCCTTTTAGTAGCGTTCGCTTGGTAAGTATAACAATTCAAAACAATATTGTCTATGATGTTTGCACAAACATGCATCTGAAAATTGTGTTTTCTTATAAGTCCCTTCTATCAGACCTTGATTATGGGTTCATATATTTTCTTGCTTGCAATTACTATTATGCACTCTATCAAATACATAACTAGATATTCTATAATATATATAGTGAAAATCGGGTACTAAGGTTCTGTTAATAAATCTTTAATCTAACCGACTAAACGTAAGTATTGAGAATTTGTAAAATATTTATTGTCTTTGGACTCATTCGGTTTTATTTTTTCCAACGTCATTATTGTATTGCGACTCGTTCTTTTTTTCTTTTTTTCTGGTATATATATATATATATATATATATATATATATATATATATATATATATGGAAATACGATGAGGAAATTAATCCGACAATATGTGAAGAAAATATTTTAAAATATAACAAACACAGGATGTTATGATCAGGAAACAATTTTTAGTGTCAATACTTAAGCATTTCGGTATTTTGTACCATCTTCAGGACACTGTTAGGTAATGTTTATGTGAGGAACAAAATGAAAGATGTTAAGTGTATATAGTGGTTGTGTGAATCTGATGCTATTAACCGTTAATTTTCATATGCGCGTTTGTCTACGAAAAGCAAATGACGTGATCAATGCATGTGCAAAAATGGAAGGTGAAGAACATATAATGACGCATGCTTTAACGTGAATAAGTGGAGAACCAAAAGTTAATAAAGATATACCGTATTTCATATGGAACAGTAATGTTAGAAAAATAAGAAAATTATAACAATTAATAAATAATATATAGAATATAGAATATTATATATATATATATATATATATATATATATATATATATATATATATATATATATATATATATACCCTAGACATATAAGCTGCTGATTAACAGATAATAATCTTGGGGTACGAACATCTGCATTTTTTCTCCTTACCAATTTGTGTAAGATGTGGTCTGATTGTTATATTAACTACATTCACAACTTGGTTTGCTTCTGGTAAATCCTTCGTGGCTTTAGTTTTTTCGTTATCAAGTGATGATTTGTGAATGCAACCAGCCTCATCTTAAGAAGAGGAGAGACAATTTAGGACCATTGGGGCATATTGGTAATAACTGTCACTTCAGTCCTCAAGAATTGCTCTTATTCGGTAGGGCAATTGTCGAAGTTGAGGATGCAGCATAATGAGAAGAAAATAGCGTTTATTGATCTTTGCTTCGATACACAATAGAAAGCATTTAATTAACAAATTCGATGAAAAAAAAAAGAGAAATCAATATATATATATTTAGGAAGAAATGCCATAGCTGTACTGCTTCAGTTCAATTCTTTTGATAAAGAGGTATTACCTCGAAAATTCAAGAAATAATAAAAAAAATACAGGTCAACACACACCACCATTGTTACCGTATTATTATTTTTTATTTATTCCAAACTGCATTGTGATGGCCTTCTAAATCAACCTCCTAACCAATATATATATATATATATATATATATATATATATATATGAGTTGGCGAGGGCCGGTATCGAACTAGGAACCTTGTGGTAAAACTTAGCATGTACTATAAATTCGATGAAAAATATTTAAGCGTAATGTATAACTCGTTGGCGCCTACACCAGAGATCCGATCATTATATAACTTCCGCACATGTTATCTAATGTACAGAAATGGGATTAGCTACTTTTATTCAAAGTAAGTGATGGGACCCCTCGGCACATCTTTGCAATGGAGGAAGAAAGTGGAATTTTTCAGAGAGAAAGAGAGAGGGGGAAGGATGCAACGTTGAAATCAAGTATCAGTTGAGAGGACGTCAATTATGTCATTACTACTTTATCTAATTATTTATTCAAAGGAGTTATTTTACAAAATTAAAATAAATGTTAACAAACGAAATACATACCGGCTATATAGAAGGAAATCTTATAGTAAAATTAAAAATATTTTTGGTGAAATAACATAATTTTCATTTCTTCCCTAATTCAACTAAAAAGGCAAAATTTGAGTTTTTATAAATTGGAATAAATAATTATCGTCAGCACCAGAATGCTGCTTTTCCCCACAGATCAGATAAACTAAGCTGTGCTAATCATTAGCTGAGGTAGCATGTAGCTGGAATCGAAGTCGGAGCCTTACGATTTCTAGGGGAGTGAGCAAAAACGTCCCCTTTCATATCTGATATATAATCAACTGTATCAATATTTGTTTCATTGGCTCTTGATTGTTTTAATGGTGGATATCACTTTTATTTTATTTTTTACAGATAAGTACTTTTCCGATAAATTCTAAATATATTTATTTGTTTAATGTCATATTAGCCTTCATGGGTTATTTAATGCCAGACACAGTAGTGGTACTATTTAATCCAACGCTGAAAAGATGGGGGAGTACATACCGTTTTTAAGTGTATTTGTCCGATGCTGAGCGCAATAGCACAACTGGAGTTTGAACCCACCCACTCGATATCAAAACGATCATATTAGACACTATGCCATGTTAATAGAAATAAGAAATGCAGTAATATTGGTATCAGTTTACACAAATGTTTTGATTTTCTTTTGTTTCATGACCATTGTGCTGGAAAATGTAACGAAAGGAGAAAAACAGAGTCACAAATCATATTTTAAAAACTGGTTTCGTCTTAGGAGTGAATCTCGCAAAAACAAACTTGTGGAGTATGCAGATTCTGGCTCTTCATGTTAGTCCATAAAAGGGTGGATTGCCGAAAGAAGAAGGGCTGCGATTTGTGGGTTATTACCTCTTACTTTAGCTTGGTAAACCAATTTTCATTAAATCATTTATTTTCCAAGACGTTCTACATTTTTGCTGATAATTCCATTCATTATTTTGGTGTAGTATATAACTTTTTAGACTCTAACATCGTAGTAAGCCATTTCAAATTTTAGTTGTGCTATTACGTTCACTTTCGGGCTAATACCCTTGGGAACAATATGAACCTATTTTCCATGGCTATGAGTTAAATAGTACCATCCTTCTACAAGGATAGCTTGGGCATTAAATAAACCACGAAGGTTGATATGCCATTTAACAAAGAACTGAAACCATAATTATTTTGGTTTGTTATTCTCATAATTTTTGGTTATGCCTTTTTATTATTGGATGTATAAATACAATTTCCACATTTGTTTTTACTATTTTATTAAACGGCAGGTTACACCATCTTATGTTTTGACCTGTTTGAATTTTTTTATTGATGTTTTTTTTTTTTATCATAGGTAATCGTAGTTTCATTGTAGCCACTATTCAATGCAGTTTCTTATTCACCATTCGTCTGATTGAAATCTATTTTGTTACCAGAATTTACACACAATCTAATACTTATTGACTTTGTGACTTGTTTGAATACCGTTAGCGGGTGATTGGTCCGCGTATTAATGTAAACAGGTTGGCTATTATTATTTCTATACGGTTTACATTCTTCTCCAAATTGAGCGTCACGTCCAAAAAGTTGACCATATTTATATATGATCAATAAACATTGGGGAATTCAAAGAAGCAAACAACGATTATTTATTTTGTTCTATCTTAATAAATCCCCGTGGGCAACTGTCATTTAAATGAGTGCAGATAAATAACTAATGTTATCGAGACCAAGATTTACATTTTTCTCGACTGGCTCTTATATCACGTTATCACTTTTTCACTAGAGTGAAATCAAATCTTAGATCAAATATAGGAGCTACTTTAATAAACTTTCACTGCCAGCATAACACAATGATCATCTATTTATAGATTTGATCTCTCTGGTGATCGTAAAGTATATACACAGATGTATGTATTTAACACAGTCAAAACACCGCTCCTTAAACGGCAGCTGGCAATGGCCTAAAGGTTAACGGATCGAACAGCCGTAATGTCAGTCGGGGTTCGCTTCTGCTCGGGGTTAGTTGTTGTGTCTAGCCACACTGATGAGACGGGAAACGTCAAAACGCGGAGTCTGTGGATGACTATATATATAATCGTTTGTTTTATCTATTAATGATAGGTAATCAAAAAGGTTTTTGATAAAAAATTTAAATACCCTCAATAATATAATATATATATATATATATATATATATATATATATATATATGTGTGTGTGTGTGTGTGTGTGTGTGTGTGTGTGTGTTGAAAAATAAATGAATAAAGGAAATAAATTGTTGAATGGATAAATATATTTAATGCAATTCTGACACGTGTTTCACTCAAGAAGATGTTCTTGTACATATGTATTCTATTCAATTACTATAATTTAAATATAAAATAAAATGAAATAATAATAGAAAATATATACAAGTTTTTTTTAAGTATACAAAAAATGGCCATCATCATGGCAAGATGTTTGATATTTGAAATTAAAACGGTAAAATACAGAGAATTTTGACAGTGTTAGAAAATATTTCTTTTGAAAAATGTGAGGGAACTGACTATTTTCTTTCCTTTATTTATTTATTTTACTATATAGTGTCGGATTCATTTCCATTGTTTTCAAATTACACACACACACACACACACACACACACACACACATATATATATATATATATATATATATATATATATATATATATATATATACTCAAACTGTCTGCTACAGACAGGTAGTGACAAGTGATCAATTGCCTGATGACTAAAAACTATTATTCATCAGCTCCATATGGATACTAGATGTCGTCTACAGGAATTGCTAAGAGGATGTTACTGGCATGTTCAATATGTTGAAGTTCATAGTATAACGTCATTTTTTACTTGGTCCTTACTTCACAAGCAGTTCCCATTATGTCTTGTTTATTTTAATTTTACAGTTTATGTGATGCAAGGTAAGTGGTTGTACAGTTGCTGTTTTTAGGGTGCTGTTTCCAGGCTTTATTCAAAACAGCACACATCATCCGTATGTGGTTCCCATTCTGTTTAATTAAAGAGATCAGCTTTCCATTAATGGATAACCTGTCAGTAGTAGTACAGGATTTACGTATGCACACGTTAAAATTGCTATCAGAAAAATGAGATATTGCTACCAAGGTATAAAATTGGTCTATTAATTTCTGAGGTTTGTCATTTAGTCTGTCGTTATGTCTACAAAAATGTATCGTTTTAAGTATATTATACGATAGAGATGTATACGAACTGTTATAATAAGTATTGAGGCTTGCGGTCATATTTACAAAAATTACTTGTGCTGTGATGCGCATGCCTTTCAGAATGTATATGTTAGTTATCTTTCCTTACGATTACTTTTCAGATGCATTTTGATAATTTTTTCTGGGCAGGGAAAATGAAAATTTGCTGCTAGTGACTTGTTGCTATTGGATATATTGTAAAACCATTACTATTTGCTATTCTTTTTGATTGACATACACGTGAGACATTTATTATCTATGCACTCATGTAAAATAAAAAATAGGATGGTCAATAAGCTTAGATATCTGTTATCACTAGCCCATTCAAACACTTAATATTACACTGGAAAGTTGATATATGCATCTTATTTTGACGCCTGAGCCAGTAAGCTAGTAAATATTTTGAATGATAATTCGACACAATGATTGAATTGCTGCAATGTATTGTATTTAATGTTTTTAAATCAATACACAAGGGTCTGCTGAAAAGTTTATAGGCTAAGATATGCTAATGGATTGGGACCAAAGGAGGTTTATTTTTAACATAGTTCCCCTTATGGTCCACACACTTTCTCCACCTGTGTTGCAGCATGGATACCATTGTTTAACTGGAGACATCACATCTCAAAAATTGTAAGACTGTTTTATTCTTTTATCGAATTATGGCATAGCTTTAAAAAATCATTGGAAAGTTATCTCGGAAGAATTGTCAGGGAATCAGAATGCCTTATCCCATGTAGGTTTAATTTCCTATTGTACTTTAAATCGCATCTAGTGGTGAGGCTTCAAATTTTATTGATATTACTCAACCACAGGATTGTAGTATCCAAAGGTGGAGAGAGAATAATTCGAGTAATACATTTCCCAAGAGTATTAACACTATGTTAAAAGAAAAAAATCAACTTGGGTCACTCTGTTCATTCCTACTACGACAACGATTATACCACGATTAAAGGATTATAGAAATATAAAAATTACAATCGAAAAGAAAAAAGGCAATGGAGCATTTTTAATTTTTAAGACGTCATTGATAATTTTCATTACTTAGATTTTTCGGACTGTTCCTCTCATCTTTATATATTATATACAGAATGTTTCAGCCGATGTGTCCTCCTGCTTTCTTCAGGTGTTTCTTGTCGAACTCCGAAAACTTCTCGTCATAATCGGGAACCTTCAAACCGAACCCTTTATATAATTCATTAGAATAGATTGTCCTCATCCGTTACCCATAATAGGAAGGTTCCCGAAATTGGAAGAAAGCAGGAGAAAACGCCGGCAAAAAGGTTGTGTATATAACAATAAAGTTGAGGAAAATAGTCCGAAAAATCTAAATAATATAAATTATCAAGCCCCATCTCAAAAACTTTGACAAAAAATCAATATGTAATAATGAAAAAAAAAAAAACAAACAAAACGTTAATCAAATTTCGGGATTTAAATACCCATAATCTTATATGCCGTTTTATATATGAATCAAACCAAATCCAACAAAAATTATATTACTTGTTGCCAGAATTATATTCACGGAAAATCGTCTTGGAAAATAATGAAAATGGACGAAATATAAAAATATGAAGTGTCCAACACCATGATTGGATGTGGGACTATCTGCAGCATCAGCAGATAATTCTAACATTCCTTGGAAGAAATTGCATAGTATCATATTTGGTTGGATGTGATGTCAGGCTGTTCTAATTCCTGAAGATTCCTTTAAACCGTTACAGCCGTATCAGACAGTCGACATCTTGAACTTTTCGAGCTGCAATCGAAGAAAAAAAGATGTTTACAAGTCAATGAAGCCTGAATGCCACACGCTCGACCTCACGTTTTATTTTGATCAGAGGATGACAATAGACTGATAGCAAGATTTGACTCTCTCTCTCTCGCAATGACCTTAGGGATTTGCTTGATACCTATTGCTTTATGTTAAGTTCAGTAGATGAATATAAGTGACTGATATACGAGTGTAGATAAAGTGTTTGTAGCCTGACACGTAATTATTAGCTGAAATTTTATCTGAAAATTTCACTATATACTGTTCAAACTATGGAAATAATGTTCGCCATTGAATTAAGCGGTGTGACGATATATATATATATATATATATATATATATATATAGAGAGAGAGAGAGAGAGAAGAGGGGGGAGAGAGAGAGTTAGATAGTATGGGTGCTATAACTATAAGTAAACAGTGCGCACTTGGTGTGAATAATCACATTGGAAAGAAACTATCAGTAACCTTGCACCGTTCCCTCCATGTCAACGCTACCCTAACTGATATATATATATTTATTAATATATGTGTGTGTGTATATATGTGTGTGTGTTCATGTGTGTGTGTGTGTGTGTGTGTGCGTGTGTGTAATTTGAAAACAATGGAAATGAATCCGACACTATATTGAAAAATAAATGAATAAAGGAAAGAAAATAGTCAGTTCCCTCACATTTTTCAAAAGAAATATTTTCTAACACTGTCAAAATTCTCTGTATTCTTACCGTTTTAATTTCAAATATCAAACATCTTGCCTAATGATGGCATTTTTCTGTATACTTAAAAAAACTTTTATATATTTTCTATTATTATTTCATTTTATTTTATATTTAAATTATAGTAATTGAATAGTATACAATATATACAAGAACATCTTCTTGAGTGAAACACGTGTCAGAATTTCATTAAATATGTTTATCCATTCAACAATTTCTTTCCTTTATTCATTTTTTTCAACACACACACACACACACACACACACACACGCACACACACACACACACACAGTTATTCATTCTCATAAAACCCAGCATGTTCCCAGCCCTCAACAAGGACAGTGCTGTACGTAGAGTCTGATACAAACACTTTTGTCAACTTGTTGCAACTTCTTACAGTCAAATGTATTCAGTTAAAGGAAATATTTAATAGACATTTTTTGATAAGCAAAAACAAACTTAGCCGACTTAAACTAATTTAAAGAAAGATTGGATTTGGAAAATGAAAGACTTAAAAATTAAATGCCAATGCAGATTCCTCTTTCTGTTTTAGTTTTTCTTTAAGTATAATTAGTACTGAACTGGAAAAGCAACTTTTATAGATGCTTTTTATATACACTAGAGTATTCGTCAGTGACTGCTTGTTTGAAATATAAGAAGTGGAACTTACACTAATAGATTTTCATTTATTGTGTCTTCTATTCCATAGTTGATACTTAGGAATTATAGGAATGAAAATATAGCTAGAAAGTGAAATTTCAATTTATAATAATAATAATAATAATAATAATAATACGGATCACCCTATCCCAGCCAGGAGACCAAACCTAATTTTGATTAAAAAAAAAAAAAAAGAGAGAGAACGTGCCAACTGGTGGATTCTGTGGTTGCAGCAGATCATAGGGTTAAGCTGAAAGAAAACGAAAAGATGGATAAATACATGGATCTTGTCAAAGAATTGAAAAAGTTGTGGAATATGAGGGTGAAAGTGATACCAATTGTAGTTGGTGCACTTGAAACGGTCCCAAAATACTTGGAAAAAAAGACTGTAGGATATGGAAATCAGAGGAAGCATTGAGACCATCGAGACTACTGCATTGCTGCAATCGGCTAAAATACTCAGAAGAGTCCTGGAGAGATGAGGAGACTTGCTGTCACTCAGACTCCAGTAAAAGTTCAATATATATTGTTTCAGATGTGTGCAAGGACCAAATAATATAGAAGAATAAATGATTTTTTTTTATCTATGTCCGAAGATGCTTTTACAAGCTCAGCTTGTTGCATCGCAAAATAAATATTTACATGAAGCAAATTTAAAGTTTTTCCTACATCTATCTATCTGTCTATCTATCTGTCTATCTAGAAAATAGGAATTAACTTTTCACCTTCTTCGTTTTGCTTTATTATTAATATTATTGCAAGAGCAAGGCATGTTTTTATGCCTCTACTCTCGCGCAGATCAACAATAGATCGGGTGAAAAATTATTTAGGTTCATAAAAGTGTATACATATGTCCTTTCCTGATTAAAAGAACAAAAGATAAGAACACATATATACAACAAAGGGAAAGACCAACGCCGATACAATGATACTTCTTCTCTTTCTTTCTTTCTTTCTTTCTTTCTTTCTTTCTTTCTGTGCTGATTTTCATTTCCTTTAATTTTCTCTTTCTATATTGATTTTAATTTTCTGCCTTTCTTTCTTTCTTTCTTTCTTTCTTTCTTTCTTTCTTCTATCTATACTGATTTTCTTTCTTTCTTTCTTTTTATCCTGATTTCCACTTTCTTTCTCTATTTCTTCTATATCGATTTTCATGTTCTTTCTTTCTGTCTGTCTTTCTTTTTTCTGCCTTTCTTTCTTTTTCTCTTTTTAGTATTTATTTTGATTTTCATTCATTCTTTCTTTCTTTCTGTCTATGTTGATTTTCATTTTCTTTCCTTCTTTTCTATCTTTATATTTATTTCATTTTTCCTTCTTTCATTCATTCATTCTTTCTTTCTTTCTTTCTTTCGTTCTTTCTTTTTTATTTTATTTCTTTTCCTTTTTTTCTTTTCTTTTTTCTTTCTCTCTTTCTTTATTCATTAATTCATTCTTTCTATTTTTTTCTATCCAGAGGAAACACAAAAACCTCAATACAATCTGAGAGAAAAACATTGGGAAACCCGACAATGCTACACATGGGTTAATATCGTAGAATGACTAATTACACATTTTCGGTGTAATTTTGAAATTACGAACATAAATTAACAAACAGTAATCAAAATATTGACTTCTGACCCAACGTAGACGATTACTTCGGCTACTTGTGTTTTACATTTACGTCAGCCATTTCGATATTACTGGAAAATATAACAAAATTTTTTAAAAAATCAATAAGATTTGACTATTGCAAGCGTTTCTTCGATGTGTCCAGAGACCAAAGAAAGCGCGGTTAAATTGGACTCAATTCCCTCGAGTTTCAACAGGTAGGAAAAATGTTTCATTATTGAAGATGCTATTTTTATCATTAAACAAAATCTTAAATACTCACTGAATGGTTAAATGAATACATGAGGTATTTTAAAATGCACTTACTTTATTCAATTTTATCTTCGATTTCTCTGAAGTTTTACTTTGGTTTTACAAGAAATTATTATAAAATTAAATAATGCTCACGTGCCAGAGTAAACGATAGTATAATTGAATATGAAATATAATTATTCCAGTTTGACGATCTGGGCGAATGTTTAATTCATAACTTCACTGATTGGTAATTTATGAACAATAGTCTTTGTGTAAAACCAGGCCCTCTGCGTCTGCCTTTACTTCTTAGCTACCTTGATGCATTGTTGTTTTTTGTTTCTTTTTCAAATATACAAATATATAACCCAGGTTTGGGGAAATAGTAATACTACTGTACTTCTACAAGGATGGATTTGGTATTAAATACGTAACGCAGGTTGATATACCATTAAACAAAGAAACCAACCAAGAAAAAAAGACATATAAGTTAATCTACATACATTACATATTCTATATATTCTGTTAGTTCTGTTAAACGCAAGTCAAAATTTTGAAATATTTCACTTGCTCGGACAAGTAAATATGATTTATTGATTGATTTTAACGGCATATCGACCTGTTGAGGGTGATTTTCTGCCTAGAGGTTATTCAGAAGGCCCGGGTTAGCTCAGTCGGTAGAGCGCACGGTAAGAAACCACAAGGTACCTAGTTCAATACCGGCCCTCGCCAACTCATATATATTGATTTCCCTTTTGTTTTTAATAATTCTCTTAGCAATAAAAACAATTAACTTGCTTTTTGTTTTTAATTATTTTAATAGAAATCATTATTCTTATAGTCATTTTAATTATTTTAATAGAAATCATTATTCTTAGTCATTTAAATGAAATTTGTTGTATAGATTGAGAGCCATTAAAAAATAGTCCTTTTTTATCAGCTGTGTAAGGGGCCGGATTAGCTCAGTCGGTAGAGCGTTGGGCTAGAAACCACAAGGTTCCTAGTTCGATACCGGCCCTCGCCAAATCAGCGTATGAGTAGCACAGGAATCTGTGCAGTAAAGTAAGGAGCTGATGGTAAGTGTGGCGCTCCACCTCAGACGCAAAAACAATCTCTTTGGTCTAGCACTAATGAAAAGTGGATATACTCCCTCGCTGATTGGCTGATACTGACTCTAGGCCTCCCCGACGACTTACATTTAGATGAGGTTAGTCGATAAACTCAGTCACATCATTTTGGTGACTAGGATGTGATTCCAAAATGCTGTAACTGGGTTTATCAAAAACAACATTGAATGCCGAAATGGTTAACAAAAAGGTTTCTTATCCTTTGGCACGAGGGGATATAATAAATAGAATCAAACGTGCTGTTTTTTCAAACAACAGTAACGAATACTCTGTCAGTAAGACTAGCTACTACGACTAACATCATCTAGTCTGCATCTTTATACCCTTCTTGTAGGGGAAATATCCCCCCTTACAACAGAATGTCTGTGGATGTAATGAAAATAACATACATCGAAACTCAAAGCGTGCGCGGACGCGTCTGGCTTGCAGGGTCATCGCAGGAAAGAAATATGGCTGCTTTAAGCACTATATTTAACGATGGGCGATCTCGAACCAGCGAGAATGGGATTGCACGTATGCAAATTCTCTCGAGATCGGGCGTGCATATAAGCATTCGGCGACGGCCAGTTGGCAGTATCAAGCAATTACGTACGACTAATACGACTGTCTGATAAGCTGAAGGAAGCAGTTGGATAGAATGTCAACCCCTGTTGGGATATTTTGTGCAGAAATTGGTTTAACACATATGATCTCCGAATATACGTTTAAAACCAAGAAGGAACCTGATTGTAAATACTATGGGAGTGATTCCTCACTCTCAAGAGATCTAAAAATAGAATAGCACCACAGCATGCAGTTTAGTGTCATATCAAAGGCACATTTTCTCTGGTGTGTGGGGTGCTTCCATCTCTACAGAGATGCAAATGGCTTATTTTAGCTCCATCCACAAAGCTTCCAATAAGAATACATGAGTACATAATCATTTATGGATGAGTAAACACACACACATACACGAAAGCACACACACTAACATACGCACACCATCCCCTTTCTCTCTCTCTCTCTCTCTCTCTCTTTCTTTCTCTCTCTCTCTCTCTCTCTCTCACACACACAATATATATATATATATATATATATATATATATATATATATGGACACATAGCCTAGTGGATAAAGGAGTTAGTTTAAGACAGTTCTAAGAGACAGTTATCTCTAGACTGGTCAGGGACAGAGGTAACATAGAATAATAATTAACACAGCTTAACGCCTGAACCCCAGCTTTGTTTAGCGGAATGAGAACAGGATACCCCCGTGGACTGAATAAAGGGTTAGGTTCAAAGTTCCGTGATGGCACCCGATTACGACAAGAAAGTTCCCGATTAAGACAAGGAGGTTCCCGAGTCCGAGAACGTTCCCAGGCCGACAAGAAGCACATGAAGAAGGCCGGTGGGCACATCGGCCGAAATGTTGTACAGATAGCAATGAAGATGAGACAATAGTCCGAATAATTCAAATAATACTAATTATCAAGCTCCATCTAAAAAATTCAGAGAAATAGTATTACACATTAATCAATATGTCTCTTGTACCGCTGTACAGCATACTGGGTTCTTTAGATTAGTGAGGCATCCAACCTAGTATAAAAATCCTGAATTCACACTAGCTGTACTCTGCTAAAAAGATTGACCTTATGTCAAAATATGACGGGGCCCACAGCTTTGCGAAATACATACATACACTCTCTCATAGATTGTATTAACGTTCGCGTGAAATTGCTGTACAAATCAATTAAATAAAAAATGAGAATTTAAATTAGAATTTAGATGCCTTCCATTTTGAATTAGCTATTGGCATTTATAAATATTTAAAAACTAATGTTACCTAAAACTTCAACCATATAAGAAATTTGATAACTTTATTGTAAGGAAAATATAATTTAAAAGAACCACAACATTTTACACAGGTTCGCATGAAATGTAATTGAATCCAACAGGAGACAAGTTGTCTACAACAACATTCACGTGATTCCTATAAAATAAAACTCGAAATATTGGTCTTATTCGCTCTTTTACCCGCCTCCACAAGTGGCTGTATATGAATGGGGCCTCACTGTCTCTTACAAAGTAAAACTTGGAAGAAAATCTGCTGCAATTCTTTTCTCGTAGTCTTATGGTGTTTTAGTGCGGATTCTTTTTTACTTAATAAACTATTCTTTCTGTTCGAAATGCGTGAAAAACTAAAATCTATTTGTAAAAGAACCAAACAAATTTTCAGTCTGATAAGTATTAAAAAATAAACAACCAAACAAACAAACAAAAAATCAAACAAACAATCAAACAAATAAGATAACCCTTTTATATATTTCCTTGAAATAATACCATCCAAAAAATGACCAAACCCAAAGCTTATTTAGAAGGAGAAACGAAATCCATACAAATATCTGGTAATAAATGAGACCATAAAAATTAGTATGTCTTCTACTCTTGACGCCAATTCGATTTACCCCCCCCCTCTTTTTTAGTCGAATGTGTTTTGGTTGCTTTCTTCGAAGGGAGAAATCTTCTGCATTATTTGATACAGAACGAAATAAATTTACTCAAAGCACCACGAATGCAAGACTGCTGCTATTAGAAGAAATTCTCGAGGCGTTCGCATTAAATTTTTATGATGAACAAAATGTATCTGCTTAAAGAATTGCTCATTGTTATACACATAATAAATTAATAAACGAAAAGGAAAAGAACATTTCTGAGAATGTACATTCTTTATTAGATGAAAGTATTTCAAACTCGCAATAATAATAATAATAATAATAATAATAATAATAATAATAATAATAATAAATGCAGTAAACTCTCACAAAGCGAGTACAAACGCAGTAAACTCGCACAAAGTGCAAGACTAGAAACGACTGGGTGGTAAAGGTGATCCACTGGGAACTGTGCAATAAATTCAATTTTCACCATTCAACTAAATGTTATATGCACTAGCGTGACTCTGTTCCGGAGAATGAGACGCACAACATTCCCGGGGACTTTGAGGTACAGATGGATCACCTAATCCCGGCTAGGAGACCAGACCTAGTTTTGATCGACAAGAAGAGGGAGACTTTTCATCTCGTGGATTTAGCCGGCGTGGCCGATCACAGAGTGAAAATGAAAAAACACGAAAAAATCGACAAATACTTGGACCTTTCCAGAGAACTGAGAAAACTGTGGAACATGGAGGTGAAAGTCGTGCCAATTGTAATTGGGGCGCTTGGAACGATCCTCGGGGATTCTGGAAAAAGAGTCTGGATGAATTGGTAATCAGAGGAAGAATCGAGACCGTCCAGACTACAGCATTGTTGAGATCGGCTGGAATACTCAGGAGAGTCCTGGAGACCTGAGTAGACTTGGTGTCACTCAGCTTCCAGTGAACCAACTTCTACGGCGGGTGTTGAAAACTCGAATAGAGTGAAATAATAATAATACTTTTACATATCAGTTTAATTAAAACCACGCTATTTTGATTTACGTGTGCCACAACGTACAACATTTCCAAATCACTCAGTCGGTTTTATGCTTTGTCTGAGAGCTAGAATTTGAGATACGAGCAATCTTCAGATACGCTTATATCAATAGGGCCACTAAAAACATTTAAGTTTCCAAATATATTACGCTTCAAAGAAAACTGTCATTAAAATAAACAATAAAACATATTACTGTATATAATTCATTACATTTTATCTTATTATGTTTTATACAATAGAGGGGTCTTTTTCCTCTTGAAAACACGTGAAGATTAGGGTGTTTTGTTTTTTTTGGTGGGGACTAGAACGGATTCATAGGATTTCAGTTTATTTGAATGGGGAAAATTGATTTGATATACGAGGATATTGTGTTACGAGCGAAACGAATTAAACTTTTAATTCAAAGTAAAACTGTATTTCCATGGAAGTTAAAATTCAATGTTTTTACAGTTTATTGAAGGTTTGTTTTGTTTTACGGTATATCAACCTCAGTGGGTCATTTAATGCCGATAAAGTTTTGAAATAAATTAATTCTTAATGGACACACAATTTTTTTATGAATACATTTTTCTATTTAACCCATAGATGGAACCCTAACAGGTACTACCACTCCGGGTCAGAGTCACCAGGGAGCAAAGGGGATGAAGGGGTGCTCCACATTCCCCAAACCTCCAAAACTGGAACCCCACCATCAGATTGAGTTTAACGTTATTCCCAAGACATGTAGACCATCAGCCACCGCCTTCTATGATCATTTGATAAAAATAGCTTGCCATAAGGAAAATAGGGTTGTGGCAATCGTATAGGTGCTACGGCTTGACGTGACCAGGCGATTGATCGGAGGAGGCCTCTCTGACAGCCCGTCTAGCCCAAGAAAAGGCCAAAGTGGAAAATTTCAAGTCATAGACTGCTCAACCACCTGGGTGCTATTGTTAAGCATCACGGCGCGCCCCCACGGCCAACAGGTGGTCCCATTGGGGGGAGTCTTACCCCTCTGCAGAGGTGCAGTTGGTGCATTGTAACGCCCAGCCGACAGGGCGGTTTACTGAAGGTAAATAGTCAATTAAACAAATTAAACAAATACCACTTATAAAATATCGAAATGATTGATTGATTTTGATTTCAAGTCAATACATCTATCGTTATTTTATGACTAGATTTCTGTATCCCGTTCATTTTACGCTGATGTTTACATTTATTGCTGTTGTTTCTTAAACGAAAGCATCCGTTCTCAGAACGCCGATATGCCTGTACGTTAATTGAAAACTTGATAACTGAAGCCATTCCTACGCTTAAGCTGGATACCCTAAAACTACAACTAAAAGAGAAGCTAACAAACAACAATCTCCCATTTCTAGCTCAAATAATTGAAAACTGTAGAGACATTTTATAAGTAAACGCAAATATATCTTTCATGAACGAGACAGACTAGCCTACCATCGACCAAATAACCTTAAAGAAATGATAGGTAGCGACAACATACTAAATGATAACTCTATCAATAAGAAGCCAACAATTTAATACTCTACATTTAACCATCTAATATCAAGAACAACCTATGCAGAAAAACACCTAGAGTCAACCATCTCATTGTTTGTTGACTGTTTGTCAAATACAGTGACTGCACCTCTACAGAGGGGTAATCCCCACCCAATGCTGTTAGCTGTTGGCCGTGAGTGACAACCTGTGATGCTTAAAGACAGAATCCTGAAGGCTGGGCAGCCCATGACTTGCAACTCTCCACTTTGGTCCCTATTTAGGCTAGACGGGTGGGCGGAGAAGCCCCTTTTTCCAATCAATCGGCTATTCGCGTCAAATCCTAGCACCTATACGACTCTTCCGACACTATTTTCCTTATTGTTAACACCCAACGATTTTATCATATACGTACTAGAATGCGATGGCTAAGGGTCTTAGTGTCCTGGCTATGACGTTAAAACTGCATGAAGTGCTGAAACCCCTTTTTCGTCATTACTCCCAGGTCCACGCTGGCCGGAATGTTAGTACCTATTAAGCTCAAATACATGTACTAATTAGATTTTTTTATTTCGAAAAAAAAATGAATACCCAATAAGTCTGAATAGAACAAAATGCATTCGGCATAAAATAACCCAAGGATTAACATGCCGTAAAATACAACTTACCAGCCTGACAGCCAAACAACCAATCAAGCTATCCAAGCGTCTATTACGTACTAACACTATTCATTTTTAAAGTCATATAAAGCAGATAACATTAATATATTTAAATTTAATAGAAAGTCAAATCAGGTGAAAGAACCAATGAAGAGTAAATGCATCGTCGGTTTATGAGAGAATACAATTGAAATCTCTCTTTTCTCTCTCTCTCTCTCTCTCTCTCTATATATATATTATATATATATATATATATATATATATATATATATAATATATATATATTATATATATTATATATATATATATATATATATCCTCTTCTCCCTCTATTTCTCTTTTCTCTCTCCCTCTTTTCTCTCTCTATCTCTCATTCTCTCTATCCCTCCTCTCTCTCATTCTCTCTTCCCCCTCTCTCTAATCTATCTTTCTCTCTTTCTCTCTCCCTCTTTCTCTCTCACATTCTCTCTCTCCCTCTATCTATCTCTCATTCTCTCTCACTCTCTCTCTCTCCTTCTCTCTCTTCTTTCTCTCTCATTATCTCTCCCTCTCTCCCCCCTCTCTCTTCCCCCTCTCTCTCTTTCTCTTTCTCTCTCTCTCTCTCTCTCTCTTTCTTTCCTATCCCTCATTTAAAACAAATTCTAATAATCAACTGACCTTTGTAATTGTCGATTAACTATCCACTATTTATGTCTTATCCGTTTTACATACTTTTAATTCAAGTAGAATCTTCACCAATTTGAAGAAACTACTTCTGAACAATGTTTAAAACAAATGTTTTGCATAGCTCCATAGCATTTTCAGTTATTGTCAGCCTCAGACGTCCCCAAAATCGAAAGATTGCGTCAAACTTTTTTGCGCACAAATCAAATACTAGCCGTAAAGATTTTAGCCAATAAAAAATGATTTCCCGTTCTTTGAAGTCAGGAAAATGGTACTTAGAGCGTATAACCTTTGTTAAAGGAAATTACATGACATCTACCTATTTTTGATGTCAACCAAGGTATATTTATTAACGGACTAGTAATCTTTCAAACCAGAACATGAAGGTAATAATTTTAATAGCAATCTGTAGAGTTTCCTTCTATAAAATATCACCTTAACAACTTTATCATTTCATCTTGGTTTATTCAATATACTTTTTCCCTTTCTTCTCTTTTTCTCAAACTATTTGAAATGTTAATCGGATATCCTTCGGGGAGTGAAATCTTTTGCAATTATTTCTGCTGGAATTATTTCCCTTATTTGCTTCGGTTTGTCAGTCAGGCAGTTAGGTGGCGTTGCAATCGCTAGTATAAATAGGATGTACCACCAAAGTAGATTCTCTTTTCACTTAGACTCCAGCAACATACTAGTTGTGTCCCTCCGTCTATTGGGACAGGAGGCTCCCCCTAAAATATTTAATGTACCTGTTACACAAGCGCTTCTACCCCCACCGGCTGCACCGAGGTCACACGCACGGGTTGCGGCGTTTATCTTCAGGATAAGCACCTTTGCCTCCTACACACATTCTGCGTAACTGTTATGCGAGTGACTTTCCAAACAGTAAGTGACGACGCTAATTCTCTGTTGAGTCGTCTTAGGACTATCAGCAATTACTCTTTCTATTTTGAACATTTATTCAATACAGATATATTCTCACTATTTTTCTATCCTGTTTTGTATTGTTTCTGTTAGAATTTGCTCAGACAATAAATTGTATTTGTTGTCATTTTCTTCTTGATTTGTTTCATTTATATATTTATACCGCTTGAGGAAACGAGTGTCAACCTGAGTATTATTCATCAACATTTAGATAGCATGAGGCAAAATTCGACGCATCCAGACGATTTTGCAGATTTCGTGGTGACTTCTCTCTAGGGCTTTGAGCATGGCCTTGGAATCCGTGGTTTTAGGCCTACAAGATCTTATTGAGGTCCTTGCAACCAGTGTGAAATTTCTTGAATCATCTGGTTACTCTATTGAGGACCACCGCGCCATCAACTTTTGCACGACAAATGTATTTTTTCCACAAAAATATTTCTAATCGAGCCTTCATCATCAGAGATGATTGTTCTGTTGCTATTTGCCATACACACACAGATCTTATACCATTCACTATCTATAATTGTTTAAAAATTTCAAGGTGAACACTATTGAACTGAGATAAACCCTGAATCAGCCGTCACAATTTACCCCTTCACCAAAGAATTCCAAATTCCAAACACAATCCACTCAGGTAAAATTATACCTAACTCACCTCAATACTTAACATACAAAAATACATGAGTTCAATTTGCCTACAACTCGCCACAATTTAAGAATTATCCAATTTCTTTTTAGTTAAAATATTACAAAACCATTTAATAATTTTCTTAATATTTTTCAACATAAATATCATCTTCCAATAAAAATCCATTAACTTAAAAAATGTTACATCAGTTAACTTCATTGCTCTAACTGGCAAACTACAATTAGTATAAATATCTGCGGGGTCCATTAACATTTACATTATTATTTCTACCACAACGGGTAAGTCATCTGTATTTCTTGAATATTTGTCTATTTGCACAATTAAATTCACCATTTCTGCTTAAAAACACAAGTTTTATTATATTTTTATTTTTATTTTTATGACACACACACACACACACACACACACACACACACACACACAATATATATATATATATATATTATATATATATATTTATTTAATATCAACAATTAAACGTAAGTCCGTATCCAATGGATCTGAAAATCTTCAAAAATATACTGGGTTTCAAGCGCCCTTATGTTTTATCACTACGTTTATTCGATCCAAATGTACGCTCCTTTAATCGTAAGCAAGAAAACTTTTTTTTCTTAAATTCAACCCTTTTCTCTGTTATGTTAAATCAAACAAGCATTAATGAAATATGGCAACCAAAACTCTCTCTCTCTCTCTCTTCCTCTCTCTCTCTCTCTCTCTCTGTGTCACTGTCTCTGTCTGTCTCACTCTCACACACACACAGAAACACACACACACACACACACACAAACAACAAACCCTAAATTATGCAAAAGTAAATATAAATATGATGACGGGAGACAAGTGATAGAGGGTCATATATGATTTTATAAACAACAAAAAAACACAAATTTCATTGACAAGTGATGTTTAATAAGCCGACGCTACAGTGTTTCGGTTTGTTTAACAAACCTTCGTCAGGGCCTTCGTTGGTTTACAGAAATGTAAATTATTAGTTAACAAAGTCAGCAAGCCTCTGAAGAGACACAGACAATTGGTAATTTTCGTGGGAGTTAGTCAGAAAGAAACGGTTGGCATTAACTCACTCTCATAAGTTGGTCGAAAGTGATTAGTGATAAAATATGAACTTCTAAGACTGTTGTTGGCGGGAAACCTCGGCTAACATCATGTTATTTCCAATCAGATTCCGAGAGAAAAGAAAATATTTTCCAACTTGTGGAAAAAAGAGCGCTCCAGAACTGGAACTTCACAACTAGAAGCAGTTTAACGTCATACACATGACATTAGGTCCCTTAGTCACCGCCTACTAGCACAATTAGGAAAAGAAGAGTTAGGGTTTGCTATAAAGGCAATAGGGTTGGGAAAATCATATGTGATTGACGTGTCCAGCCGATTGATCAGAGGGGGCGTCTTCGACCGCTCGTCTAGCCTAAATAATGAGCAAACTGGAGTGTTACTCGTCATGGACTACTCTGCCATCATGATTACGTCCTTAAGCATCACGGGTCACCACCAAGGGCCAACTGGTTGTCCAATTCATTTATCTCATCGCTCTGTAGAGCTGCAGTCGGTATATTCTACTGCCCCAGCCGACAAGGCATTTTTAATTTGGTTAGAATTGATACAATTGTTTTCTTATTCTAGCATTGAAGAATGTTGCATTCAACATTTTATAAAAGGAAAAAATATGGCTGAGAATCAAAAGCAATTTATCTAATTATGTAAGTTACTGAAAGAGTAATGGTAGTGTAAATTAGTTGAAATAAATTCTGAAGATTTTCTCTTGCATATCAAGGTCAAAAGAAGTCTGTAGTAAAAGTCAATTATACTTTCAATATAATTTCTATTGCTAGTATATATAATATAATATATATATATATATATAATATATATATATATATATATATTGTTAAAGCTCGACTTTTTATGATGTATTGAGATCTCTTGAATAAATTCCTGAAATAATACACACACACACACATACACACACACACATACACACACACACATATATATATATATATATACACACATATATATATATATATATATATATATATATATATATATATATATATATATAATTTGGGGGCATATTTTATTAGATATGACGGAGCTGAGTTTTCTATTAACATTTTCGAGTTCGCAAACGTAATATTAATAAATAAAAAATCATGTCTGAATCCTTGTCTGCCATATTTAATAAAATATGCCTACAAGAAAATTTGACGCCCAAATAAACACACATATGCATACACATGCACCCCCCATATATATAACATAATTGATTCTCTTCTTGGTTTCGTTTTTTCAACAGCAGCCCCCCCCATATATATATATATATATATATATATATATATATATATATATATATATATATATATATGTATATGTATACTACTAGAGACTTCTGCTCAGACGTGTCAAATTGAATAGAAACTTGTACTCGAGATTTCTTATTAAAAGGGTTTCCATGGTTGAGTAAGAGCTGACGTTGACAACCGATCAAATGAATGTAGGCATCATAATGTAAGCATATTAACCTTTGAAAATCGTGTAGATAATATAGTCTATACGATTTTCAAAGGTTAATGATGTATGGCTTCCTTGTAATTTTACAGAAGAAAAAGATCTCTAAACCGTATTCAAATTTAACGTTTGATGAACGATGATAAGTGAATTCTTTACTCCAAGATTTGAAGATTGATTGATATTAACGACATATCAACCGGTCTAGAATTATATTATGCCTGGAAGTTAGGGAATCCCGTTCACATTTTATGTGTAGCTCTTTCTAAGAATCATTTCGCTACCGGTGCAGTGAGAAGCAACTCTTGAGAGAACATCCTCTCTCAGTGAGTAACTAGTTGCAACTGACTAAAAACTGTTTCACACTTCTACTAGCGCATTTTTCGGGGGGTCAAGCAGAAGTCACAACATGTCAATCAAGCCAACAACAATTTTCCACGTAACTCACTCTGGTTTGAATTTTCTAATAAACTCTGATTCAAAATTTATACTACTTATATAATTCACAGGCTACCCATGAATTATGTAACAGTGAGGACCGGTATTGAACCTAGAACCTTGATTTTCCTAGGCTAATGTTCTACTGACTGAGCTACCGTAATTATGTATGGCACATCTTTAAGTCTACAATTAGAGGTGCATATTATACTCAAGAATTAAATATGTATAATTTAAACATATCTATTTGACTCTTACTAGGGACAAGAACAGGTACTACCACTCCATGCCAATGTGGATCTGGGAGTAATGACAATGAAGAGGTACGCTAAACTACCCAGATCTCAAGAACGGAAGCTCCATCATCAGATGCAGTTTAGTGTAATACATGATACAACTCCTTTTTCGGGGCTGGGATGACTTAGAGTACGTTTACTGTATTCCGTTCATATTGTATGACACTAAACTATGAGTCATCTTTTTTTCTTCGTTCTTCCTTTTTGGCTCTTTTAAGTCTGTTCAACAACGGAATGCCGTTTAGAGTTACCCTAACTAAGCGTTGAAAATCACAAATACATTAATACAAAGTCGGATAAAAATCAAACCCATCCGCTGATAGTCGGAAGAAGAACTATCATTAACGTCCATTCTTAATACTAGCAAATATATGCACCCTCCGGGTGCAAGTATTTAGGTTTTAATATAATAAAATATCATATTAAATTAGAAAGGCTAATAAAACTGAATAGAAATGCAGATAAAATGATTTGGAACAGAGGGGGTATGATTGAAAAATAGAACAACTTTGAAACTAACTCTTCCATCATTTTCCATTACTCCCGTCTTTCATTGGTAAATTTTCCTTATTGAACTATTTAGTTAAAATAGGAAGTAAAGGATAATATTACAGTTATTTCTTCTTGTTAATGGATTTCTTTTAAGATTTATCCCCGAGATTTTTGCTAATACTCATTAAGATAATACCAAATAATTAGAAATCAATAATACTAAGCACATATTTATTAAAATCAAATTTTTAATATCAATATGCAAATTAGCCTTCCCATTAACACTGTAAACTGCTATTTTGTTGTATATATAAGTACAACTGCGTGTTATTAGCATGTAAATATGGTCAACAGTCTTAATGATGTAAAACAATTTTATTAATAATTGAGGTTTGAATAAAAATAAAATCATGGAGAATGTGACGTAAATAACAAAGGGAATTGTGACTTGTATAGTAATATAGTTTCGGTTACAGACAGACAAACCTACAATCTCCATTATAATAAGAAGATATCATTAATATTCTCTAAGACACACATAATTTCAGTTGTAACTGCATTTATAAGCAACGTTAAAATTAAGCAATATGTGACTACCACTATCGGCACTCTGGATAGTGGATATATCAGACATCTACGGAGGTATAATTTACAGCTGACTTGTCAAAGTTAATAGTAGGAGGCACGTGGTGTACTGGTTAGAGTCGTAGGAAATGGACTTGTCGGTCAGACTTCAAATCCTGGACGAAGCCACAGTTCACATGGCGCTAATTCCCTTGGGAAAGGTATGAATCCAACTATTCTACCTCCAGCTACGGGTAAGTAGTAAGGCATACTGAACTCTTTAACCTTGGTTAGGCAACCAGTCTAGGAGAAGGAAAGCTCTGAATTCAAACCTCTTAAATGTCCGCTTGTTTATTTTCTCTGACCTTCTAAGGCTCACATATTTCTTTCAAATCCAGACTCATGCTGATTTTTCCTTCTTTTTCTACTACCAAAATTCATCTCTGATACTCATAATATCGCAGTATATCAATGTTTTCTTCATTTTTTCTTGTTTCATTTCTCTTGTTTTTGTCTTCATTCTCTTGTTTCTTAATTTTTTTCTACTAAAACTTTTTTTCTCAATCTCATCACTTTCGCCACCTTAACCTTCTCACTGCCACTCGTTTATTCAAATACCTTAACCATCCATTTCCTTGTATTTATCTTCAGCTCCCTCTCTTTATTCATTTCTCAGCCTCTTTTTTAAAAACTTTCACCTATTTCTTTTTCTTTTTCTACCACTAAGCTTTTTAATCTATCACTCCTCTTGCTTCTCCATCTCTTTCACTCTTATTGTCATTATATCTAATTATACCACTTACCTGTCCCTTTCCCTGTGTTTGTCTCTCTTGTTCTTTTTCTCTTCCTTTTCTCTTTCTTTTTTTCACTTGCTCTATTTTTCTACAACTAACTTTTTTATTCTTTTCACTTTTTCACTTTCTCAGTACTACTCATATCTAATTATATCACTTAACCTGTGTTTCTCTT
>CM042152.1:110743104-110778104 GCA_023376005.1 Doryteuthis pealeii
AAATATATAACGCCGGGCATCTATTTATTGAAATATGAGGATTGTCTAATGTTGCATGCTCACATTTTGAGTATATTTATTCTATGTTATGACATTGGATTATGTGTTGGGTAATGTGACGTAAGCAGTGACGCAGTTTTTGTTACAGACAAAAACCGGAAGCGAATCTCCATTATTAATAGAATTATCATTATTATTTATTATTATTATTATTATTATTATTATTATTATTATTAGCTATTCCTTTTCTTACTTATTTTTTGATTTATTTCTGTTTGTTCTTTGCTTTAAATAACAGAGAGGCATCACCGCAATGGTCGGTAAGTCCGTGAAATTAGTAGACCAGTAAACATAACAAGATAGTACTATCTCATCTACAGAGACTGATGTCAATACACGCATACAAAAGGCATGGAGTACTATAGACATATTATCGATCATATGGAAATCTGATCTTTCTGACAAGATAAAGAGAGGGTTCTTCCATGCTGCAACGGTGTCAGCACTATTGTATGGCTGCACTACATAGAATCTAATAAAAAGCCTAGTAAAAAGGCTTGATGGGAACTACACGAGGATGCTGTGTGCTCCTTTGAACAAATCCTTTTGGCAACGCACCACAAAAAAGCGACTGTACGACCACTTACCTTCATTACACAAACTACCAAAATAGACGGATTGGACACTGGTGTTTTCACATGGGCTCCTACACATGGGCACATGCAAGCAAAAACTACATCAGTCAACTCTATGCATATTTCTGACGCCGCGCAAAAGACCTCACAGGGATGACCGTTAAGGATGGGTGAGGAAAAAGAAAGAAAGGATAAGGGAGGGGAGTCATGGGAATCTATAATGTCAGCTTTACCTGAGGATGATATTTTTTCTTTAGTTTTGTGGTTATCGTCTTAATAAGCGAAGTTGGCTACCCTAATACAAATCCTGAACGAAGATGTGGTATTTCACATTGCGCTAATACCCTTGAGGGAAGTTATGAATACAACTATTCTCCTTCTAGCTATGGGTAAATAGTAAGGTAGACTTGGCTATTTAAACATTGGTATGACAACAGGTCTATGAGAAGGAAAACTGGATTCAAACCAGTTGTAGACCGGGAGAGAGATGGCTCCGCCATACTATTTACCGCTCCATAAATTGTCTTCAGCATCTTCATTCTGAATTTCTGACTCTTCTCTTTACATGATTTTCTTTTTTTATCTTTTATTTATTTCCCGTCTCTTTGTCTCCCTCTCTCTCTCTCTCTCTCTCTCTCTCTCTCTCTCTCTCTCTCTCTCTCTCTCCCATTTCTTTTTTTCACCATTCGATCTATTTCTACAAGCATTTTTATGTTGCTCTCTTTTTCTTTCTCCTAAATATATTTTCTCTATCTTTACACCTTCTCTATATATATCTGTCATTCTATTTTTTCTATTTCAAACTTTCTGTGAACAATTTATCATTCCCTCGCACTTAAATTTTCATAAATCTATTTCAATTATTTAAGAAAAGTAGTTTTTATTAAATATTGTGTAAATTGTTTTCCACACACAACTTTTCCTTTTTCTTTTCTTTTTGGCAATTTCCAGTCAACTGTTAATTTCCTTAAATCAATCTTTGTACAAGTCTCAAGCTATTTTAATTTATTTCCCCCATCTCATACCTTTTCCTTTCATACGTTTTTTGTATTAGATGCTATCGACTTTTCGACATATCTTCTGGCTTATTTTTATTCATACATTTCTTCTTAATTGACTGGTAAGATTTTTACATATATTTTTAAAAAAATAGTTCTTACTTTTATATTTGTAAATTTCATCCTTAAATTATTTTTATGGTCACACATTTTTTTTTCATTTACGATATTCTAACCTTTATTCCTGTAATAATTCATCTCTAGTTTTTTTCTTCTTCTCTGTTCTCTATTTGTATTATTATTCAGTATCATTATTCATGCCTCATTCTTTTTATTTCCTATTTTGTACTTTCTTTCTTCTCCATTTTATAATATGTTCACTGTTATTTCATGTTTTCCTCTTCACTATTTTATAGTATTCTTTCTGTTATTCATGGCCTCATTCATCAACCATCTTTTTCTTCCATTTTATAATATTATCATTAATATTCACTGTTATCCTTTCAATTTTTTTCTCACCATTTAATAGTAATTTCTATGTTTTTCTCCTCTTTTCTTCTTCTTCACCATACTATAGAATAGTCAATATTATTCACTGAAATTATTTATTCTTTTTCCTTCTTACAGATATTATAGTATTTTCTATGATATTCACTTGAATCATTCATATTTTTCTTCATCATTTTATAGTATTTTCAATGTCATTCATGTCCTAATTGATTTCACGTTCTTTTCTTCATTACTGCTTAATATTTAGTATTTTTACTGATATTCATGCCATCATTCCTCTCTCATTCGTTTTTCTTCTTGACCTTATAATAATTTTTATTTTTCACTGTCATCATTCTTCGTTCATTTAATCAATTACTCTATCTGATATGTAGATTATTATGCAGTGTCATTATTTTAATATTCTTTCTTCTTCACTTTATAATGTTTTCACTGTCATACACAGTCATTATTCATTTCTCATTCTTTTTTCTTCTAATCAATTTTATAATATTTTTTTATTATTATTCACTGCCATCATTCATCCCTCAATCTGTTTTCTTTTATTTCATTTTATAATGTTTTGATTATCATTCACTGTTATCATTTTTATATCATTCTTTCTTCTCCCTTTTGTAATAATTTCAATGTTATTCAGTGTTATTCATTCTTCATCCTCTTACCCTCTTCTTCCTTATATAATATTGTTACAATTATTCACTGTCAACATTCAGTGATTATTCTTCTTCAGTATTTTATAGTATGTTCACGGTTATCCATATCACCGTTCATAACTCAATATTTTCTATCTTTTTCATTTTATAATAGTTTCATAGTGATTTACTTATATCTTTCACCACTCAATTTTAGCTACTCCTCTGTCTTATATTTTCTTAATTATTCCCTGTAATCATGCTTATATCATACTTTCTTTTCCATCGTATTGTATTCTAACTGTCACCATTTACTGTCATCCTTTATCTTCTTCTTTTTTTCTTCTTGATTTTACAATATTTTCATTATCATTTATTGTCATCTTTCATATATTTCCATTTTATAACATTTTCTTATTATTCCCAGTTTGATTTTTTTTCTTTTTCACCATATTTTTACTGTTATTCACTGTTATTCACTGTCATCATTCATTACACATCATTTTTTCTATATTTCATATCATAATCACTTATTCATTGATATCATTCATCGCTCATTCTTTTTCTTTTTCTTGATTTCATATTTTCATTATAATCATTCCTTACGATCATTCATTGCTCATTATTTAAATAGGATTAAGTTAAAATGACCAGTAAACTCGGCAAACACCGTGTGCGACATCCGGAACACTGGACAACTTTTTAATCTCCGCAAGTAGAGATTGAACCAGCGACCAAAATGAAGAGCGGAAATCTATCATCTAGTTCGATCTCTAGTGGCGGTGATCGTGGTAGACACTGCTGATGAGAAAGGTCGAAACAACTGTCCAGAGTCCCGGATGTCACACACGGTGTTCGCCGAGATTTCTGGTCAGGGTAATTTAATCGAATTTAATAATATAATTTCTCTATTTGCAAAATTACATACTCATTATTTGTTTTCTGTATTTCATAGTATTTTCAGTTATTCACTGTCATCATTTATCATTTATCATTATCTTTTTCATCATTTTATATCATTTCCAATGTTATTCACTACCATCTTTCACCACTTTGCCTCTTTTTATTATCTTCTTCCTTCTTTCTTTTGTTCATCACTAAGTTTTTCATTCTCCTTTCAACACCGATTTATTCCTTATGACATTTACAAAAATATTCTGTTACTAGCAGAAAATCCCCAGCTTCAATGCAACAAGAGAAAAAAGAGATAACATTACCTACTTTACGTTTACCCTACACACACAGAAACTCAACTTTTTTTCTCACAGAAAATGTACATTTATATTATGACAGAGTAAGTATGCTGATTTTCTGTGTACATTTTTTGAATAAAGAAATTTGACATGCTAAATAACTTTCTAAACTAGAATCATATTTACTGTTTCAAAACTTTTACCTGAAATTAAATTTTCTTTTCCTGAAAAGTATATTAAAGAACCCCTGCACTAATTAAAAAAACGTAATCATCTACTTTTAATAAAAGCGTTTAAAATTAAGTTTTCGTTTGATAGTTGGTGGTTTGGATTTAACAAAATGACAACCCTTGGGTTATTTTATGCCAAATTCGTTTTAGTTTTATTCATTCTTGTTGGGTATTCACATTTTTTACATATATTTTTTATTAAACAGATATTTTAAAAACTCATTTTATCTATCTTACTCATAGATTGCACCTTATAAGTACTACAATTCCGGGTCAGAGTAGAGATGGGATTAATGGCAAAGAAAGGGTACTCCACACTCTCAAAAAACTCCGGAATTGAGACCTCACAACAAGATGGAGTTCAATGTCGTATCTCGGATACGAAGGACCCATTAGCAAACCCAGAACTATTTGACCTAGAGATGGCACCATAACAGGTAATTTTCGTTCAAGTTTTGTGTTACAACAGAGCTTATAAATAAGTACATCCCTAACATTAATTTTCTTCTGATCTAAAGATACCAGGATTTCACTATTTCTACTATAATATTATAATTGAAAACGGATATTGTTAGATATCATTTATACTAATAATTCACAGTAGGTTATTTTTAAAAAATGACCAATTAACAAATTAAAAACGATCTTGACTCTGTAGACTTAATACAATAAATTACGCATTATCTTGCACCCATCGTCAAAATAACATTTAACGAGAGTTGCCGAAACCACCAGACTCTATGTGTCATCTAAATGGTAGACAGATCTGGTGACGCGTACTATTCACATGTATAGGAGTGGGGGCTCGCTGTTCTGAGAGCATTGCTTAAAGAATCTGGGATATTTCGATTTGGCTTCCGTGTACCTGGATTCAGGAGTAATCGACGCCATTGCATGGACAGTGAGAAGAATTGTTCGTACTATAAGAATGAAAGGCCTGCTAATCTACCGCGATAATTATGTCCGTTTTCAGGTATTTTTGAATGAAGGGTATAAATATCAGAAAGTCCTATATTTTGAGGTGAGTTGCATTCTTTTGTGTTTTCCCTCAACCATTAGGCTATCAGCTCATGAGCTTCGTAATCGGTGACAATCTACAATCCTTTGACAAAACCATGAATAATGAAAAAGTGATTAAGGGTAGCATAGTCACTACCAAGACATTTATGCCATGTGGTCACTTAGGCATAAATCACAGCGCACAATGTTGAATGCAACACAGGAATAGAAAACAACACGCGAACACTGCACTTTTGGAGGTTGGTCAGTTCCGAGCCGCAGCCTTGCGCCAGCATGGGCTTTCCGATAAGAGATAACGACTAATTTTTCTATTCATATGGCGACTTCATCCAAACAGATCTCGTGGGAAACTACTTACACCTGACCTCGACTCTTCCGGGGTCCCTGTTCTGACGACTTCATGTTGAGATTTTTTCAATATAAGGCGTGTGTTAGAAGCACACTTCTATTTATAGACCCGCCGAGAACCATGTGATCAACCTCTTGGCCAATCACTGGCAGTACACTGCTGCTGAAATAATACTTAAACTGAGCATACTGGCCTACTTACTTACTTAAGCCCTTTTCAACTGGCCAAGGATGGCATTTAAACATTTAACACTTCAAACTTTCCCTCACTCTTTTACTTCCACCTCTGATCGTGGGAGAAGGAAATTCGAAACTACTGATGTTATCTATTTATTTGGGCCTAATTGCTAGTATTCATTCACTCATGACTAGCTGAACTGAGTTATCTGACCTGATTCACTCAGGGGTCAATTTTCGCTCGTGACTCTCTCTCTCTCTCTCTCTCTCTCTCTCTCTCTCTCTCTCTCTCTCTCTCTCTCTCTCTCTCTCCTAAAGACATTCATATTTTCTTTATTTTTATTTTCTCTTTTCTCATAAATTAGGTTCCCATTTTTTAATTCAATTTAAATTTTCTCTAAGTCGTTCATTACGTTACATAAAAAACAAGCTACTGAGCGCTGTGAACTCTCCTCAAACCCACTGGAGGGATGGAAATTAAAGTCATAGGAGAGAGTCTGATAATCAGCAGTATTTCCTGAAGTACTAGATGCAATTTAACGTTATATCTATGGCACTAAACCCCTCAAGCACATATAGGATAAAAAGGGTTGAGGGTTTTCTATAAGGTCAAAGGTGTTGGGAAAATCATATACATGCTAGGGGACTTGTGTCACATCCAGCTCGTGCGGAGGGATTGGTAAATACATACATACATATACGTACTAGGGTTTGACATGATCAGCCGATTGCTTGGAGAGGGCCTCTCCGACCACCCGTCTAGCCTAAGTAAGGACCAAAGAGGAGTGTTGCACGTCAGGTACTGCTCAACTGCCAAAATCCGTCCTTACGCATTACGGTTTGCCTCCAACGGGTAACTGGTGGCCCCATTCGGGAGATTATAATTGTGTATTCCGCTATTCCAGCCGACAGGGCTGGAAACAGGTAGAGAAAGAGATGGGAAGATAAAATCCCAAAATAGATGTATATTGTGTTGTAGATTGACTGTGCACAAAGGGATCGGAGACGGTTACTGACATCATCATCATCATCATCATCATCATCATCATCATTGCAGGAAGAATAGTGGATCCATATATTCCTAAGGGCATTAGTTGTATATGAAATCCAAAAACTTCGTCCATTATCTATTTCCTGTGACAAGGACCATTACACTCTGAGCTGGTGTGGCTGTATCTGTTAGATAATAATAATAATAATAATAATAATAATAATAATAATAATAATAATAATAATAATAATAATAATGATATGGATGAATACCTGAACCTTGCTAGAGAACTGAAAAGGCTGTGGAATTTGGGAGTGAAAGTGATACCAAGTGTAATTGGTGCGCTTGGAACGGTCCCAATAAACTTGGAAAAAAGACTGGAAGATCTGGAAATCAGAGAAAAAATTGAAACCATCCAAACTACTGTACTGCTGCAATCGGCTAGAATACTTAGAAAAGTCCTGGAGACCTGAGGCAACTTGTTGTCACTCAGACTCCAGTGAAATACCATCAGCTAACGCTGATGTGAAAAACTCAAAAGCAGTGAAAATAATAACTGTGGAACATGAAGGTAAGGGTTGTACCAATTATATTAGGTTGCCTTAGGAATGGTCCCAAAGGGTTTAGAAAAGAGTCTGGATGATCTGAATATCAGAGGAAGAATCGAGACCATCCAAAATACAGCATTGTTAAGATCGACTAAAATACTCAGAAGAGCCCTAGAGAACCTGTAGAAACTTTCTGTCACTCAGTCTTCAGTAAACCACCGGCAAAGTAGGGGTGAAAAATTCCAATGGAGAATAATGATAATAATAATTAGCGGGAACCGGGGAATTTGCACAAAACGAAACAAAAATCAAGAGGAGCTATTTAGACCAGAAACGATGATTTGCAATTTCATTACATATAAATCCCACTCTTGTCTTTGCAATGGATAATACAAAATATACAATAACAATCGATTTAATACATAATACACATAATTTTTAAGTTTAATTCTATAGAACCTTCAAGATCAATATAGTTGCATATGCTATTTTGTTGATAACGGTAGTGTTGGTACGGAGTAATCTTAGGATCTCTTTTTTCTTTTTTTTTTCAACCTTAGATAGCATGTATTATTATCAAAAGTTCAGAACTCATCGGATCCTCGGAGCATTTAAGATATTCAGTAAACCATGATACAACACTTACTCGCTAAAACTTCAGGTAAATTAGAACACCCAGTCGGGACGACATAAGATCCAAATAACAAAAATATATTCCGTAATTCACAATTTTGATATTACAAATGAGACAAATATGTAAATTCTTTCTTTTTTTCAATTCATCTTAATTTTAGGTTGGGTATTTAAGCGATGCAAGCCCATTTGGAATGTTTCATTTTTAAAATTGGGTGAAATAAAATTGAACAAATAAGCAATTCGCGATTAAACCACACCAGCTAATCTGGATATACTTTTTTTCATTGCATCTTGGACGATTTGGAAGGTCTTATTTTTAATAAGAGGGTGTTGCAGGATGATAACGGACGGAGTATTTAAGAACAAGCATAATAATAATAATAATAATAATAATAATAATAATAATAATAATAATTTGGCTGTGTCACCTGCAGAGAATATGCACTCCCAAATTGTATTGATGTTAAGGCTCCTGTTCTGGAGCTCTAGGGTTTTCGGAAGACCATTTTACTGCCATTACTCACAGGTCCCATCAATGCGTTAAATATATTTGTTTACAAACTATTGGTATTTGATAGAATTGTGTACAAAGATTTTATGATTTCAATAAACTATACAGGAAATATCAATATCAACGTACAATGAACGCAGTTCCCTAATCTGAGGGCATAAAATAACCCTTGGTAGGTTGAGATGGCGTTAAAATCAATCAAATATTCATATAGTTCTGGCGGGACATCATAAACTGTCAAATTGACAAATGTACTTTTTTAATTATTCAGAATTTCATTTAGAAAACCTGTAAAAACAATCATCCGCTCAATGTAGGTAAGACTCATTGACGCGCCATTTAAAGACGTCAATGTGTTCTTTTTTTATAATCAATATATAGCATATACTCACAGAGGTAAAGAAAAAATTAGTGACATAATCAAATATAAATTCCGTAAGATTACATTATCTGTATGAGAACGATTAAAAAATATTATGTGATATCGTTCTAGGAGTCTGCACTAGGAAACTTTAGCTGAAACAAAATAGCTGAATACAAATAAAAGAAAAATGCTTTAACGACATTTTCAGTAACTAAAACGATTGAAGAACACAAGAAAAAAACAGCATCTGGAGCATATTTTCCTCTAGTAATTGCATATATATATACATCTGTAGTGTCTTATCACATGCATTATAGCATCAGCAGCAGTCTGGGAGTATAGAAGACAAAAGGTCCTATGTATGGCTCCTTTTTCACTTGTTGCTGGGCTCCTACATAAAATGAATAACATAAATGAACCATTTTTGTCCCAAGTGTCGTATATCCGCCTTTAAATCCAGAAATATTTATTTACTTTGTTTAATAGATGTTTAAATTGCTGTTTTATTGTTATTACCTTCAGCAAGTTTTTATTCATCACATAAGTTTCGAACTCACTTTAATGTAAAACTACATCAGATAATCCAATCAAAAACCTTAGTAATCTATCTTTCTATCTATCTATCTACCTACCTATATATATATATATATATATATATCTTATTATAATGGAGATTGAGTGTTTTTCTGTCTGTAACCGAAACTATATTACTACTCAAGTCACCCTTAGTTATTGACATCACATTCTCAATGATTGTATTTTTATTTTAAACTCAATTATTAATAAATATAACCATACCTACATACTAACAACATGCAATTATATTTATATATACAATAAAATAGCGGTTTACAATGTGAACGGGAAGGCTAATTTGCATATTAATATTAAAAATCGAATTTAATAATTATGTGCTTAGTATTATTGATTTCTAACTGTTTGGTTTTATTTTAATGAATATAAGCAAAAATCTCTTCAATGAATCTTAAATGAAATCCATTAACAAGATAAATAACTGTCATTTTATTCTTTACTTCCTCTTTTAACTAAATACTTAAATTAGAAAAAATAACAATGAAAGACGAGAGTGATGGAAGAGTAAGTTTCAGTTGTTCCATTTTTTATTATACTCCCTCTGTTTCAAATCTTTTATTATACTCCCTCTGTTTCAAATCTTTTTATCTGTATTCTTATTTAGTTTCATTAGCCTTTCTAATTTAATACAATATTTTATTACATTAAAACTTAAATACTTGCACCCGGAGGGTGCATATATTTGCTAGTATATATAAAGTAAAGTAGTCATCAGGGCGGCCTAATGTCGGTATCAGCCAATCAGCGAGAGAGTCTATCCCCTTTTTACTAGCGCTAGGCCAAGGAGATTGTTTTTGCATCTGAGATGGAGCGCCACACCTACCATCAGCTCCTTACTTTACCGCACAGATCACTGTGCTACTCATAACGCTGAGTTGCGAGGGCCGGAATCGAACTAGGAACCTTGTGGTTTCTAGGCGAAGAGATAAGACAACAGGGTTATCTTATAATAGATGAAACCGTGTTTCACTTCACATCCTGCTTGTATGAGGGGTTGGAAATACATACCTAGGACACCAATTTTCTTCCGTGGGGGGGGTCTTCCACAAAGAATAGGACCACATACAGGAATTTAAGCCCTAAATCTAATCGTTACATTGTAAAATAACCCCCAGCTCCTCGAGATAATAGACTTTTAAGTTTATAATCGTCATGGTGTGCCTGTTTTAAGTATATTTTCTCTTTTTATGTTCTTGGTATTAATATTCTTACACGTTAGATCTTGTTATACTCGTTGTGGGGCTATATAGAAAATATATTTTTTATTATAATGACGATGATTTACGGTATTTACGGCATTGTTTGAATCCACTATTTTTTTTATGTTTGCTTGGGTAATTAGCTCAACTGGTTAATTACCATATCTTAGGACTCCCAGTTCTATAGTTTGAAGGTCTAACAGTACACGAAGTAAGTTTGTGCATTTGCAGCCCGTTCGAGTCCGGTAGTTGTTTTACCCTATATAAAAAAATTCCAAAGACTTTTGTGCAGATGGTTCTTCGGGCATCCGTAGCACATGACCAGGCTGCAATGACAAATTTCATTAGATGGTGTTGCCGGGGTGTTATTGATGGTAAACGGCAAACAGCAGGTGGATACTTCTCAACTAGTATCAGACATACCAGACGTACCCAATTAGTAAAGCACCACGACGATAAGGAGATGAAATCGACAAATAAATTTGAGCCAAAATGGAGAAGAAAGGTGAGATCAGGAACAACATGTAAATACATTGTGACCACCGATGTTGAAAACATCAGACGGCCTGGCCGATAAGGAAATAAAACGAATATATATATATATATATATATATATATATATATATATATGTATATATATATATATATATATATATAAAGATGGACGCATCTCCACACTGGGCGATGAACCCTAAAATCTGTATACCAGTTTATATACCTAGGGAGCAATATCTTATCAACAGAACGTGATCTCAATGTATGCATAGGAAAGACATAGACTACTATAGACAAATATCCTATGCAAATATAATCTCACTGATAGGATAAAGCGAGAGTATCAATTCTTCTCTACAGCCGCACTACAAACGAGAAGGTTGGAGAAAGCGCCAGATGAGAGCGACACAAGGATGCTGCGTGCAGTCCTGAACAAATCTTAGAAGCAGCATCCCACAAGAAAACAGATGTACGATCACCTGCTCTCTTTTACACAAAAAAATCGAGTGAGACGAACAAGACTTGCTGGACACTACTGGACGAATTCATAAGTAACATTCTCCGTGGGCACAATTGTGGGACGATCAACAAAGACCTATATCAATTAACTCTGCGTGGATTCTGGATGCCGCGTGGGAGCGATACAACATAGCGGAAAGAGTCCTGGAAATTCGTTCTAACAGTACCACATTATGATAATGACGATGATGATATAGTAGCCAAGCATTTAAATATACCAGGTCTCACTAATGAAACAGACGGTAAATGAGTGGACATAAAAAAACACTCTCTTGCCCTGTCAAGAGAAAGTCATTCAATGAACAGGCGTCAATGAGTGAGGAAGCAAAAAGAGGGAAAGAAAGAGGGAAGGGAAAGGAAAGCAGCAGCAGGGGGAGGAGAAAGGAATAACAAAGGAGGAAGGAAAAGAGGAGGTGGAAGGAGGGAAATACTGTATAGATGAAGTTTTTTTTTATTCTGGCTAAACAACGACACTCAAGAGAAAGACGGAAGAAATGACAATTGATCTTAGCTCATCAACCTAAGGTAGTAGCTCGCGGACTTGAAGGTAAGAGGAGTCCCTACTCTGAAATAAACAGCCCAGAGACACAACAAACGACACAGGAGTTTTGAACTTAAAACCTAGCGCCATTTATTATCTACGGGAAATATTCATTTTTCTTAGTTCTGAAAAAATCCGCTTCAGGCTCAATTTCTTATTCGTTTTTTTTTTTTCGTTTTTGTTTTTGTTTTTTTTCACAGAAGTGTAAAAATGAAGTAGACTACTGAACGTTCATTTTGAGACACTGACTTTTTAAACGAAAATGTAGCGAAAAAGTTCCTGCTGTCAAGGACAGACGATATTGTATTTTTTTCTCAATATATATATCTCGATGAGTCCGGATTAAAAACAAGCTCTGGTGATGATTTTTATAAATCGAAATATTGTTCAATATTGGCGATGAATATGATGTAAAATATTCTCATTTTAACAGCATCTATCTATCTATCTATCTATCTATATTTATATATATATATATATATAGTATCCAATTGCCGCTTTAACTTTTCCGTTGCAGTGGCATCAGTAAATAATCCAAAAGTGCTCAATATACTAAAAACATAGAGCAGTAATAATAATAGTAATAATATTAGTAGAGGTAAAATGAAGGGTCTACCATGGTTTCAATGAAATGATTTCTTCAGGACCCTACGCTACGCTTAACTAAGTCCTTCGTTAAACTCAGATATTTTTTGGATTATAATGGTTGAACGCTAGTTTATTTTTCTCTCAATTTTGATTGAAATACTGGTAGACCATTAATTTTTCCTCTGCTATATATATATATATATATATATATATATATATATTATGCTTCCCACCCTGGTATGTCAAGCACTCTGAATAGACAAATTTGCTGGAAGCTGTGATTTCCGCTAATATTGCAAGGCTTTCTTTAAAACTGATAGAGCTCTCTAGCAGACTGTAATATATGTATGTATATGTTTGAAGTTTCTTAGTTTAATATCCTATTAATATTCCGGTATTTAATGCCAAGATCACCCTTGTAGAAGAACTGCACAGGTTGACTTTCTATGATGTTTGAGGAGGTTCATATAATTCCCAATGAAATTAGTCCGAATATAAACTTAATTGCAAGACCAGAATTTGAACTCACTCACTACAATTTCAGCACGTTAGCCTATACGCTATGGAGACTTCCACAAAGACTTTTGAGTAATCTCAATCAAAAACTACCCCACACACCACCAGACATTGCTTACTGTCATACCAAGAACACCCTTTGTTTTGGGAAGGTCTCGCCTCTCTACAGAATATACAGTCATCGTATTTTAAGTCCCACCGACTGGGCATTATTTTAATAATAACATGATAGCACTTTAAATCGGTTTTATTTGTATTGATTAATTAATAAAACTATGTAGTATCTGATTGTTTTTACACACTTGTGTCGTAAAGCGTTCATTTAATCTGTGAAATCCTTAGGAGAAATCAAATGATAAATGTATGACTATTTGGGGAGTGTTCAAGTAATCAAAGTCATATACAATGTACCACAATGTGAATTATTTCTCGAAACTCCCAAAGAGATCAATACTTGGAAGAAAGTTGATTATTTTGCTGTGTTTGGGGTTAATCATTTAGACCGGACGATTAAGGGAGAGTTCCTTTGGGGTTGTGCCTAACGGGTTAGACTGCGACATCTTAGCAAGCAAGTTCGGGTCAAGATTTTATGAAATTGCGTTAACTGCTCATTGATATATATATATATATATATATATATATATATATATATATATTTAAATATAGTCGTAGAAGAAGTTATTTCCCGACCGCGGTTTCGGTGTTACTCTAACACCTTCATCAGGGGGATTGAGTGGATATTTCCGGTTACTTTATATAGCTAGACTGATATCTCTTTAATTCTTCCTGAATTTATCTTAGTAGGCTGCTAGTTTGTAGTTGAGGTTAAACTCCTCCTATTTTGACCTATATATATATATATATATATATATATATATATATATATATATGTGTGTGTGTGTGTGTGTGTGTGTGTGTGTGTGTGTGTTTGTATTGTTGTCTCTTAAGAGGTTTGGTTTTAGGGAGTACTCGTTAGAGTTCTTGATTGCGACATCGTAGCTACCAAGTTCAAACTTAAATAGTGCTATTACGTTCACTTTCGTTCTAAGGTCCATGGGAATGGTATGAACACTCACATACCCCAATTAAAAATTAAATAGAACTAAATATTACTACAGCTGTTTAACAAGTATGACTTTGGTATTAAATTATCCGCGAAGATTTATATGCCATTAAAACAGAAAAACCGAAAAAAAACAGTAATTATTTATTAAAACACATAAGAAAAAGAGATTTAACTTCTATATATATTCTATTAAGAAGAATTGGTGAGACTATCAAAGACCAAATTTTCAGGAAAAGAGAGTTTATATATATATATATTTGGTATGAGCTCTCTAATTGCTAATTTAAATTAAGTCTCACTACTAGCATATAAGCAATGATTGTTTCCCCGGAAACTTGATCTCTCAGTGACCGTAAAATACATAAACAAACCTATGTATTTAATAGTTTAAAAACACCAGTCCCGCTACAGCTGTCAGTGGACGAGGGGATAAGATATCAGGCAGGCAAACAGCCAGTCTGAGTTCGACCCTAGCCAAGGATAGCTGTTGTGTCTAGCCACACTGAAGAGGCGTGAAACGCCGAAACATGTGTCTGTTGATATATATATATATATATATATATATATATATATATATATATATATAGAGAGAGAGAGAGAGAGAGAGAGAGATTGGTAATTTTTCCGAGATGAAATAAAGTGCTCAATTACAAATGTAAGAGCTTTATTTATTAAATATAACTGTTTAAACAAAGGTTTTAGTGAGCATCTACCTAAGGTTTTAGACTTTGCCCTCTTCACGATGCTATTTAATCCCTCTGATGTGTCTGTAAGTACACACTTTAAGTACACACTTTACCTTAAAGTAAAGTGTGTACCTACAGACATCAGAGGGATTAAATAGTATCCTGAAGAGAGCAAAGCCTGAAACCTTAGGTAGATGCTCACTAAAACCTTTGTATATACAGTCATATTTAATATATATATATATATATATATATATATATATATATATATATATATTGTTCTTCCTATACTTTGTCATCATTTGCAACGTCCTACTGTCCATTAGACCTCGCACTGAGTCATGTCGAAGACAGACAATGCAACGTCGAACCCAATGGCCTTACATTATAGTTTTAAAAAAGCAATAAGTCTGGGCAATTATCTAACATATCTGCCATTAATAATCCTCCGTAAAAATAATTAGCAATGTTCAATTAAATGTGCATAATTAAATTAATAATGCAAATAATATTTGTGTTATTTCAATTCCGTCTTGCGAGGAGATGGTTTAATGTTCTTTTCTGGATAATTGTTTCGTCTATATTCCGTTACCCCATAACATTTTACTATCCATGGCCAGGAAAAAAGTATACCATCAGTATAAATAATCAAATCTCGTTTGTTTACCATTTGTTTAATCCCTTGTGAGGCCAGAATATTTGGCGATGAGATAAAAATGATTTGCGTTTTAAATAATACTAGTCTATAATACAGCTGTTGTATATCCTCATCATTACATCTTTACTTCTTTCTTACTCTATTCTTCTCGCCGTCTTTGGAATCTTATAACATCTGGTCTTGGTCTGGAATCTTCTAAGGTCTGGACTTTCTTGGGGACTTCGTGTCTGGTCTTCTATCGGGGATTTCTCTTTATCAGGAGCCCTGTGTCATTGTAAATTTTTTAGGTAATAACATAAGACTCCGATTTACTTTGATCTTACTTTAAATCCCCAACCAGACAATCTGCACAGATGAGAGGACGCGCGTATAACGCGACTTACCCATTCGAGCTCGCTGCTACCTTCTAACCGCCTGAAACTTACTTACTATCTAAACCGGAAGAGAGGGTCCTCTCTACGGGTTCTCACAGCTATCTCCGGAAGATAGAGTTAGGACTGAGGTCAAGCTTGTCACTCAATCTTCAAGGCTGTCAGCTGCACTTAAAACGCCATCTTGTTTCTATACTACTGCACATAAATATTAGGTATCTAATAATTATGTAACACAGCATCACAAACCGAACCACTGTTGTACCCCTAGAGGAGGCAGCAGAAGGCATTCGCCTCTATGTGTGCTCAGATAAAACAGAGCCCATGTGTTTTAAACAAGATGGAGTCATCCCCACACTGGTTTGAAAGCTTTTGGAATTATTAGACCAGTTCATACACTTAGGTAGTAACATCTCATTTACAGAAAGCGATGCCAATAGACGCAAGAGAATGGCATGGACTACTATAGACAGATCGATTATATGGAAACCTGATGCCTCTGATAAGTAAAGCGAAATTCTTCCTAGCTATAGCCGTGTCAGTACTAATGTATAGTTGCACCTCTTGGACTCTAACGAAACACTTGGAGAAAAATTAGATGGGAACTCTAAATTGATGTTGTGTGTTGTTTTAAACAAATCCTGCTAGCAATACAATACCGGTGTTGTACGCTATTCATCGCTTAGAAATGGTTTAAGAAAAAAGCTCGAGGAAAATGAGGCAAGACACCAGCATGCCACAAATAAAGCAGTTGTGTGGCCCTTTATGTCCTATCACCCCATCCATCCAGATAAGACGAACAAGACATGCAACAGAAGCAAGGACAAAATAAAAAAGAACGTTCTTCAATGGACATACCCATAGACACACCAATCTAGGCCAGCGAGTATGAACATACATTGAGAGCTCTCTGCGGATTCCAGATGCTGTACGGAAGACCTGCCATGGACAATGACCGACAGAGACGGTTGGTGATATATATATATATATATATATATAGAGAGAGAGAGAGAGAGAGAGAGAGAGAGAGAGAGAGAGAGAGAAGAGAGAGGGGGGGAGATGGTGTGTGTTTGACTTGATACTGATGACAACTAGATACAAAAATAGGCTGAACATCCTTAAAGAATGCTACTTCCATATTTTTTGGCCAGGAGTAGTAATTTAGCTTTAACATCTTTGCAATTTTATATTGAATGATTACCAAGCCTAAACTGAATATCTAGAACGAGTTCGAATCCTGGATGAGGCTATTTGCGTTTCCTATCACACAAATACTCTCTTGAGTAGGTATGCATCCAACAATTTTACATCCAGCTAAATAATAGGGTTATTTAACCTATCTGCCTATGTGAAGGAAAACTATGAATTCAAACCCGTTGAACTCCACTTAAGAAATTGACCTTATGTCACGTCATACTTTTTCGGTGTTTGATAAGTATATATATATATATATATATATATATATATATATATATATATATATATATATCACATTTTTTAGCCATATTCATGATGGAGCTTGATTTTGTTTTCGCGAATTGTGGTTTCTGCGATTGATATATCGAAACACCTAGTATCTTCCCAGCTTTCTCTAAACTCTTCCCCCTCCCACTTTATATCGTGTTATTCTCATTTCATCAATTCTTCCCTAACCTCCATATCCCTCAATTCCACTACTAACTCATTTTCTCTTCTAAAAAACACAAATGTACGTATTTTGCTTTCAATAAAGAGCCAGATCGACCGAGGAAGTCAGAAGGACGAAATATTTCTCTCCTACTTGAACTTGTTTGAGTCATCATTTTTGTTCATTCTTCCTTTTACCTCACCTCATACTGTCGGATTTTACTCCAACCCTCCTATCTTCATATATATATATATATATATATATATATATATATATATATATTATATATATTTGGAGGATATGTGATTAATTGAAGTCGTAGCTAATTTTGAAAATTAATCAGTTAATAATTAATGAATTTTAGGCGGGCATATATGTTCAAATGTAAGGCTAAACGACATTTGAACATGTATGCCCGCCTAAAATTAATTAATTATTAACTAATTAATTTTCAAAATTAGGCACGATTTCAATTAAGCACATATACTCCAAAAATTGTCGGCTTAAAGCCATATAAAAAAACACCTTTGTTTGTTTACTTAATCTCGTATATATATATATATATATATATATATATATTATATATATATATATATATATATACCAAACCCACAGGCATACGATGTGACATAAGGTCAATTCCTTAAGTGGAGTTTAACGGGTTTGAATATATATATATATATATATATATATAATATATATATATATGAATCAACGTTTTTTCGTCTTTATTTTTATTTGTACACTCCAATCTAGAAACTCTATTAATATCATCATTAGAAAAATGAACAGAGTTATTATTCATATTTTCCCGATAAATTTTGAGCCCCGCCAAATAAGACACGGATTCCGATCAAGAGTTCATTACTAAAATATTCCTCTGTGTGTTCCGTTATGAAATAGCCACATTAAGTTAATAACACTATTTCAACCATTTCGCATCGCTACAGTTTATTGGGTTGTACGCGTTAAGTGAAATGAAATGTGTAAAGAGAAACTATTGGCGCCCTTGGGTCGTTGGCGGTACATTCCATGAGAGCATTGGAATATAACCCGGGTTGGGCGAGGCTTCTGGATCGGTCTAAGTGTTAAGAATTGTGGTGTGCCCGGTCATTTGGGTATCGGACGTGAGCACTTTCGTTAAGTGCTAAGATCACAGCTGCAGAAAATGGAGCGGGCCTGGCGACATGACCAAGTGGGAAACAGCAGGTGTGAGAGGGAAAGCGATTGTTTGACAGAATCATAATTGCACTCTTCTCACACCGGCGAGTAGAATGAGCAATGTTTTGTTTGTGGCAATCAATCAGTAACTAAAGCTATTTCTTCACATTTCTTCCATCGACTGGATTGGTATGCTTTCAATGTAATGCATAGGCTAGCGAATGACAGCTGCTGCGTAAAGGTAACACGTAATGTAGATTAAATTTAGATATCAGAAACGACTGCACTGTCAGCTAAGGTGCCCTCGGTGTGACACTAAACTGCATCTTGTGGTGAGACCCCTGTTCTCGATCTCTAGGGTTTCTTCTGGGTTTCTTTGTTTGATGATATATCAATATTCAAAGGTTATTTGATGCCAAGCCTATCGTGTTTGAAGAAGTGCAGCCAGCTATCTAACCCCTAGGGGGGATAGGGGATTCATACTTTTCCCAAGAGTATTAGTCTGAAATTAATCGAACTAGCGCGATTGGAATTCGAACTCGCATGCTACGCCCGGAAACCCCTGGATTCCTAGCGACTATGGAATACCATTTCACTAATATTACTCCCAGGTCCACTCTGACGCTAAGCATTAGTAAGTTAGAGACCCATCTAATTATTTGTAATATATATATATATATATATATATATATATATATATATATATATATATATATATAAGCTAAACGAAAAATATAAATATGAAAAGGAAATGAATCACATTACCTAACGTTCAAGTATAAAGTAACCCAGGAAGTGCCGTTAAGCTTAATTCATCAGTCTACTTAGAATACGTTTATTGTATCACTGCAAACCGTTAAACTCCTCCCGCAACAAAGGTCCCTGGGTATGACACTAAACAGCATCTGATTGTAATTCTCTAGTTCTGGAGAACAGGGGAGTATTCACTACACCTTTATTGTTATTACCCCCAGATTCACTCTGATGTTTAATGTTAGTACCGGTTAGGGTCTCATTTACCGTTGAAAAAATATTAATATTTGATAGGATCGTAGCCATATATAACCTTTTTAAGAAACACATCAAAAATATATATGTGAACGTACAAATAACGAGATTCCTTAACCTCTGGTCGTGAAATAAACCAAGATGAGTCTATATGCAGTCAAACTCAATCTTTGTCAGAAACAACCTGCACGATTAACATTAATAGATTTCCAAGACATGTAAAACAACGATCTAATATTTGGCTTTCCTCCTGATATTTACCAACCTTAACCTCAGCTATGTGTTGAATAACAACCCCACCCGGTTTCGACTGGGGGTCCGGCGAGCTTCGGCCGCTGGACCGGTTTGTTTATAATAATAGCGTCGATCCCAGGGGGCCATCCCCCCAGGCAACACCTGCCCCCTTGATTTAAAGGGGCAGGGCTGGGTTTATTGCCCAGTGCCTGAGGCGCCCCCTTGAGGGGAATGCCGACGGGATCGATGCAATTTTTGCACCTGCCATTCCATGAGCTTCGGCTTGTGGGTGGTCCCACGTTAATAGGGACTTTGTGCCTGACCCGTACAAGTGGGGTACGCGGTAAATACAATAACACAACCGTTCTTATACAATGATGGTGTTGGCATCAAATAATCCACAATGGTTGTTATTTCATTAAACAAAGAAACCAAACCCCCCCCCCAAAAAAAAAAAAATATATATACTATTTAGCAGGTCATCTATTGAGGATACAAAGACTCCTTTATGAAATTAAATGTTTAGCTATTTATAAACCACACTTTACCCACATGATTCCTCGTGAGAATAAATATATATATATATATATATATATATATATTATTGGTGGGATCAAGAACGGTAATAATTATATATATACACAGACACACACGCATACATATATATTGATAAACTATAAACATATCTGTATATGTGTGTGTTTATAATTTATCACTATATATTATATATATATATATATATATATATTATATATATATATATTACACTGGCAACAACGATATATATATATATATATATATATATATATATATATATATATATATATATATATATTACACTGGCTGTACAACGATCTCGGACAAGGTATCCCCAAGATATTTACAAAGTTGAGCTAAATACAGTATTCGCTGAATTCGTCACGTTCCTAGCTAACCTATTAGCTTCTAAGAATACTTGCACCAGTGTCCAATGGGCTTTCCTACAGACATTTACAAAGCTACGTTTGAATAGTAGGGCACGAAACGAAACTATAACACACTACACTTAAACTACTTGTAAAACCGACGCGTGTGCGTTTCGGAATAAACGCGTGCATCCTCGTTGTAGTATAAACTTTCGGCAATCAAGACTTTGATAACAAAGTTAAGATTCATCAACAGATTTATTGACACTCAGAAAAGGAACAAATACAGTCTAACACATACGCATAGAAAATAATATTGAAAAACATAGCAGGGACCGGAGCCCATTATAACTTCATTGTAGGCTTGATATAACTTCGTTTCGCCACAAAAAAATTGCTGATTAGCCGATCCTTCCTTGATAGAAATGAGATTATTTAATGGAGAAATAATGCTAGTAAGTGAAGAGTAGAGGTTACGGTTAAATAAAAACATGGTTAATGAGTGAAGCTTAATAACAGCTACGAAGAAAACACCGGTAATAAAGTATGCTGATTGGGAAAAATACAAAATATCAAATAATTAAGGTGGGTCTATACTCAGTGATTAAGAAGACAAAAATTCTTACCGTGATGGTCCAAGTTAATGGTAAATAAGAGAAGAAACCGGAAGTCGTGTGCTGGAGACGATTCCAAAATATTGGTAAATAAGGGATGAAACCGGAAGTCGTGTGCCGCAAAAAAGTCTAAAGTACCATTAGGATAGATAAACAATAAGGAATATAACCTCATGGGTAACACAACAGTGTGTATTAAATTAGCACAACGACCTATTATAAACAAATGTAGGGTTATATTTTTTCATAGGCTTGTTGGCTGACGGTTATCGACATCTAAGAAATTGAACGCTTCAGAAGCTGACCTGTATCACATCCTATTCGTGCGAAGGGCTTGGTAAATATCCATCATTACTATTGATATATTGCTATTAATACTGTACAGCTTAGCAAGTTAGGTTTGCAAAACCTTATAAATGATTTTGATTCTAACTGGGTGCCCATTAGTTCTGGTTTTAGCTATGATTATGATAACTAATGGCTATCGAATATACTCGTGTATAAGTCGACACTTGGTTTATGCTAACGAAATTATTATTTTATGGAATTAGTTTGTGAAATCAATGGTTGTTTTAAGTCCTTCCGATTTTGTTTATATTTCAACCCTGCTTACCCATGTCGCGAAATCATTATGGAATAACTTTTGAAGACAAGGGTTGCTCTTAGTCCTTCCCACTTTGTTTAAATTTCAACTCTCCTTACTCATGTATAATTCAATTCTTATACTTAGGGTTACGAAATCATCAATTTATGGAATTATATTGTTTTATCATAGAGTTACTTTTATATTGATTATTGTAGCAGAAAATCTATTTTAGTAAATGATGACACACTTATGTACATATACTTTTATGTGAATAATTCGGGGGTTCCTTTTTCTTATTTAAATGTATGTGTGGATGTGGTTGAGTGTGTGGAAATCACACGTGAATTAAAAATGTTCGACTAAAACCTGCGTCCGATTAAACTTTTTTTTATGAAACAAACACAAAGTAGAGAGACATGGGGAAGAGACATTGATTAACCGCTAAAACTGGAGGAGCTGCGGATCGATAGTGTAACAAAATGAAACATGGCTCGTCCCGGATGAAAATAAAATAAATCTAGAAGCAGCGCATGCGTCAAAATTTAATGAAGCCTTTGAAACTATAAGACCAGCTTAAATACATAGGTAGTAATATCTCATCTATTAAAAGCGGCCAACATACGCATAGCTAGAAGATGGGCTGGTAGTGAAAGGTTATTGGCCATATGGAAATGTTGTCCCTGATAAGTAAAACGAGAAATCTTCCAAGCTGTAGCCGTATAAGTTCTACTACATGGTTTTACCTCTTGGGCTTTAATAAAACGCATGGAAAAAACGCTAGATGGGAAATATATATAACAGTGTTATTTTGAAAAAATTCTGGAAGCAGCCTAAAAAAACTATTTTTACGCTCGTATACTTCCCATCTTTCAAAATATCCAATAAAACATTTTGGGCACTGCTGAAAAATTTAGGACGAACTCATAAACGACTTTCTCTAATGGACACCTACACATGAATAAACAAATGATGGCCGACCAGCAAAAACTTACATTCATCACCTCTGCACGGACACTGGATGCAGTCTAGATGTCTTACGAAGAGTAATAGCATATAGGGACGGATAGCAAAAGAAAGCCAAGGGAATACGTACTGTCGGCATGCCTCAATGATGATAATCATGTCTAGCTCAAGTACGGGTCAAAGTGTTGCATGCCATGGATTGCTCAACGATCAGGATTCTGTTTTAAACTATCACTGGTCACAGCCAAAAGGTGGCCACATTGATGAGGGTCTGACCCCTCTCCAGATGTATAGTCGGCGTATTCTACAGTCCAAGCTGACAGGGAGGTCCTCCATAGAGGTCGGGTAAATGTATATAAAAAATAGATTTCAATAAAAAATAAAATCAGTCAGTGAGTGCTGCCCTTAGTAGTCCCGTATAAGGAAACGAATAATTACTCAACCGTGCCTCGAGCACGAACAAGAGGGAAGAAATCTAAGGAATGCTGAAAAATGAGATCAATATGCCTTCTGTTAGAAATTCGATTTTCTCGGTATTATCTTAACGCCTCGATTATTTTGCTACTTGCACTGAATTGTACGATGAACTAAAAGAACCTGACTTTATCAAGATTAATTCTAAGAGTCGAAGAAATGGCACAATAGACACACTGGTACAGATTTTGCCGCGTTCTTCGGAAGACCGAATCGAAGTTAAAAAAATCAAAGCGATGATCAAATACCAAATTCCATAGCAGTTACATCATCTCGAAAGACTGGCGGAAATCAGCGACTGAAAAAGGCCTTGTGGGACTTTTCCTTTCATGAGAGACTAAAAGTTATATCGATCAGAATACTGAAAAGGCAAAATCTACTGCATAAATCCATCAAATACTTTTCCATCATTGTTATTAGCATGTTCAAATGGTAATTTGTTCACGGGTTGTGATCATGTTTTTATCAGCCATGTCAATGGAGAAAGAGAAATTATTCGCTTTTCTATCGAATAGAATTACCTTTTAGCATGGGAAATATTCGATTATCTCCCCTTGCCAAAAGGGCTGATATCAGAAGGCAATCAAATATGTGAAAGAATTTGGTTATGATTAGGATCCGTAATCAGACAAAAAGCGGGAGCTCAAAAATATCAGTCGTCTTATTTTGTAGTACAATGTAACGACAAGAGTTTGCGATATTGCATGTATGGTTTGGTTTGGTTGTTTGGTTATATATGTGTGTGTGTGTTTTAAAAGGATAATTTCCATTACTGTGCAAGAAGGCTTAGTTTCCAGGGCCTTACCGCTAAACTGGATCAACTAGTTAGGTTTCAATTTTGGAGCTCCGTGGATTGTGGAGTAATTCTTTATTGCCATCTCCCCCTGGTACACTGACCGGAGCGGTTATATCTGTTAGGTTCACAACTATTGGTTTAATAGATTTAACAAAATGTGTTAAACATTTTTTTTTCAATTGAATACCCAGAGAAAATGAATAAAACAAAAACATCTTCAGCATAAAATAGTCCAATGGCTGACATGTCGGATAATCCAACCAGGCAACCAACCAACCAACCAACCAACCAACCAATAATCTAACTCGAATAAGTTGAAAGCAATTATATAGTTTCAAGTAACTAATGATAAAAATCCTTATTAACAAAAACTATATCTTCAAGTATATTTTCTTAATATAGATATAATGTTATAGTTATATGGTTTTAAGTATCCTTATATAACCCCATTAATTTGCAAGCAATTATATGGTTTCAAGTAACTAATAATAATATCCCTAAACAAACATATCTTCATGTAAATGTTAACGCAAATAATCTGCATACGATTAAATGCTATCAACTATCACTTACAAAATATGAATATTTTTCACACTGTCTAGTTGACCTATAAGTGGGAACGTAAAAAGTGGTACGAGATCCGAGTGCACCTGCGAATAAATGCAACGAAGGAGGGACTCCATACTCCCTAAATCGCAAGAGGTTGTTTGGAGATGGCTAGACTAGAGTAGTGGATTCCAAAAGTATTCAAGATTGAACTCCTTTGGCTCTCCAGTGGATTTCTAGCACCCCGGGCTCTCCAGTAGATTCCAAACGCCCTCTGGTTTCCCATTAGATTCTTAGTATCCCCTATTGAATTTATAAAGAAAAAGGAACAGAAAACTGAAAAAATGAATTTACCAAGATTAGGAATAGAATCATGGTAAATTTTAAACGAAAAATCGGAGACCCACAAGATTTTTGAAAAAGTGCAATACTTACAAATCTGTGTTGAGCTTTGATCTCTGTAGTTGTCAGCTAACTCTGCTCTCTAGATCACATACAAGAACTATTATGCTATTGTACGTGTTGTGTACACGTGTCTAGAAATTGTTCAGACTTTTGACTATTGGACTATGTAAGAAAACTATGCATTCATTTATAATTCTTATACCAGTTTCATTCTGTATAAACTGCATACGTGTCCCTTTACCTTTGTATTTATGACATATATTTTTCATTTATATTGTGTAAAAGAAACAATATATTTATTAACTGCTTCTATTGCAAAGCTATCACCCCGCCCCCATTTTTGCCTCGCTGTCCCGTAAAAAAGTCTATAGAATACAACGCATTTTAGAAATCCCAGAAAACCAACACGTCCCGAGGAGAATAATAGGCATTCCTCAAACCACACCCGACTCTGCCATCGGGGATCACCAGTATAGTATAAATAGTAGTAAAATCAACTATAGTGATCTGCAATTTTCTGTTCTATACAAGGCCAGGACAAACTTAATGTCCTCGAAGCAGTCACCATTTTCTTTCACTGCCCGACCTTGTGTAGACAAAGACATCTAAAAGACTGGTAATATTTGCTATGGACGTGGCAGCTGAAGTGGAAGTAACGTGAAGGTAAAATATATACATTTTTTCTTGTTCCTTCATGTTGCTCCAACATTTACATGGTCTTATCCCTCTCTTTTACCCAACATATATACAGTTTGACTTTTAAACGAGCTACCGGTTGTTACTTTTGAAAAAGCATCGGTAAAAAGGGCCTTTAAGTTGCTACCTTCTTTTGCTCTCTCAATTTTTATTAATTCGTTTAAAATTGCTGATCAATAAAGTATGATACTTTTTAAAATTAATATATATATATATATATATATATATATATATATATATATATATATATATACTAAAGCTTAGTGAATCAATGATTATTTGTTAAAGGTATTTTCCTGTTTACTTTAATGACAGAAAATTCATACTAAAATATTCCTTCGTTTTAGTATTAAGTTATATTTGAAAAAATCAATTTTAATTGATTCTAATTAGTCGTAATTTGCAATACAGTAAAAAAACTGAACATCTATTACTCACATTCTTCCTGCCACTTTCACACTCCCTATGTATATCTTAATTACCTCCTCGTTATACATGGTAGTTTATCAGTGAGTATAAAGAGAAAGATTGGAGAGCATGAAACGTATTTGTATGTTCTATAAGCCTCCAGTGCGTAGTATTGGCTCTTAATAAATTGAAATTAGATCAAGCATTCCCTTCCTTAGAAATCTTAGAAAATTATTTTAATGTTGTTTTTAAGTTCTCCTGTCGCATTTATCATATTTTTAAAATGTAATTCGCTTTGCAAACTCACCTTTTCCTAATACCAATTATCTACCCAGAGTCCAAGGGGTGACCCAACGGATCACGTATATATATATATATATATATATATATATATATATATAAGGAATGTCGACTGCACTAATATAATACCTCTGTCTCTCTTACTTTGGCTTTTTTGCTTATCTCTCCCCCCTCTCTCTCTCTCCCTCTCTCTCTAAATATATATATATATGTATATATATATAAAACCCTAGACTAGATGTCTTACGAAGAGTGATGATCAATAGGGATAAATAACAATATATATATATATATATATATATATATATATATATATATATATGGGGAATGTCGACTTCACTAATTCCATAACTCTCTTTCTCTCTCTTTGCTCTTTCGCTTATCTCATCTCTGTCTGTCTGTCTGTCTGTCTGGCTGGCTGTCTCTGTCTGTCTGTCTGTCTGTCTGTCTCTCTCTCTCTATATATATATATTGTTATTCATCCCTATTGATGATCACTTTTCGTAAGACATCTAGATTCTAGGGTATCTATGAAGAGTGCTGCCCAAAGCAGTACAGACACTATATGCTGTCTAGAGTCTGGATGGCATCTACTGTCTGTACAGAGCCAATAAATGTAATTTTTTGCCGGTCGGCTAACACTGGTGTGTCCATGCGTAATCGTACATTGTAGAATATTGCTTATAAATCCGTCTTTACTCGACGAGCTGTAACCAGAGTGTCTTGCTCATCTTTATTGAATGATTTGGGAAATGGGAGGTAAGTGGGTGTACAACTGCTCTTTTGTCGAGTGGTGCTTCCATGATTTGTTCAAAACATTATGCTACATATTTTCAAGACACGCCACCGGGCGATAACTTTGCAATAGGTGTAGTTAATAGATATATATTTTCTTTTACAAAATCGAAATGACAATGTGTATGTCATAAATACAAAGGATTTTTAAAAAGTGCCGAAGGTATTTTCATTTTGTGATCAAGTACATTCAGTTCTTTTTCGAAACCAAAATTAAGGCAGTCTATATTAATATCTATTATTAATTGTCTAAAATACTTCTAGAGGTTTATTTTGTTAGATTTAGATTATGATTTAAATACATAATTTTATACATACATACATTCGTGCATATATATATATATATATATATATATATATATGAAGTAAATTGAAGTTAATCCGACAGTATGAATTTAACATTTAAAAAAACAAATGATATTATTAGTTTGCTGACAGAATCTGTTTCGACCTTTTTAATAGAGCGGTCTTCATCAAGAGCAAGATATGAATGAAATACGGAATAAATAACCGTTAGAAGGAGGGGTACAAAGGAACGTTGGTGTTTGATGCTGGATTTTTTTTAAAATGCGTATTCTGTGTTAAAAATAAAATAAATTTTATTTTTAAAAAAATCCTAATAATAAAAACTCAAAAGAGTTTGATGTAAAAATATATAAAAGTGTATAATAAGTATCAGAAATGTTCTTGATGTATTCCAGCTACAAAAAGTAAGTAAAAGTCCACAGCACAATTGAAGAAAGATGGACAGTTTCAAGAATGTGTAGTGTTGACAAATCCGTAGTGTTGTAGATCATATTTAGCGTCCGGAGATGTAAAATCCAGATATTTTGTTTTTTCAATAGACAATATGAAGTAAATTGAAGTTAATCCGAAAGTATGAATTTAAATTTTTTAGAAAAAAACAAATGATGTTATTAGTTTGCTGACAGAATCTGTTTCGACTTTTTTAATAGAGCGGTCTTCAACAAGAGCAACATATGAAGGAAAGACGCAATAAATAACCGTTAGAAGGAGGGGTACAAACGAACGCTGGTGTTCGATGCTGTAATTTAAAAAAAATGCTTATTCTGTGTTCGTTTGTGCCTCTCCTTCTAACGGTTATTTATTGCGTCTTTCATATGTTAAATTCATATATATATATATATATATATATATATATATATATATATATAATATATATATATATATATGAGACTCAAGACTACCTGGTTTAATTGGGGAATCATTCGATCATTCGTGAGATTCGTAATAAATTTTTTCTTCTCTAGTCTCTCCGATTTTCACTCTCTTATAGTAAATGTATTTTCATTTTGTCTCGTAATCTATTACTGGAAATTTAATTTTTGGAAAAGCTCCGGTCGAAAAAGACCTTTCACGTTTTTTTCTCCGTCGTAATTTCATAATAAAGTATGATCTCTCTCATAAAACATAAACTTTGCTATTTTCTGTACAATATATATATATATATATATATATATATATATATATATATATATATATATATATAAAAAGAGGTATAAGGATTGCCTGAAGTCGACCTTGAAAAGTGTAGTATTGACGAGAAAACCTGGGAGCAAAGCTTTGGACCGTGGGCAGTGGAGAAAAACTTTGCTGGAAGGCACAAAGAAATTTCAGACCAACCGTAACAACATGAATGATTAAAGCGAGTTGTTCGCAAGGAAAACGTTAATAAAACAGACGACCAAGGACTTCAAATCGGTCTCCTATGTGAAGAATGCAGAAGGCCGTGTCTGAGCAGAGCTGGCCTGATGAGTCACCAAACTGTGCATTGCCAAAATGTACCAATAAAATACCCTGTGCTTCCTGGAATAACTTGTGAATGTGGAAAGATGTGCAAGACTTTAGCTGGACTAAAAAGCCACATTCGTGCAGCTCACCGTTGAACATGTTGAACTTTTTGAAGCTCAACGTTGTATTCTTTAAAATTCTGAACTTTATATATATATATATAATATATATATATATATATATAATTTCATTTCCTACTTCAGTACACACACATGCATACATATTTATATATATGTATATGTGCATATATATATATATATATATATATATATATATATATATATAATATATATATATATCAATCATTATAAACAAATACTTCTGACTTATATATTAAATTGATGTCCTTTTCGTCAAATCAGTTTGATATATAAATGAGAAGTGTTTGTGTTTACAATGATTAAATTCAGAGCTAGATTTTATATTGCAATTTGACAGACTTGCATGATAAAAACTGATGCCATTAAATTAAAATGATTTTAATTCTGTTATCCAATTATTTAATGTCATAATTCAAGAACTAAGGAATAAGATCTAATGCAGACAAAAAAAATCGAAAAACTCTACGTATATTAGCCAATATTTTTTGTCATTGAAACAGCAGGACGTGATCCCTCTCTTACCATATTTATATTCACTTTTTATATTATCGTGAAGCGACTTATCAATTTGCTGTAGAAAAGTATTACTGAAAATTGACTTTTCAGTTTTAGAACTACACATTTTCAAAGGGGAATAGTGATAGATTCATTATTTGTTTTCAACGGCATGTAAACTTTTCCGGTGTTATTTTATACTTAGGGTTTGGGGAATCACATTTATTGGAGATTCATAACTAAATTTGTTGTGTAGTTATTTCTTAATTGATTTTTTACACACGGTCTTTTAGATTATGAATAATTGATTCATTATTTGTTTTCAACGGCATGCAAACCCTTCGAGGGTCATTTCATGTCTGAGGGTTGGAAAATCCCATTCCTTTTGCATTCATATTTACATTTTTTGTGTAATGTGTTTCTTAATATATTCATTTATCTATCTATATTTTGTTTTTGCACACGGTACTTTAAAATTTGAATGAATTTTAAACATATGTGAGCCTAACAGGTACTACCAGTGAGTAATATCAATAAAGGGGTTTTCAACACTCCCAATATCTCTAGACCAAGAGCACCATGTAGTTTAACGTCATAGTCAGAACACCCTAATATTTGCAGAGTGTTCAGATACTGGACGAGACTGTTCGCATTTTCAGATAGCACTAATACTTGTTGTAAAGGTAGGTCTTCAACTATTATGACTTCAGCTTTGGGTAAAATAGAAGGGCAGACAGGGCTTTTGAACTTTAGTATGGTAATCGTTCGAGGAGAAAGAAAAAACTCTGAATTCAAAATTAGTTAAGAAATTGAATTAGACATTTAAGATGTGTCACATTCTACTTGTGCACATAGATTGGTAGAAACGCAGACACACATACACACACACAGATACCCCTCCACACACACACACACACACATATATATATATATATATATATATATACGGTGTGTCAATAAAGTATTGAGATTTTTGTACTTTTTGACACACCTTGTTTTCGGAAAAAAATAATGTTTCATTAATTCTTCATTTCTATCTTTGTAAATACAGCTTGAAACTTGGTACATTTTTGACACTTGTATTCTGTCTAGTATGAAAAAGAAAAGAAAATAGAGTAGAAAAAAAATAAATTCGACTTGTTGAAGAGAGGGGGGTCAGCAACGTCGTCGCCGTCACAAAATCTATAGCACAAAATCCGTTGTCGTCGAAAAACTACCAACTCAAACATCTTCAGCAAGCAGCTGAAAAATCGCAACTGCTGCTGTCGTCACCCCACTTCTACTTATACAATTTTTCTTTCAACATCCGGGTGTCTGCACCACACGCACGAGATTCTCGAGCCAAACCCGACCGCTGGAATCATCATAGCCATCATCCGAGCACCTGGCGCTTACATCCGGGACTGCAGCTTCTAGACTTCGGTGACAATGTTTGCATTCTGAAGGAAGCGGGTTCGATTCTACAGTCCGACATGTCAGGCAAAGCCTAGCCCGCTTCCTTCGAGAATACGGCAGGCCTTGACGTTCGCCACTCACCTCGTGTTCTCTGTCACACTCCCCCCTGATGTCAGGATCACACACTGCATGGTGGGGGTGGCCTTTTTGTTCTCGCGCTCCTTCTAAGCGGTACGTGCACCACGGCTTCTGCCTCTGAATCGTCCGACGGGCTAGCGGTTGTGTCTTCGTGGGGACCATTGGTGACATTCAATAAACTCGTCGTCAGATGGCTCATCATCTTCATCGGTAGATGAATAATCTACCTCTACAGCAGGGCGGAGATCGCGTACGTGACGTGGACTCCGTCAACCAGCACAGATTGCTGACTGACCACACACCAGTCACTTGCCCCTGCTTGAATCGGGTGGTGCATCGACTGCCTGGGGGTTTCACCAAACGGAATCCCCCACAGCATATGGCTCGCAAACCACTTCGTCGACAGGTGACTGCGCAACGTCTATTCCTTTTACTCGCACCCGGTACGTGTGGATGGCATTCGCGGGTGCGGTTACCGGGAATACCCCCGTCTTCGGCGTCACATTGTACCAGTATGTTGCCTCCTCAATGGTGCACTGCTTCCTAGCGGCAATTCTTTTAATACTGCGGTGACTTCTTTCCGTGATACCGTTGCCTGATGGCACATACGCGCATCGCAGCCGTAGTCGGACCCCCATTCACACAGAAACTGCCTTACTTGCTGGCTGCAAAAGGCTGTGTCATTGTCCGTCAATATTTCCTCTGGTGCACCTCGTTCGTAAAAGACGGACGATAACTGTTTAAAAACGCTCGCTGAGTCTTGCCATGCCAGCGGTCTCCAAATCGCAAAACGTGTGGGTCCACAGTCGATGAGGGTAAGAAAGTGGTTGCCACCATAATGGGTGATATCCATTCCCACCCTTTGCCACGCATCATTTGTGTCCAGTCGTCCTTTTCGCCATCGTACTGGTGCTTGGTCAATCGACTGGCACACCTCGCAGTCTTTTACGACTTGTTTAATCTCTGCCTTGGTCACCGCTGGGTCGACGCGTCTCACAAAATACAGCGTCCGCTTGATGCCTGGGTGCCCGCTCTGCACGTGGATGTCTTTAATCTGCTGCCGGTCCATCGAGCTCCCTATGGCAGCGCAGGTTTGACCAACGGGCTCGGTACTCGTCTTTACAGCAACGTACCATTTGTGCGGCACTCGTGTCAACTGGTCGGCAAGATTGCAGTACGACGCGACCAGTGTTATGCTGACTGTCAGGGCATACTCCGAAACTAGGTTCTTAGGGTGTCTAGCCTCCGTTATCAGCATCTCGCTTGCTGCCTTGGTGCGTATCCTTGCTTTGCCAGTCAGCGTGTCGGACACCCAATGGTAGACAAGGAAAATCAGTGTGCAGATGCAGCCTCTTTGCCTGCCACTGTAGAGCTAGGTTGACGCCTTTCAGCACGGCGTCCAACTCAGCTAAGTTGATGTGCTGGGCATCATTCATGGGCCGTAACCAACACGCATCCTCCAAACACAGCCCCGTCCCTCTCCAACAGGACTCCCAACGCCAATGAACTGGCATCGACCCATACATTAATTTCTTCCCGTTAACGCACCATTCTCTCTGGCAGGGTCCTCGTGTGTTGCTCCCCAACACTTTCTGCAATCATTCGGTGAGGAGGGCATCACTTGTTTCATCGTCCATCCTAAGGTCACAGCATTCGCCCGGCGTTTAATTACACCCACTGCTGCACGAAGCCAACCACACACTGGCAGGTGTCCCACAAGTTTTCCGCACAGGGAAAAAACAGTCCGCCTTGTGAGAACTTCAGGAATGCCTGGAACCACACTTCCTCGTCTCCATCGCAGGATGCCTTCCTCCCCCCTGACATCCAGGCCTAGTACGCACGCTCCGTCTTCAAGCCGTTCTGGATCCTTGCAAACCAGGCCAAATTGTGCCAATTTCGCTCGAACGTGTGACGCTTGCTTCACATCTTCATTGATGTAATGTCATCGAGGTACGCCGACGTCGCCTTTTTGACAGTTTCATCTTGGGAAAGCACAGCACCAATGATGGTCTTCATGATTTGTGGCGCCACATTCAAGCCGAAGCCCAGCCTGGTCAGGCAGTACCGTTTGCCACGAAACACCACCGTCTGAAATGACCATAAAGTTCGTCGACCCGCACCTGCAGATAAGCCTTTCTCAGATCCAGCAACGACACGTTTGATCCTTTCTGGCGCCACTCCCGCAACTTGCTTGCACATACATCGGCATCAGCCGTGTAAGCCTCAATATATTTGTTGAGTTCGCGGTAATCCAGAACTGGTCGCACCTTTGACTTGTTCTGCTGCACTATTGCCATTAAAGGGATCAGACCTTTAGGAGGCCCAAGCTTTTGGTCGGGGTACGGGATCAACCAGCCATCTTTGATCCAGGCGTCAAGCTCCTGTTCGTATGCGTTCCTAACGTTCGCGGATACGGGGTACTCTGCAACGCTATTCCGTAGCTTGGTTGGCACCTCCTTATCCGTCCATTTCCACGAGGCAGTCCAGATCTTCTGGCGTTGATTGAACTCTACCCTGAAGTCGGGCCGATCGATGTGAAGCGAGGCACACACCGGGGCCTCCAGGAATTGCACAGTTCCACCTCGTGTAATCAGGACACCGCCCAGTGCCTTGATGGCGTCATATCCGAGCAGTAGGTCGAAGCCCAGTAAACGTTTTCTCGTCACCAATACATCGATCTTAGCAGATGCACCAGAGTCAGTATGAATCCTCACTGATCCTACTCCACAGCATGCTCGGGTATCACCATCTATGGTCGTTACTTTAGTGCTTCTCTTCCTCCAGGTGCGGCATAGTCTTGCGCTCACTATTGTGCGAGAGCAGCCTGAATCGAGAAGCGCCGAGCTAGGCGTTTGGTCGACGAGGACTCGGATGATTGGTTGCACCTTGTTCACTTCTTGTCCGGGGAGCAGAGCGGCGTTGACATCTTCTCCCCTGGCTCGTTTTCCCGGACAGATTGAGGCCATGTGTCCGACGCCGTGACATTTGAAGCAGCGTATGCGCCCACGTCTTTCGTCCGTGCTAATCTTGCACACTTTAGCCCTGTGGCCACGCATTCCACAACGGAAGCAATTCACTCTGACTCGATGGTCCAGCCTGGGGGGAGTTGTATGGCCACTCTGGGCCGCCTGCGCAGCCATTGCAATTGGCTGCCCTAGCTCTGCCTCATCCCTGACGATAGCCCGTGCGTGCTCAAGCAAATGCTCCACCGGCGTTGCCTCTATACTGGTGGACGCCCTCAACAATTGTTTCACTCGAGCCGGGAGTCCTGCCACAAATGCGTATACGAAGGTACGTTCAGGCAATCCCCGAAACAAAACCGCCAGCTTCTTCAGTGCCGCAAAGAAGACATCCACCGTCTCGCCTGCCATCAACATCCAGGTTGTGAAACGTTCATACGCAGTGCAGGGGTCCATCGCAAAGGCTTTGTATAGCGCAGCCTTAATCAGTCAACAAGCTGGTATACGTCCAGAGCGCCTCCCATCAGTCGCAGGGGATGACTAGATCGACCTGCT
>CM042152.1:110783104-110805604 GCA_023376005.1 Doryteuthis pealeii
CATTGATGTCTCTTTGGAGATAAGATCAAATCGGACAGAAAAATCAAACAAAATTAGAATCCATATAATAAAAATTATATATATCCATAAACACGTAAGTAATTCATCTCGCCGCAAAATGCATGAAATAGAATACCTGAAACTGCATGAAAATCAAATCATACAAACAAAATAGTTTCCATATTTGAAATCAGCAGATAAAAATAGTAAGAAACATTTTAAAAATCATGCAACTGAGATTTTTTTAAAATTGTTTTCCTTTGCTATCAATAACATCTTTGTAAATTTGATTAGAAATTCCTTTTATATTATAGCAAAATAATAACGATCAGCACAAAAAATAGTAAATTGATAAAATGAAAAATAAAGTAAAATTGAAACTGCTTCTGCAATATATATTTTAAGCTGAAAGTGTTTCTATTTCATCGATGCTACTCGGGCTCATATTTTTAATATAATCAAATATGTGTACAATTTTTTAGAACATAAGTATTTTTTAAATACAATTTGTCAAACCTCTGTGCCTATGAAGATTTGCACAGCTGATACTTATAGAAAAAAGCCCATGGGAAACTAATAAATATTCTGAATGATACTCATAGCTTAAAAGGAAGTTTAAAATCCCAATGCTACTCTAAGGAAGTTCGTTTGTATCATATTAACTATAAATCAGATTTTAAAGTCGTGGTCAATTTGTGAGAGCACTTTTATTACTATATATATATATATATATATATATATATATATATATATATATATATATTCGAGGGTAATTAATGAATATATTGAATTTTGGCTAAGGAGTTGTCAATAGAAAACACTGTTTATATTCGCTTCTTTTTCAATGATTACACTACCATGTGCTATTGTTGATGTGGTACGTCAACATAAATCTATAATTTAGATTCTAAAACATTTTTTTATTCTTTTATCCGTCTCTCCTCCTCACAATCCCTCATCTCTGTCTGTCTGTCTGTCTGTCTGTCTCTCTCTCTCTATCTCTATGAGTTGTTCGTCTTTCACTTCTTCGCATTTCCCTTGTTTTGAGGATTAATAAATATATTCATATTAAGTGAATTATTTTGAACAAGGAATAACTTTCTAAAATTATTCTGTTTCTTTTCGGTCACATTGAAGATGTTGTTGCTGAAATGCTTCTTATTAGATTATCAACATTCGTCAAAATGTTAAAATTATGTGTGTATCTGTGTGTCTATGTATGAGTGTGTCTAAATCAGTATGTATCTAAGTGTATGTGTATGTCTATGGGTATAAGTGTGTGTGTCTATGAATGTGTATATGTACATATGTTTATATATATATATATATATATATATATATATATGGAGCTTTCTGTATATGAGTGTGTTTCTAAGATTGTGTGTTCGTGTATCTACGTGTGAATGCATGTATGACCGTGTGAATCTAAATGGGTGCATTGTTATGTGTGTTCATGTGTGTATGTATAAGTTTGTGTGTATATATGTGTGCATCTAAATGTATATGTCTATGTGTATGTGTATGGGTCTAAGTGTGGGCACGTCTATGCTTGTGTGTGTATATAAGTCTGTGTTTACCGATGGGTTTATCTATGTATGTCTATGTAAGAATGTATATCGATGTATGTACCAGTGTATGTGTTTGTATAGATATAAATATGTCTCTGTGTTGAAACGTCTTACATAGTAACCTGCAAAAGGCAAATATAGGTGCATAATTAATGTATGAAGATTCCTGGTTCCACGTTCAATATATATATATATATATATATATATATATATATATATATATATATATATATGAGCGCTGAATTCTAAATACATTATAAACAATTATATTTATACCACAGACTTCTGAATTTGAATGTCAGCATAGACAATAAGCAACGCTAGGTTCTGACCCAATACAATCAAACATTTATACATTAGTAGGCGGGCGTCACGTAACGGTTATCGACAAAAGAATGTAACATGATAAGAAGAGAATGTGAGTGAGCGAGAGAAAGAGAGAGAGAGAGGGGTAGAACCAGGAATGTAAGTGTTATGTGAAGTTAGCATGGGAATGTTTTTCGGATGAGTCACCACAACGCCGCATGCCGTTTTCTACTGGTTGTGAGACGTTATGTGGCGAAGTGTGGAATAGGAGTGAGAGGTGAGAATTTGGAGTGAGTTTGGTACGATGCGTTGACATAGTGAAACATGTCTCTCACTCAGGGCAGTTTGATCTCACTCGAAAAAAAAATAAGTCGAAACCTCGGAGGAGAGAAACAACGAGATATCGCCGGACTTGTTAATTTAACCTAACGACTGCTAATTACTCCGTTCACCTTATATCTTTGCTTCTTAAACCCCTTTCCCTGTCCTTTATTCTCGCGTTTTCCTATTATTTCTCTGGTAATACTTATAATCGACATACAACTAGGTCAGTAGGTTCCGTTTGTTTTCTTTATTAAATGACATATCAACATTCGTGGATTATCTAATGTCGAGGACATCCTTGCAGAAGACCAGTAGTGATACCATTTAATCCATAGTTGGGGGATAAGTGAATTCATACCTTTCCCAAAAGTATTTTTCTGAAAGTATTCCCAATAGGACGAATGGATTTGGGGCGCTTACAACGATTCCATAATCCAGAACATTAGCCACTACACCAAGGCGACCCCCTCACGTTAGTTGATGCTAAAGATGATATTTCTTCCCATCCTCAGTCTCCAGGGTCTAATATTAGCCACAATATATTCAATGATATACTAACACTGAATAAACGGAAAGAAATACAAGATAAGATAATCTGCACATAAAACGACATTTAATACACTCATAATATACATACCAGAAGTATTAAAAGAAACGCACGAACAAACCCCATCAGACCAAATGTACACATATTGTTCTATGGTCAAGTAGAAGGTAAAAGGTGTGAAAAAACCGTAAAAAGTCTTACTTTTGGTGTTTTAGCCATACAGGCTTTACGTTTAAATGACGATGCGAGAGAAAGTACATCGCTATGGTTGGAGATACGGTACCTCTACACTTTACAAACAGACATAAAAGACACGTCTTAACCGTTCAAAACGTAGACAAAAGAGGACCAAAAGGATTCTGGGATTGGTACATGACCGCCAACAAATACGCTGCTTAAACAAGGTAGATAATAATTTATTTTCACCCAAGTGCATATATTCTACTATTCTCTTTACACCTATGGGTAGAGAGTTGTGCAAACTGGATATTTCAACTTTGGCCTAGAAGAAAAATCGAATTAAAACCATACCTAAGACACGCTACACGTGTAGCCCCGACACAATTAAACCAGGTTACGGAACAAGTAAAAAAAATAAATATTATTCATTATCATTATCTTGTCTGACTTCTTCACAGAATCAGTTCATACCATTGGCACTGGCTCACCCAACCTTTTTTATAGCACCGAATCATCTTTGTGGCATTCGAGTCCATTTGTTAGCAAGGTTGCTATTCGCTGTTACCAAAGTTACAGGGATAGATATTATTCGGCTGCATGATTCTTGATAGTATACGACCTTCTTCGAATCAGCATTTTGCTTGCTGACTTGGTGCGCATCCTGGCTTTGCTATTAAGGTATCTACATAAGGAGTCAGTCTGCGTATGTAGCTTTTTAACCACCAACTGGAGCGCCATGTTTATATGAGCAGCATGATTTGTTTGTCGCAACCAGCATGCGTCCTCAATTGTAGTCCCGCCCTTTTCCATCAAGACTTCAGTCGTTAATGTGCTTGTATAAATTCACACAATTCTACTTTACTTTCATTATGGTCTCCGTCACCATACGAACAAGCCAGCAGTCTGTCGTTTCATCGTCCCACGTACGTACACACACACACACACACACACACACACACACACACACACACAATTACCCCTCCCCCACACACACAGTCGTCCCATCGTTCCAATTAATTTTCTTTCAGGATGGAGTGACGTTGTTCAAGCATGTGTTTTATTCATTGTATCAAACGTCAAAGATTATCTGTAAAGAGATATATGACAATGTAAAGTTATAAGCTTAACAATTTGGCATATAATGCTTATATACTGTGTAGATAACCATAAAATGTGGAATTTTTTAAAGATAAAAAGAAAAGAGGTAGCGTGGACATGAAGACAAAATCTGTTTACTGACAATTTTTCGCCAATGCGATCTTCAGATCAAATGGTTTAGCGGTTTGTTTATAAACGCTGTGGTATAGTCCTTTAATAAGAAAAGAAGAGACGAGACTGGATTTTGATTGCTCGGTTGATAAGTTTACCCGGACACAGTTATCTAATCCGCTTGGTGATGGTGACGGATTTATTGGGTGGTGGCTATGTGTAGCACGAACTTTATCGTGGTATACATTTATTTGATTTAAATAGAGAGTGTGTTCTGTTCTCTGATCTCTACTTAGTGATAGTCATAGATTAATTGTTCGGTTGATGTGTGTAGCACGAATTTTTTACGTTGTTACCGGTGTCTGCTGATTGACAGGTTTAGCTGAATACCTTGGAATATGTTTTCTTGATTATTTACAAAGCTTACGGTTAATATTTTGTGTGATTTGCTTATATTGGATTCCAAATGGAAAAAAGGTCACCTCATATCTTTCCATGCGACTCATTGATGTAGAAAAAAGTGCTAAATTCGGAGATTTAGCTGAGATTTGAGGTCTGATAATCCCCCTGAGGTGCCTGAAAATAACCAATTTCGTGCAAAATTAAAGTGTCAATATTATATGATTTTCTGATAGATTTCGATGCGTAGAATAATATAGTAAAATATTATTTGTTGTAGATTTTGTATTATTTTTGTCTTGTTCTTTGTGTGTGTGATCTGAGGTTTATTCCGTTCGAGGGTTTATTGTGTGGCGCCTTCTATATCACTTGGACACGGATATAAGAAAAATTACGCAAGGACTTTGAAGTAAGCAATTGAAAATCATCAAGAAGAAATATTCCCTCTTGTTAAATGATAATTTCCTGCCGAAATATACAACATGGATGGAAACTTATGTGCACAAAACTTCTGGGAATGATCGGTGGAACAAGAAAAGATCAGCGACGATATCAATAACCACTAGAATATTTGATGTTTACCGCTCAATGTCTGAGTCTTCGGAACAGATCATAGACCAACAAATGCGCACAGAATCATTTGTGCTAAATGTCGTATTATTGAATTTCCCTTATATAATGTTATAATAAACAGAACAAAAGAAATTCACAATCAAAATTTAGCTGTTATAGTTAATAAAATCGTCTTCGACATAAAATAACGCAAGTGTTGACATTCTGTAAAATCCAAACAACCAATCCAAACACCCAATTAACCAATCTAAGTTTCTTATCCAAAAGAAATTCTTTAAAAAACATGTTGATTTTAGTTTGTTAAAAAAAAAAGATATAATAATAGGACAGATATGTCAGGTTTCTCTGAAAGTACTGAAAACTAAAAAGAAATTATATAAAAATTCATATAGTAAATACATTATAAAACATCTATATAAATGATGTATATAAAAGATATATAATAGATATGATGTATAAAATAGATATATAATATATATATAATAAATGTATTGACATACAAAATGAAAGTTGGTCAAAATTCGGTTATGAACATTTCTCTCTACATATCTTTCGATTCGCGTTATTAAAAAAAACAAACATACATCACAGTTCAGACAACAACCTTTTCCAACCTAATGTCCTGATGAAGGTTTAATAAAAGCCGAAACGTTTTAATATCGACTTCGCCATCAAGAAGAAATTCATTTTTTTAATACCTTGTTCTTCTATTTTACACACACACACACACAGACACACACACACACACACACACAACTATATATATATATATATATATATAGAGAGAGAGAGAGAGAGACAGACAGACAGAGACAGACAGACAGACAGACAGAGACAGAGACAGACAGAGACAGAGACAGAGAGACAGAGAGACAGAGACAGGCAGAGAGAGGAAATAGATTATAACACGTGTCATAGAAATAATGTCTATGTAGAGTTCTTGAATGGGTTGCTTTTTCATCACCCAATATTGTTGAATGACCGAATGAAACCAATCACGTAAATTAGTCGCATAACAAAAGTACAGCTGGCACTTGACTTACAAAGCAATAAGTAAGTCACATCTGTCAGTGCATCAATATTCATGATCAGGTCCTTTTACTTCCATCTTAAAAAGATGTCGAGTCGAGTCAAGAACATCCCCACATTCCTTGAAATGCTCAAAGTGTTTCCTTATTTGATTCAGTTGGTTTGTTTTTTGTTTTTACGGCATATCAATCTCGGTGGTTGATATAATGCAACAGTTTTGAAATAAATTCATTCTTAATGGATACTCACTTTTTTCATAAACACATTTTTCTGTTTAACCCAACAATGGGATCGTAATAGGTGCTACCACTCCGGGTTAAGTGGACCAGAGAGCAATAGTGTTGAAGGGGTGCTCCACATTCCCCAAACCTCCAGAAATGGAACATCAGATAGAATTTAATGTCATTCCCAGGACATGAAGACCCTTAGCCACCGCCTTCCTACACATTTATGATGAAAAGGTTTTGACTTGCCATAAATGCAGAAGGGTTGGGACAATCATATAGATGCTAGGGCTTGACGTGAGCAGCCGATTGATAGGATGGGGCCTCTCCGACTGCCCGTTTAGACTAAGTAAGGGCCTAAGTGGAGTGGTGCATATCATGGCCTGCTCATCCATTAGGATTCCGTCCTTAAGCATCGCGGTTCACCACCCACAGCTCGAAGGGCCGGTTTAACTCAGTCGGTAGAGTGTCCGACTAGGAACCACAAGGTTCCTGGTTCGATGTCGGCCCTCGCCAACTCAGCGTATGAATAGCACAGATAAAGTGAGGAGCTGGTGGTAGGTGGATCGCTCCACCTCAGACGCCCAAAACAATCTCCTTGGTCTAGTGCTTGTGAAAAGGAGATATACTCCTCGCTGTCTGGTTGATACCGACTTTACGCCACTCCGACAACTTTAATTACTTCTCTGCAGAGGTGCAGTTGGTGTATTCGAAAGCCCCAGACGACATGGCTGTTATTTGACTCAGCTCACTTGAAATCGGGAACATTTTTGCCATGATTGATTGATTCTGATTGATTTTAATGGCATGTCAACCCATCTCGGGTTATTTTATGACTAGATATTATTGGCATTCATATTTATATTGTTTGTACAGTTGTGTCGTAATAGTTTTTTTTTTTTGCTCACGGTTCTATCAAACAAGAATATTTGGTTCATAGATGAGACCCTATCATGTATTATCACTCCGTGTGAAAGCAAGCCTGAGAGCAAGAGCCACGAAGGTTAATCTGCACTCACCAGAAATCCAGAACAGGAACCTCACCACCAGGTGCAGTTTAGTGTCATACCCACAATATACCATTTTTAGGAGGTTCTCACACCTCGGCAGGGAGTGAAGCCAGCGTATTATAAAACCCAGTGATAGGGTGTGAAAATGAAGATAATATTATTCAAAAGACATCACGGCTCATCTTTGACCTTTCTTAGGTTATCCGAATGAATAAACAAGAGATATCAATCACTGAAAAAATATCAGTCTTTTATTTTTTAATACACACCAAACTACTACACAGGAGATTACTGTCCATTTAACTACATTTGGCATAGACATATACATAGACACACATACACCCACACATACACACGCATATATACCATCAAACAATCACATACAAAGAACACATTCACATATATATTTTTATAAACATATACACATATATAGAACCACCCGTACACACACACACACACACACACACATAAACACACAGACAGACAGACAGACAGACAGACACACACACACACACATATATATATATATATATATATATATATATATATATATAGATAGATAGATAGATAGATAGATACTCCTGTTCACATCTGATAAGAGTTATAGATAACAACAAAAAATACTTTTGGTAAATTGTTTAATTTTTTTAAAAATGATTTAGGATAATTTTGTACCGCTGAATCTTAAAATCCGTTTCTCTCTATCAGGTTTCTATGTTAAGTTGATTTTTTAAAAATCAGATCTTTTAACTAAATTGATTATATTTTTGCGATATTATCTGTTGAGTTTAGTTAATATTTCTCATCCAAAATAATTTTTAAGAAAAAAATGTTTTCTAACATGACTGACTTCATTTGATGTACATTTGATTGTAAACGATAAAGGTAAGGATATGTAAATTGAATGTGATGCTAACTTTAGGGCTTGAATTCTGTTTATTTGAATATCTAGAATACTTGACGTCGGGCTATCTCCCTTCAGTGTCCAACGATAATCAGCCAACAGGAGTGCATCTCAAATGTTCCCAATAGTTGGTCTACTTCTCGTTTACGACCTGATGAAATATCACTCCTTGGTCGTCACTCCCAAGATTCACAGGATCTATAAGTGAGAATAAATAATGCAATTTGATGCTCATTTTGTATCCAATGTTTGTGGAAGCATTCAGCATATTAGTGAGAAGTTCTTTTTAAAATGTTTTTTCTTCACAACCAGAACAAAAAAACTTTTATGCTTCCTGTTCCACTTCGTTCATTGAGTTTTCAAACTCAGGATCTCTGAGCTGACAGATTTGAGAAATGTCAAAGATACCAGCATTCAACTTCTGCGTTGTCAGTCCTGGAAAAGTCTAACACATGTAAGTGAAGCCGCCAACATCCTTGTCCAGAGATTTGGTGACATGCTTGATCAAGCAAAGCTTGATATGCAGCGGTGGGAAGAGTAGTCTGTTTCTGTCTAACAAAGAGTTGTTGATGACGTTCCTTGCTTTGCAAGGCACTACTTCCTCCCGTACAAACCACTCATTCTAAGCACAGAAAGGATGGGTATTGATGAACACAAATTGTCGTCTCAATAAAAAATTCAACATCTTCAGGTCAAGACAAACAAACCATTCATACTGATTATAACGAAATTTCTCCAGCAAATACTTCAAAGCTTTATTCTTCCTCTTCAATGTATTCGATTGAGCAAGGAGTACAAAGGCAAACTGGATGCTATTATGCAGCAGAAAAACTTTTTCTTTACTGCTCTCAATGAACAGTCTCCAATCTTTGGGTTCATACATCAAGATTTTGGAGAAGCTGCGCAATATATGTAGAGTATACCGAGTCCTGCTCTTCAGAGAAAAATGGAGTTACTCTTGATGCCTGTTACGGTAAAAGGTGATGCAAATACTGTTGTTATAGAGGTTTTTTAGTTTCAATCTTGATAATTAGGGGTATATGTGAGGGATGAGGAGAATTCATTCTGGTTACCAAGTTTTATATCAAAATAAACATGTAAGCATGCTTTATGGAAATTGTAACTGGATTCTTGTTAGGAACAATGGTGTATTCGGCGCAGATGTAGCAGAATACATGGGGCTTATTTTTGCAAGATTTTCTGGGCGATGCCATTTTACTCACTTTTAAAACAAAAATACCAACTAGTCATAAAATAGTGCATGCAAACACTTCAAAGTTAGTTTATTTAAAAAAATAAAAAATACCTATACGTGAAAACAAAACATATGGCTCAAATAGTTGAGCTGGTTGAGAAAAGCCAATGAGATCTTTGAATTCTGCACATCAGTGTTGTCCTGAATCAGTTTAAAAATTTGGCAATTGATCAGTGTAATTTATAAAGGATTTTTAGATAGACAAACAAAACTAGAAATAATAAAATCGTTATAACCAAATGAAAAAATCAAACACTACATAATTACCCTGGAATTGATAACGTAAATACGTTTCTTGATATATTTATGAACAAACAGTGTATATTTCTAAATTTAATTGACTCCAAAACATTGACACGTTTTCTCACTTTTCCATTTAAGCCAATCATTTGTACGTAAACATCATTAATCCAAAATTTGAGACTATTCATCTGATGTTCGATAATCTTAGTGGGAATAGAAGATATCCCCAATAAAATAAATAAATTGATGTTACTCATTTGATGTTCGATAATCTTAGTGGGAATAGAAGATATCCTCAATAAAATAAATAAATTGATGTTACTCATTTGATGTTCGATAATCTTAGTGGGAATAGAAGATATCCCCAATAAAATAAATAAATTGATGTTACTCATTTGATGTTCGATAATCTTAGTGGGAATAGAAGATATCCCCGATAAAATAAATAAATTGATGTTACTCATTTGATGTTCGATAATCTAAGTGGGAATAGAAGATATCCCCAATAAAATAAATAAATTGATTTTACTTATTTGATGTTCGATAATCCTAGTGGGAATAGAAGATATCCCAATAAAATAAATAAATTGATGTTACTCATTTGATGTTCGATAATCTTAGTGGGAATAGAAGATATCCCCAATAAAATAAAGAAATTGATGTTACTCATTTGATGTTCGATAATCCTAGTGGAATAGAAGATATCCCCAATAAAATAAATAAATTGATGTTACTCATTTGATGTTCGATAATCTTAGTGGAATAGAAGATATCCCAATAAAATAAATAAATTGATGTTATTCATTTGATGTTCGATAATCTAAGTGGGAATAGAAGATATCCCCAATAAAATAAATAAATTGATGTTATTCATTTGATGTTCGATAATCTTAGTGGGAATAGAAGATATCCCCAATAAAATAAATAAATTGATGTTATTCATTTGATGTTCGATAATCTAAGTGGGAATAGAAGATATCCCCAATAAAATAAATAAATTGATGTTACTCATTTGATGTTCGATAATCTTAGTGGGAATAGAAGATATCCCCAATAAAATAAATAAATTGATGTTACTCATTTGATGTTCGATAATCTAAGAGGGAATAGAAGATATCCTCAATAAAATAAATAAATTGATATTACTCATTTGATGTTCGATAATCTTAGTGGAAATAGAAGTATGTCTCTAGCCAGCCCTACAGCCATAGATAAGATACAAGATCATTTTTAGCAGAATACAACGAATGTGCTATGTATAGACAAAGACACACCCTATCCGCAATATCAGTTTCTCGTTGGCGGCGGACTACTCTGACGCTTCCATTATTGTGCAATGGAAGGTATCGCCGCAAGGTTGGAATTTTTAGGACAAATCATGATTCGGTATGTGTTTGGGCGTGTCTGGGAGTGAGTGAGTGAGTGAGAGTGAAAGAGAAAAGAGAGACAGAGACAGAGACAGAGACAGAGAGAGAGATACACTGACAGATGTTAACAGAAAAATCAAACAAAATTTAATCATAACTCGGACACCGGAGTAAATGTGATGTGTGAACCACGGAGGTTTTATAAGTGGAGACCACATAACTATGATAATAAATGCAAAACCGATTGTATATCCAGCGGCAGGAAGAATAAAGAGGCACCAGTCTGCTAGAAATAGTTTTTGAATGTCTACATAAATATACATTTTCAAATTTCAGTGGGTGGTATATTACTGAGTGAATTTTTTTTTCAGCCGTTGTGTCGTCAATGCTTGGAGGGGAATTTTTTTAAAAGGACCAAATAGAAGAGGTTTTGGATATAAAGATCCCAAAGGTAAGAACGAACGGTTTTGTTTAAAGAAGAATGGAGTATATAACCTGGGGTGATATTTTACTCTTAAACACAACACCTTGAACTGATAAACTACAGACCGTTCTTCAAATGAACAGGTAGGTTTAGCTAATAGTTCTTTTAAAAAGGGGAGAAGAGAGCACGCGGGCAACGAGGACTGTATGGGTAGAATAATACAAGAACTCAAATAATATCTAAATAAGATCAAATAGAGATTGATAAGTGCACCCAATCATGTAATCATCGGATCGTGCCGACAGCACGGATTCCTATGACTCTCTCCCTCCCCTCTCTCTCTCTCTCTCTCTCTCTCTATCTCTCTATCTATCTATCTATCTATCCATCTCTTTCTCCTTTCGTTTTGATAATTTCTCCCGGAAGGTACTCCACACTGCATTTGGAATCCGCATAGAGCTAGTTGATGTACATTTTAGCTGGTCATTCTTCACAGATGTGCCCATGTAAAGATGTCCGCGGGAGAACATCACTAATTTCTTTGTCCTTTCTTCTTCCACGATGTTTAACATGTCTTGTTTGTTTTACTTGTATGGATACTAATATTTTTATGTAGATGTAGCGAAAAATGATTCAGAAAAGAATATAAGGTTGATGGATATGATCACATATGTGTTCCTCGTTGCTTCTGCAGTTGTGTCTTTTTCGTCTTACTTGAAGGTTTTATGCAATAGGAGGTATGTGGCCGTACAGCTATTTTTTTGTGGATTGCTGTTTGCAATATTTGTTCGGAACAGCGCCCTGAGCTGTAGTGTACTCCTCATATAGCTTTTTCTCAAATCGTACCGCTAGATGTAGATATAATATAAATAATTTATTTATACATCTAGATAATAAATTAAAATAATTTATCATAAATTATTTCAATTTTTAAAAATTCATGTTATCATGTCATTTTTCCATTAACTTTAATAGATTACAATGAGGTTATCAGGACTATAATTAATTAGTATAATTTTATCTATTTTGTTATTCTCTAAAAGAACTACAATTGTCAAATTTTAAAAAATACAAATTCTATTGGGTGCTCGTTTAATTTCCTTACTTTTGGGATGACCCTTCTTTAGAGGTACAAGGTACTTTTTACAATATCACACATTTTCCTTAAGAGAATCCCTTACTTTACGGGATACAAGTTCACCCTGAATCAAAACTAATTATATCAAAGCAAGAATTGATAATTTACAAAGGAATAACATGTGTATGCTCTGTGGGGATAAAGAAAAAAACGGTTGATTCCACAAGTGAATACAGAAACTAGTACATAAGTTATATAAGAACATTGTATATTAGTTATATGTTAACTCTTGTTGGGCTATTTTATGCCGAAGACGTTTTGTCTTATTCATTCTTGATGGTATCCAATTTTTTCACAACTAATTTTTAAACACATTGTTTAACTCATTTTTTTATTTAACCGGTAGATGCGACGCGAACAAGTACTTCCACTCCTGGTTAAACCGGACTTGTGAGTAATTGCCATAAAAGGATACTCTACACTCCGCAGAACTCCAGAATTGAAACTCCACCATTAGATGCATTTTAACGTCATACAAGGACACTAAGACCCTTAGCCACCGCCTTTTAGCTTATGTATGATAAAAAAGGTTTGGGGTTGCCATAAGGATGATAGGGTTGGAACAATTATATAGGTGCTAGGGCTTGACGTGACCAGTCGAGTGATTGGTTAGGGTCTCTCCGATCGCCCGTCTAGCATAGGTACGGGCAAAATGGGGTCCGTCCATAAACATCACGAGTCGACATCTACAGCCAACAGGTGGCCTCATTGGGAGGATTTTATCCCTCTACAGATGGTCAGTCGATGTATTCTACAGCCCCGGTCGACATGACCGGAGAAGGTCATGAACTGTGAATTGTACACGAAACTGCAATATCATGGCTATGGTTTTCTTTCATAATAATTGTTACATTTAGTGTATGGAATCCAAATGTAGATGCCTGATAGGACACCCACAGCAGTTCAGGTTTAACTCTTTTCTTTAAAAATGATTATAGTTAGTATAATAAAGTTATATGAAATTGTAATTAATAAATTTTATTGGACAGAAAGCGTAGTTCATGGTTATCTTTGTCCCATAATAATTCTTACAGCTACCCTTCTCTTGAGATATTGTTTAATCCACACGCACGTTGGGGAGGAAAACCAGTCTTGCACCAACTGGCCAAAATATTCACTTCAACTGAATTCTAATTCTAATTTCCCAGTGTCCCAATCACGTTACTTTCAAAGCCAATAAGAGCCTCGTTCCAAATGAACCTGAGGTGACACTTTATCAATCAAAATATATGAAGTCACAGTGGTTATCCACTGCTCTATCATTTTCCAAATGACTATACACGACTTGCTAAAAATGAGAGGCTATGTCTATAAATTAGATAACAAACAGAAGAAAATACTATATATATATATATATATATATATATATATATATATGTGTGTGTGTGTGTGTGTGTGTGTGTGTGTTTGTTTGTTTGTGAGGAAGAGAGATAGAGTAGGAAGAGGGGAAAAAAACTTAAGAGATAGAAATTATAAGGCTGACAGATTCACGAGCATATATCTACTTAGCCCATCCGCTTTGGTTAGGATGCTGCGGCTGTATTATCCACGGCTTGCTCAGTTTTGCATACTAAATCTCAATTGTATGTGTTTTTCAGAAAAGCTTAGTTGACATCTGCATTGGGTTGAAAATGTATAAGGCACGGGTCAGCTCCTAAAAAAAGAACAAATGAACCCAATAATACACTTTTATTGTCATTTTATTTCATTTTCTGGTTTATCTTGTTGAGTGTTTATGACACCTTGGTTTCTAGCTTCAGTGAATAGACCCGAGACCCGATCTACTTCTGCACTCAACTCTTATTGTGACCAACTATAGTGGAAATTGGTATGGTCCTCTGTCCTACCCGACAGCATAATCCAACGATTAACCCAATTGCTCCTGCCGAGCTGCCATTCCGGATTGCGTCATTGAACATATGCATCATGACTATATATATATATATATATATATATATATATATATGACTGATGAAGCCGAGCTCACTGCACGGCGAAATATATCTCCTACATATACTTATTTGAGTTTTGTTCCTTTGTCCACATTTTCCCTCTATTCTTTACTACATTATGTCGGATTTACTCCAATCCTCCTATCCTCATATATATATATATATATATATATATATATATATATATATATATATATATATATGTGTGTGTGTGGGTGTGTGTGTGTGTGTGTGTGTATGTGTATGTGTGTGTGTGTGTGTGTGTGTATTCTTCAACCTATATTATTCACCATTCGAACAAAACATGTGTCAGGTGGTCATATTGATGAGGAATTGGTGAGTAAATATATATAATACATTAGATATGATTTTTTACGAATACGAATAATTTTTAAGTCAATTGATTTGACCCAAAGATAGGGCCCTGAGAGGTACGACGAGTTCAGGTCAGAGTGGACCCGGGAGTTATGGTAATGAAGGCGTTCTCCACACTCGTCAGATCTCAAGAGAGGAACACTTACAACAAGATGTAGTTTAGAGTCATTCCCAGGACACCTCCTTTTTTTTGGGGGAAGGGGGTCAGTGTATCCTATGCCTCGTCTATATAGCAAATGGGGGGGAGGGGGTAAGTACGTACATCTGTAACCATGGAAGGAAACGAATTGCTTTGTTTATTAAACCCTCTCTTCATCTTTCATATATTGCATAAACAGCGATTTTTCATCACAACAGATTAATCAGAAAATAATTGAATCTGATTTGAATGTTTTCTGTTGCATCTCAGAAGAACATGTGATTGCATTAAGCTCTTTTTTTTCTCACAACACAACACTCGAAAATATGAAAGAAAATAACAGCTTTGATAATCTGCCAGCAAATATTTTATATTCTATAGATTGCGTCAGCAAAACAGCAGTTGACTGTCAATATCGATAAGGTGCGCTGACTTTATTTCACTTTGATAATTCTCAAAAAAAAAAACACCAGACAAATAAATAAATAGTAAAACAAGCAATGGGCAAGAATTTCGCATTAGAAATAAAATTTTAATACACTTCTCTTCACATGCCTGAGCGGTCTTTGACAACGGTTACCAAGTGTTCCAATGACCTGCAACATTACACTTTGTACGACCACTTACCCCCTATCACACAAATCATCCAAGTAAGACCAACATGATATGCTGGACACTATTGGAGAAGCAAGGGCGAACACTTAAGTGACTTTCTCCTGTGAACACCTACACGTGAATACACCAGTGTAGGCAGACCAGAAAAATACCTACGTCAATAAGCTCAGTGCGGATATTGAAAGCCGTGTGAAAGTCCTGCTAGGAGCGATGTTTAATAGGGACTGATGGCTAGAGAGTCATGAGTACCCTTGCTGTAAGCACGACCTGATAATGATAATAATTCTATTATAGTTAATATCATAAAAAGATAGTACCCTATAGAAAGCAACTAATAATTGTATCGGTTGGTTGATTTTAACGGCACGTCAAACCGGCTAGGTTTATTTTATACCTAGATGTTAAGGATTCATTGTATGTTCATATTTGTTTTATTGCGTAGTTGTTTCTTTAATTTTTTTTTCGAATACCAATAATATTTAACAGTTCTAGTTTACCTGTAGATGGGACCCTAACAGGTATTCCCACTCTGTGTTCGAGTGGAAATGGAGTAATGGCAATGAAGGAGCACTGCACACTGTCCTAATCTGCAGAACTTGAGCCTAATCATCCGCTATAATATATTATCACACCCAGCCCCCCCCCTTAGAGGATTGCCCCTCTCCAGGGGATAGAGTAACCCTATTTTAACCGCCACCGATTGGGTTGTTATTTCACTTAAGAAATTCTAACGATTGGGATGAGCGTGTACGCAATTCACGCTATTATTTTAAAGTTTTACAGTGGTCAATTTTTTTAGTTAGTTCATTGGTTTAATAGCATAACCACCATTGTGGGTTATTTAATGCCACACACACACACACACACACACACATATATATATATATATATATATATATATATATATATATATATATATATAATTTATTTATAGAAATAATTGTCATTAATTTCATGAGCATTAATAGATATTGTGGAGTGGTGCATGTCATGGAACCACATAGTACCCGCGCCACAATCTGCTCTTCCACCACAATCCTATCCTCAGGTATCATTCATCGCCACAGCTGGCAAAATTGGGGGAGGGGTCATACCACTCTACAGAACTGCAGAACTTGTTTGCTGTGTTAAGGAACATGTATAAAAAATCGATTGACTGATTTTTTACAGCATGTTAAACCGTCTAGGGTTATTTTATGCCAAGAGGGATGGTCAGATTTATTACGTTTCTTCTAAGAATTTTTAAATATATTTTTTATATTAAGTTGTGTGCAGTGGTCGTATCACTAAATGGATTTGGAATCACTTTGAGAATTCTGAGTGATACCATGTTATTCCGTTTTTCTAGCATGTGAAAATTATTCCTATCGATCTGAATTCTATATACGGTGGTCTCAAGTCTTCTTCGAATTGCCGGTTCCTTGAATATCTTTTCCATGTTTGTAAAGATGGTTCCAATTGTTATATTATAATAGTGGGTATTAGTTTAAAACCAATACTAACTCCTTACAGTGCATCATTGAATCCATGGATATACTGAATACTGAACATTTGGTAAGGAGGTACAAACAACACACATAAATAATGCGAATATGACTGTTTAATATAAACAACATGTAACATAACATAACATAATATAACATAATATATATGTTGCATAAATAAATAACGTGTGAGTATAAGAAAATGTTGGATCTACACAATCTTCAATGCGAGCGAAACCGCTTCCACCTTCTTTTCTGGATATATGTAGCCTCTCCCTGTCACCTGTTGGGTTTAATGCCTTATACATCCTTATGCTAAAATCCATTGCTAACCATCAACTCTTACGACACTACAGTTGCCAAACTGCATTGGTTCCTTACCTTTCCTTTGGATCACAGCGAAAGTGTGGAGAAGGGGGATTTACTGCATGGACAACAGCTCATCCTCCATATGAACCCACCCAGGCTATGTAGTTTAAAACACTTTCACACAACTCCATCGTCTATCGTAGAAGGAAGGCTGCCAACAACACCGTTATAAATTTTCTTAACTTTTAGTCTATCTGTCTGGGTTGCTCTTTTGTCAATTTCAAGAATGATCCAGTCTATCTTATAATTGGAAGATTTCTGCTGCAGTGCTTGGTTTCTAGAAGTTTTCTTCTTCTGAGTTATAATTTTCAACCTTTTCTTTTATTAAGTATTTCTAATTCTCCTTCTGTCTAAGTGTTCTTATATTTTCCTAATTTGGTAGGTGTATTCTGCCTATGGTTTTTCTTTCCCCCTTTTCATCACTAGCTTTCCAAATTTTTCGATGCCGAATTCTATTCCTATATCCTGGCTGTCTATTCTTATAGTTTGTACAAAGGTTTCCAGTTATTCTTCATTTTTTGCAAAAATCTGTATATAATCCATGTACATGAAGTGGTTTATTTGTTCTTGTGATTTAGTGAATTTGTCACCCTCTGTATATTTTCTAAGTATATAGTTGAGTGGCATCATTGCTATAATAAATAGTTGTGGTGATAATGAGTCTTCTTGGAAAATGCCTATTTGGATTTTTAATTCTGCTATTATTATTATTATTATTATTATTATTATTATTATTATTATTATTATTATTATTATTCAATTGTACTTCTTGTTGCGTTTAGAACTGAAAAACTGAAGTATAAAATAATACAAAAACGGAACGCAAAATTTAGAATTAAAAAATAAATCAAAATAACTGATCACTCAAGCAATTAAAGTGGACAAAATTGGATTAAAGTAAAAAGAATAATACGCTTTTCAAAGTTGGTCTTTTCGATCCATACACTCCTGTGTCATCTCATCATTGTATCCTATTTAAATTCCGCTCCCAACGTTAAAAAGAAATTAAAATATATTAAAGATAGGAATGGAAAATAAACCGGAAGAACTAACGTGTAAATAAACGAATAGAAGATGAAAAACAATTCGATAGATTGAGTAAAAAATGGTGTAAAATACAAATAATATAAAATTTAAAGGAATGAAAGCAGAAAACGAATAAACTAATACATTAATTTAAACGGGAAGATGTGAACAATAGAGATTGGGATTGAATAAGAGGGAGAGGAAAAAGGTATGAACATCGTTAAAAAATAAACAAGAAAAAAAGGAGTAAACATTTTTTAATGTAAGGAAATAATAAATAAGTAGTAATAAAGAGAGAAAAGGGAGAAATAAGCGTGGACAGTGAAGAGAAATAAAGAAAAAAGAAGAAAATATTTTAAACGTAAATTTAAAGTAAAGTTTAAAAAAGTAGACAAATTTTATAGAAAGGTAGGGCAGTGTAAAAGATGAAAAGAAAATGAGAGAAAAAAGAAGAAAATTAACAAAAAAAAGAAAAGAAAAAAGAAAGTTGTAGGAAAAAATAAATGAAGGAAGAATTAACAAAAGAGAAATAGAAAAAGACAAAAATAAATTTTGGGAAAATAAAAGAAATTGAAAGAAAGAAAAAAAATAAGCAAGAAAGGAATGAAAACGAATAAAAGAGAATGCAGATAAAGAAGAGAAGAAAGTAATATAATTGAAAGTAAAAGGAAAACAAAAGAAAATGAGGGAATAGACATAAATATATTATTGTATGTCAAAGAAAAAGAAGTACAGATAAAAGAGAAAATACATCAAACGGGGAAGAAATAGAATAAGAATCAGATAAAATGAGAGAACATGAGATATTGAAAGAAAAAAGAATGAATGAATGAAAACCAATAAAAGAGAACAAAAGTATTGAAGAAGAAAGGAGAAAAATTTAAAAATAAACCAATGGAATTAGAAGAAAATAAAACAATAAAAAGAAATAGAAAGAGAATATAATTCAATTGAAGTGAAAGAAAAAACGAAAAGAAAATGAGAGAAAATGAAAGAGATTGAAAGAAAGAAAAGAAACAAGCAACAATGAATGAAACCAAAGAAATAAGAACGAAGGAAAAGAGAAAAAGACAAATAAAAAGATAAAAATAAATGAATGTAAGTGAAAGAAAAGAAAAAAGAAATGAATAAAAAGAAAAAGAGAAAACATATGAATAAATCAATAGATGAGAACGAAAAGAGAAAGAAGGAAAGAAAACGAGAGAACAAGAGATAAAGAAAAAACACAACAGGAGAGAAAGAAAAGAAAAAGTAAATGTGAAAAGTTAAATAAGAGAAAAAGAAGGAATAGAAGAAAATGAAAAATGAAAGAAAAAATAAACAAAAGATAAATAGTTGAAAAAGATGAAAGGAAAGTGAAATAAAATGAAAGAAAGAAAAAGAGCCACAAAGAAAGAATGAAAATCAATGAAAGAGAAAAGGGGTAAAGAAAAATAATTTTAATTACAAGAAAGAAAAGAAATCAATGAAAGCAAAGAAAAAAGACTAAAAAGTAATTAGAGAGTGAAAGAAAGAAGAAAAGAGAAATAGTAAAGAAAAAAGAAGGAAGGAAAATGAGAGAGAATGAAAAAAAAGAAGTAATTGTGAGAAGAGCGATCAAGCGAGCGAGCGAGCGAGAGAGAGAGACAGACAGACAGACAGACAGACAGACAGAAATAAAAAAAAACAGGGAAGTGAAAGAAAATGAAAAAGAAGAAATTGAAAAAAGAAAGAGATTAAAAGAAAGAAGAAAGAATCAAGAATGAAACCCAAAAAGAGAAAGAAAACGTAAAGCAAAACGTAAAAAAAAAAAGAAAGAAAAAAAAAAAAAAAAAAAAACAATCAATGAAAGTGACAGAAAAGGAAAAAAAGAAGAAAATATAATGAACGAAAAAGGAAAAGAAGAAATAAAAGATAATAAAAGAAATATAATAAAAGACAATGCGAATAAAGATATAGAATAGAAATCAATCGTAAAGAAAGGAAGAAGAAGAAAAGAAAATGAGAGAAAGAAAATGAGAGAAAAAATAAACAGCTGAGAATGAAAAGATAAAGTAAAAAAAAGAAAATGCGAATAAAGAGACGGATTTCAATGACCGAAAAGAGGCGGGAAAAAAGAAAATAATAGAAATAAAATGTGAGAAGGAAACCCACAACTGAGAATGAAACGATAACGGAACAAAACTAAAATGAGATAATAAGAAGGAAAGAATATCAACCTAAGAATAAGGAAGGAAAAAGAGAATGAGAGAAGAAAAAAGAAAGGAATAAATAAAATTTACAAGAGAAAGGAACCAAATTAGAAAGTGAATGGGGGGGGGCGAGTGAAAACTGATTGAAAGCCAATTGACGAGACAAGACAGCGGTAAAGGGAAGAACGTTGGTAGCAATTAAAGAATGCGCAATCAATTTGGAAATTTGATAAAAAGCTGAAGATGGACAAAAATTGCAGTCGAAAATGGACACGCAGATCAATCAAGAGAAATCAGATTAAAAAGGTAACTAAACTTTAGAAAGAAAAAAGAAGAAAGGATAAATAAAAGAAATAGTTTTTGAAAATAAATATTTAAATTAAAAAAAAAGAAATCGGGTTGCGAAGGGATTGGTTGTTTAATTAACGTAGTTTTCCCAACATGAAAACGTTGTGCCCAAAAGACAGATTCTTGAATAGTTAAAGCCAAGAGACGCCTTCCTTGCCATGTGCAGGCTGTCACGTGCTGACAAATGCAGAGAAAATCCCAGAATGAAAAGAAATGCCATCATTTGCTAGATTCTTTAAAAAAAAGAAAATTCTATTCATCATTTAAATTCTGTGCTTCTCTTTTTTCTATCTTCTATATATTAATACTCGTGTTCCTTAAAGGTACGACCGTTATCATCTTGCAACATGGTACGGTTAAAAATGAGACCGTCCAAGATGAAATGTATAAATATAAATCATGATTATCCGATGTTGATTACCCGCCGAATTCTTATTTCTTATGGGTATCGTCGCCTCTGCTAAATTATGGATCATTCCGTTTTTATTATAAAGAAAAAAAAGGGAAGAAAAGGACATACTAGAACAGAAAAGAAATATGAGCAAGAAAAAAGAAAGAAGGAAAAAAAGAGGGTAGAGGAAGATAGAGAGGAGGTAGCACGCGGAAGCAATAACTCTAATCGGTTTCAATCAAATATTATGAAAAGGCGAAAAGATTGAATAAAGAGTGAGAGAGAAATAAATCAAGATTATTCTACTTTTTACATATTGAACTATTTTGCAATACATACACATGGACGGACAGAAAATTCACACATAAGACACTTGGACAATAGAAATCCCATAAAAATACACATGATTGGACTAGACGAAAGCTAAGAAAGGATACTCATGATTGGAGTTGGGCAAGAAAACTGACAAATGATATGTTTAATTGGACAGGAACACTAAGAGATAATGCACATAATTGGATAAGAAGAAAGCTAACACATATTGCTCCCGAATGGACCAAAGATCTGACTCATAATAAAAATGATTGGACAAGAAGGAATCTAATACATGATACACACGACTGGACAAGAAAAGTAAAACATAGTAGCGTTCGGCTATAAACTACAAGGTTCCTAGTTCGATACCGGTCCTCGCCAACTCAGCGTATGAGTAGCACAAGGATCTGTGCGGTAAAGTAAGGAGCTGATGGTAGGTGTGGCGCTCCACCCCAGACGTTAAAATAATCTCCTTGGTCTAGCGCAAGTGAAAAGGGGATAGACTCCCTCGCTGATTGTTTGATACCGACATTAGGCCGCCCCGACAACTTTACTTTACTTTACATACGAATGTACAAGACAAAGAACATATGATACACATGATTGGACGAGGAA
>CM042152.1:110810604-110815604 GCA_023376005.1 Doryteuthis pealeii
GGATTTTAGCCATTTCTACCCTTATGTTATTTTATGCCGAAGTCGTTTTTGTTTTATTCATTCTTGATGGAATTCCGATTTTTTTAAAAACACTTTTTATACACGTTTTCAGAACTCATTTTTTTTTAATATCTATTTAACCCATAGATTTGACCCTATAGATACTACCACTCCGGGTCAGAGTGTACCCGCGAGTAATAGCAAGGAAGGGGTACTCCACACTCCCCAGAGTTCAAAAGCTGAAACCTTATCACGAGATGCAAACAGGGTTTGAACCACCTATTCAATATTTACGAACATAACCGTTACGCAATTGCATGTCAGTGTAAGTAAAGTAAAGTCATCGGGACGGCCTAATATCGGTATCAGCCAATCAGCGAGGGGTCTATCCCCTTTTCACTAGCACTAGACCAAGGAGATTGTTTTTGAATCTGAGGTAGAGCGCCACACCTACCACCAGTTCCTACTTTACCGCACAGATCCTTGTGCTACTCATAAGGCTGAGTTGACGAGGACCGGAATCGAACTAGGAACCTTGTGGTTTCTAGCCGAACGCTCTACCGACTGAGATTTTGATGTAATGAAAAGACAGATAAATAGAAATAGATGTGAAATAAAACTCTCGTAAATGTGAAATAAGTTTCTTCCATTAATGTACTCCTATCAGCGCAATTCATTTTTTTTCACGTAATATTAAGCCACACTTCTAGCGGTAAGTTAAATCGAAAATATTATTAATAACGATGTTTGTCCTTGTTTGTTACAAATATGAAAAAAAGAAGTGAAGTAAAAACTAAAGGAGAATTTCTAGGCGTCTTCTGTAATTTTATCTTTTCACGGCTTTCTTTTTTTTCTTCTTCTGTTGTTTCCCCTCCGTTGCTTTAGTTTACAATTACGTTAATTCTATTCTCAGTTGATTAACAGTTACCGAAAGGCAAACAGTTTACAAAACGAAAACCTCATATCAGAATTGATTTAATGCAGAGATGTTCCGCGGGGGGAAAAGGAATTAGAGAATGTAAGAAGAAAAAAAACAAAAATTGAAAAAATACAAAAAGATTTTTAACTACAAAAAGAGGCAAAGCAAAAGGAAAAATATCACGATGCAAAATGAACCCATACTTACATATTTTATCTTAAGCGACAACCCCATATATCATTATCATGTACATCAGGATCATCAGGGATTCCTTTGACCTATCTTTCTTTCTTTATCTCCCTATGTGTACACACGCGCACACACACACACACACACACACACACACACACACACACACATATATATATATATATATATATATATATATATATATATTGCACAGGGCTAGGACGAAACACCATTTACAGGTCCTTGAGGCCGTAATTATTAATTTTTTCGTCCTACCTTGTGCAGACAGATCAGACCTAGGCACTCGCTTATTTTATTGGGCGAGTGTCTGGGGCCTGGTGTCACATAATGGGGATTTAAAAGAAGTAAAATTTTTTTTTTTCTTTTCTTCTTTTCCCTAAAAAAAACCCCTCATATATATACCCATATGTATTTACAATTTGACTTTTAGTCGTCACCGGCTGTAAAAACCTTGATGAGCAACCGGACGAAAGGGCCCTTGTTTTTATCAAATAAAACAATTTTTTAAAATTTTTTTTATTTTCACTCTTTTCCTTCGTATCCACCTATATAGGTGATCATAATGATTACCTTAAAGTATTATATATATATATATATATATATATATATATATATATATATATATATATATATATATTACAATGCATGGTTAGTGTTTTGCCAATATTTGCGGTATTAGAGGAGTACTCAATATCTGTGAGAGACCTATTACATTATGATGATAATGATAATAATGTATATATAAAAGCAATTGGTAATTTGCTTGAAGCATTGTTAAGTATGTTATAATATATTAATATCAACAGTTATTAAAAAAAAATAAGAAATCACAGTTATTCGCCAATTTCATTCATAACATAAAGAAAAAAGAAACGAGGAGAAAGAAAGAAAAATAAGAGGAAAAAAATAAGAAAAAAAATATAACCACAGAAAAAAAACTTAAGCAAGTATATTTCTGATATTCACCTCTGAAGATGAAGTTTCTACTTTGAAATCGATAAGACAAAAATAACATCTTTTTGTTTTTATTTTTTTATACGCATTGTAATTACCTTCATTAATATATATATATATATATAATATATATATATATATATATATATATACATATATATATTAGTTTGTGTATATATATTTTTATTGCATACGTGTAATTAAATCTATATACGCAAATTAATATATATATATATATATATATATATATATATATAGCACATGTGGAGTTGACCGCCGTCGTATAATGGTTATAATACAATATATATATATATATATATATATATATGTGTGTGGTGTGTGTGTGTGTGTGTGTATTAATTTATTTCAACTACAAGTGGCATGATCAACTGACAGAGAAAAACATGATTATTACTGATTTGTTCTGGAATGTTTTGAGCATATATGTCCAGACTTTTTGTAGTCGATGTGTTTTGACATAGGTAAGAGGTAAAAGGAACTAGAAAGAGGCAGGAGGTGAGGGGAATTAAGTGAGGAGGAGTGGGAGAAGGGAATTGCGAAGATGATTAGAGGTTTTGTTGAAAGGTGGAGTCTGGGAGTTTAGGTGGGAACAATCCGGCGGGTTTAAGAAAAAAGAACGTTTTCCATCTCATTCTTTTCATGTATTCTATCATTTTATCCATAAGGGATAAGTAAAGGGGAATTAGTGGTGAGTAGGGTATGTTTTTTAGGGAGTATTCCGAAGTGTAACGATCCGTGTGATCAGAAGAGTAGTATATCTTCTAGTATATATATATATATATATATATATATATATATATGTTGAAAAAAGAAAAAAAGGAAAGAAAGTATAGAATGGATAAAATAGGATATTTTAATCAGTTTTACTTACACGTGTTTCACGTGATTTTTAAAAAAAGTTAATTTTTAGAACATTACAAAAAATCTCCGCGAATTTCATTAAAAAAAATTAGTATTTACTCTGAGGAAGGTCGAATACTCTTTGTGTGCGGAACATTTCAACATTTTTTCTATTATTATTATTTCATTTCATTTGGTTATTTAAAAATAATAATAGTTTGAATAATGTACACATGGATAAACTCCTGACCGAAACACGTGTAAGTAAAATTGATTAAAATAACCTATTTCATCCATTCTATACTTTCTTTCCTTTATTTCTTACTGTCGGATTCATTTCTAATTTCATTTTACATATATATATGTATATATACGAGAAATGGAATATTAGAAGGGATACATTTTATGGTCTATAAGTCTTTATTTTCATCTTTTATGTAAAACGCTTATATATAGAATATCTTGCGCCAGGATTAGCCAAGTGGTTTAAAAAATCGGTAAACTTGAATACAATGCAAATAGACATGGCAATGTTTAATAAATTTCAGTTGTTCATAAATACAAATCTTATCAAAATAATACTTTACATCACGCTTGTCTTATTTCAGGTATATTAATATGATCCCCTCTATAATAACAAGCTCAAAAAAATGTATATACATATCATTATATATATATATATATATATATATATATATATATATATAAAATGATAAAATTCGAAGGCAATACAATGCGTAAAAAATAAAGACAAAAAGATGTTTATATGTCTAATCGATTTCAAAGCGAAGCTTTATCATTAGAGATTTATTTCAGAAATGACGTGCTTATGTTTTTTTTTATTTGTGTGGTTATAATTTCTCTTCTTATTTCCTTTTCCTCTCCTTTTTTCCTCTCTTTCTTCTTCTCCTCCTTTATGAATGGGCGAATAACTGTAATTTCTTATTTCTCTCTTTTTTTTTTTCTTTCTTAAAAGTTTGTTGAGAACAAGGCTGACATCCGGTAAGATGTTGCAATGTGTTGCAATGTGTTTCAACCGTGTGAGCATGTCATAATTTCAAAAACAAAAATGAACAAATAAATAAAAACCGTTAAAAGAAAATTTTTTTTTTTTTACATACTTAGCTTTTGTTTCGCTTTCACCTTTCATTTCTTATTCTTTCTCCCTTAACAATGCTTCAAGCAAATTACCAATTACTTTTATATATATATATATATTATATATATATATATATATATATATATATATATATATTATATACATACATACATAGATATATAAATAAATAAATATATATATATATATATATATCATATATTTATTCACAAACACATACATATGGAAGAGAATAACTTTTATCATGAGGATCTGCGCCAGCCATCAAAATAATGAGATTATGGTTGCTGCCCAATGCTCCCTGAACACTGTATAAACAATCAGGCATGAACTGGAGAATTGCAATGGAGACTACGAGGATATGGCTAGAAGAAAGTAACATAACAGACGATCTGATTGGGTTCGTACAGCAGAATTTCTTGAAAATCTGCAGAAAAATGTATTGGAAGACCTTCAGATGCCTACGTGGAGTTGCTAAACACTGTAGTCAAGACCTGGATAACAAGGGTAGCAAATGGTAGGCCATATGTATAGCAGCAGGATTCGGCCCCCTGCCACACCCCCTGGGAAAAGTCAAAACGGTTGTCAGAGAATTTTTATGACTATACCAGTCCAAATGTTTGGCTTTCGAACTCCCCATATCTTAACTCCATGGATTATTATGTATGTGGTGCTGTTGAGAAAGACACCAATCGCCATGCCAGTACTACAAAAGCCCAGTTAATCGACATAATTAAGGTAGTTTTTGAGACCCTTCCCAGGGAAATTGTAATATCAGCTTGCTACAGGTTCCGGAGCAGGGTTGAGACTGTGATGACGCTAATGGCGGTTATTTTGAGTGAAACTTGTCGACAGTAGTGTAATTTCCGTGCCTGTTGAATTTCTTTACAATCGATTAAATTTTGTAGTTACCTAGCACTTTTTCTTTTTCCTTATGAA
>CM042152.1:110818104-110835604 GCA_023376005.1 Doryteuthis pealeii
CAGGTATGCACACATGCATGCATATACATCTGCCAATGGACACGTAGCAGGGGTTTGGGTAAACATAATGAGTGCGAGCATGCGTGCACACACACCCACGCACATAAAATAGGCGCGCATTGTCAGCTGCGATTTGAATATGCTGTTTACATATTCTGTAGAGGAATAAGTCACCCCCATCAAAAGAGCTTTTTTTCGAAATGACACTAAATTCATGTTAGATTTCTTGCAGCCATTTTTGTTGACAACAGAAAGTCTGGCGTATTTGGTGAGACATAGATCCCCTTATAAGAAATAGTCGGGTATTAATTTGAAGATAACACCCACATTCCTTATAATGAATTGCGCTATCGCAATGTAAACCTACGGGAATAAGTTTTGGCTCGTTCGTATTGTATCTTATTCCCAATAAAGTTGGATTTTTGTGGGCTGGTAATCTGAAATGGAAATTTAGGAAAGAAAAGAAACAAGAAAGGAATGAGAGGAATGAGACAAAGGCCAGAGGTGGTTTTACGACTTAGGCTTTATTGAACGGAGCATAGTCAGTCTTAGCAAGGGGGCATGCCACTGGCCAGGAAAACGACTGCACTCAGTGGCGAGGTATCGTTTTTGGGGTAGGGAGTCAGTCCATTTTGTCGGAAACGCACAGAGGGTTTCTTCTGGTCAAGGCCCCATGGGAATTTGTTGTTTATTTTATTTTATTTTTATTTTATTTTCATTTTCGTTTGTTTTTTTAAATCCCCACAAACCTAACACTGAATATTTCGGTAAGGAAAAGACAAAGGCAATTCATAAAAAGTAATAACTTTATATTTACATAATATAAAGCATGTTACTCTGTCCAAACAATAAAAACGTCACAACGCTATTCCAAATAACACAACAAAGTAGAACAAGAAAAATGTTTAATTCACTAACAGGGTTTTTGTCAGGTTGGGATCCTCCGAGGACAAAGTCAGGATGCATGTGCTTAGTCGCTCAAGGAACGAGAAAAAGCCACGTCTATGTCGCTCCGAGACCAGTCACTCAAAAACAAAAGGCTAAAGGGTTTGAACTGTCATGTAACCAATGGACGTGACGTGGGAAGCCGCGCCTACAATCCCAAACGGGAGATAATTATATTTTGTGTACCTACAAGCTTAACTCTGTATTGCCTTTTACTGACTATGTTATCAGAAACCTTTCCTACTGTTGACGTTTAGCGGTGATTCTGTGTGATACTTATATCAAAATTGATCAACAAAATAATCAATGTGCTGGAGGCAGGATTCCATCAGATTTCATCGTTGTTGAACCATTTTATTCTTTCTTTCTCTCTTTCTTTCTTTTACTTTCATAGTTCTGTTACTTTCTTTCTTTCTTTCTTTTATTCTCATAATACCGTTACTTTCATTCTTTATTTTACTTTCATTATACCATTTCTTTCTTACTTTCTTTCTTTTACTTTCATAATACCGTTACTTTCTTTCTTTCTTTCTTTTACTTTCATATTACTGTTACTTATTGACACAGCACAGAGGTGTGTTAATTTACACGTTGTGTCCTAAATATCCATGTTAAAAGCTTTGTAAAATAACCTGTTTTATTCATACTTTCATCCTCATCACCATCAAGGCGTACAGACAGCACGGATTCTTTAGATTTTATCTCACCATCGCTATTGGTCATCACTCTTGGTAAGTCTTACTTACGGCATCCTGGATCCCCACCGAGCTGATGATTAAATGTTTTCGTTGGTCGGTTAACATTGGTGTGTCCATGTGTACAGGTCCATAGAAAAACGTCGCTCATGAATTCGTTGTTACTTTATTAGCTGTGCTCAATATATCTTCCCCGTCTTACATGGATGGTTTGTTAGATGAGTAATTGGCCGTACAACTGATCTTTTGTAGACTGCTACTTCCATAATTTGTTGAAAGAAAGTTCGTTTCCTCCTTGCATAATCCCCATCGAGCTTTTCATTTAGGCGTATCGGTAGATCCAGGTGGTACAACTATATCACATTACTCAACCTGCTACAGCTTAGAACAATTCTCATTTTTTATTTATATGTATGTTGACATCGTTTTCAGCAGATGGGTAATTGCTACCGATGTATATGAACTACTACTTCTGAAGAGGGATGGCACCATATCTAGTAAAATACATGCAGTAATGATTTTTTGTGGGAGGGGGGGGCACAAGTTGTATGAAGAGGAGGGGTATAGTGGAAGGAGGATAGGCGGAAAATTATAAGCATTTGAGAACATGTTGACTTATTTCAAAGTTTATTTTGTTTAAGGTAGGGTTTTTTGTTTGATATATAAAGCTTCAATTACTGCACCGCTCGCTCCAACCACTACCATTCCTACAACCTCTCACTACCAATGGTTATTACCTCACACTTCTAATTCCTTCCTACAACTCGTTCTCCTTAAAAACGAGACACAAAATCATACCATCGTTTCCTACCTGATGATGGCAAACTGTATTGCCGAAAGCGCTTGTGTTGAAACCTTTGGTGTAGTATTACACCAGTTACACTCCGACGCCAAAAAGATGGCCCGAAAATTAGAAAGGATCAACCAAAAACTTGTCCGACAAGAATTGTCTGTACAGTTCAACAAAACTTGTATAAAAGAAGAAATGCTGCCAAAATACACTTATTTTAATATATATATATATATATATATATATATATATATATATATATATATATATCATTTTTTAAAATATTTCGCTGTCCGAAAATTGTTTCGCTTAAACAGTTAAGTTTGGATAGCATTAAAGCAATGGTATCAGACTTGTTTCCATATAAATAAATATATATTAAAATATATATCTATTATTCATTCATTTATGTAAAGCTCTATCACAGATATTGAGCACCCAATAATATTGTGCGTTGGCTTACTACTGCTTCTCAAGTGTGATAGTGCCAACCTACACATTGATATATATATATATATATATATATATATATATAATATATATATATATATATATATATATATATATATATATATATATATATATAATGGTACGTTGATTTACAAGTGTCCTAACTTACGAGTCTTCCGTGTTACAAACTCTCTTCTGGTCGATTTATTGTTTTGTGCGGTGAACTAGAATTTGAGGCACGTGCAATATTCAGATAGGTCTATGCATTAAAAACATTTTAAATTTCAAGTTCATTACACCAAAGAAAAATATAATTTATAAAAAATATACATTAAAACATATTACAGCTCATAATTCATTACATTCAATATCATTATCTTTTTAAACAATACCATCCTATTTTTTTCATTAGAAAAAATTATAGTCTTTTTACGGTGTGCCCGGAAAGGATTAATGGGATTTCACTTTATCAATTACTTACTTACTTAATTAATTTGGTATACGAGGAAATTTAGTTACGAGTGTAACGACTTAAGCTCGGAAGTCAAGATTCCACTGTATAGATATATATTGATCATATAGTTTGCTATATCTATTTGTAAAGTGTGCTGAATATAATTGATAGCGTATGTATATCTTAGTTAAGGTAGAACATATATAAAGTCAATGCCGTTTGGAAACTTACGTTCACTTTGTTCTGCTATTCATATCAAAGGTAATTTGATGTATACCATTTATTTGAAGATAAGGTAAAACTAAACGAGACCATGAAGTTCCATGGCAGATAATTTAGGAGTTGTTTGTTGCTCTCATGGAGAAACACACTTTATTAAAAATGTGGTCTTATATTCTGCCTTCTTGGTGCTTCAATACATGAATTTTATCTAATATCTGAAGTAATGGCAATACATTGAGTATATTTTTCTATAGCAATATAGAAAACGTATACGAAGTGAAAAAGGCTGCTCGCCTTTACACATTCTTGTGGGTAAAGAGAAAGTTTTATCATATATATATATATATATATATATATATATATATATATATATAAGTTTTATCATATATATATATATATATAAGTGAAAAGTAAGTACAGTCGACGAGGCGGCCTAAAATCAGTATCAGCCAGTCAGCAAGGGAGTCTATCCCCTTTTCAATAGCGCTAGACAAGGAGATTGTGTTAGCATCTGAGGTGGAGCGCCACACCTACCATCAGCTCCTTACTTTACCGCACAGATCACTGTGCTACTCATACGCTGAGTTGGCGAGGACCGGTATCGAACTAGGAACCTTGTAGTTTCTAGCCGAATGCTCTACTGACTGAGCTACGAACAGGAAGACATACCAAAATCCTTGGTGTTTAAGTACATAAATTTAATCTAATATCTTTAGTAATGGCAATACAATGACTAGATTTCTCTATAGCAATATAGAAACATAGATGGTGAAATAAAAGGCGCTTCGTCTTTACACGAAAAATGTTTTATTATATAAGTGTATACACACACACACACACACACATATATATTTATATATATATATATGTGTGTGTGTGTGTGTGTGTGTGTATATATATATATATGAGTGTATGTGTATGTTCGTCTGTATCAATTGCCAATGGTTACACAATCAAACGAGCATGAAAAACATAGCAAAGTATTCTTTCTTTTCAAGTATCTATGTATCGTTGCTTATAACAGCTTTATATTGCTTGTGCAGAGGAGATATTCTTGGAAGCCGTTGATGTTTGTGAGAGAATATTTTTCTATCAAAATTATCTGTAGTGTGGAAAGAGAGGAAAAAAAACAAGAAGAAAAAACTTAGATTCGTCTTTAAATCCCCGTAAAGTAGATAAGATCGCATGGAATGACAAAGGAAAGAAAATATTGATCTCAAGTTTGGTTTCGCATATTTTGCCACCTAATGAATTTTCCTAGCATTTCTTTTAGAATATCAACAATCCCGTTCTTTGCTCAATTCATTTTTCTTCCGTTTATTTATTTTCATTTTTGGTGGGTGTATGATTTTCCATCATCTTGCTTTCAGATAATTCTACAATAATTATTACAGAAAATATATTAATTCCAATTACAACAGAAGAAAGAAAAAAATGATACAAATATTAAATATTTTCCTCAATAACAATAGTAAGAAAAAAAAAGCGTGGAATCTCGTTGTGTACAAATTACACTATGTAACAAAATGTTTACTTTTTCTTTTTTTCTGTGTAGAAAGTGTTATTTTCCAATTGCTTATATATAAAATAAATGGAAATTTTTGATTTTTCATAGAATATTTGCCAACTTGGTAAACACATTTTCAAAACATGATGGGATACTATAATTGCGTTTTGATACAGGAAAGTGATTTATAGTTATTTACTAAGCATAGCTTAAATGTGACACTAGGACAGAGGTATGGGGCGCACAATGAGAATTGAACTCCCTAACAATCTAATTTGCTAATCATTACACCACGTGAAGTGATTTATATCTGTTTGGCTAATCCTGAAGAACTATTCACATTTAAACATATTTGGCTTTAAAACCTCAGTATACATATACACATTTTTATTCATATGTTGCTTAATCTCATATAAATGGAAATGTGCAAATTTTACATATAAAATAGGTTAATCTAAAAATGTCATTATATAAGCAAAAAAAAAAAAAGTTTGAAGTTAATGGTTATTTTCTATCCTTTTACAACATAATCAATTAAGGAATAAAACAAATGATCAAAGAACCAAAACTTTCTTCATAGTTTTATTGAGAACAAAAACGCAAAGTTTAAAGAGAATAATGGCCATTACTATCGTTTTACAAGCAATCAAGTAATAAGACATTTCACATAGTTTTCTTCAGAGCACAAAATCATAGTTTAAAGGGAATTGTGGCCATGTTCGATACTTTTAGAAGATAAGCAATTATTTAATAAGACAGACTATCCAGTAACAAAAGAATTGTTACATAGTTTTATTCAGACCACTAAGGCAAAGTTTGAATCGAATAATGGCTAATTTCTGTATTTAGAACATGAGTAATTAAAATTATCCCGGAACCAAGCCTTATTACATAGTTTTACTACAGACTACAAATACAAAAAGTAAAGGGAATAATGGATATTTTCTATATTTTACAACATGAATAACTAAGAAATACGACTATACAGAAACAACAACTTTTTACATAGTTTTAAAAAGTCTTAAGGTAATAATGGCCATTTTCTATCCTTCTACAAGATAATCAAACGCACGTAATATTCACGAAATAAATTGTGTCATATTGTGTTAGCTTTATTATATCAATTAGATTTTGGTTCATACCGAAACCAAAAAACACGCACCAAAAAAAAAAAAAAAAAAACAAACATCCTAACAAGCAATTTTTAAAGATCAACACCGTCTAAAAAAATACAACATTTTTTAAACAATTGTAGAAAATGATATCCTGATGTCTTACCCAGGAAATAAAACTGTTGTATCACGAATTTTTAGTAGATATTTTGGTAAGGTGTCAAGTAAATTTAAAAACTAATATATTTTTGAGGTAGCGAGTCAGTTTTGGTTTAAAAGTTATGCATTTATATAATAACTTTATTTCAATATAAAAAAATCCCACAAGAATGATGATTCATGTATACTATGAAATACAGGTGATTTACCTTTTTCAGTTATTAGTGGTTAGGTCTTCTAAAAGTGTTACAAATAAAGAAAAAAAACGAACCCTACTGGCCCGTATTTTCGGCACTTTGAAGGGCCATCATCAGGGGTGATGTGTTTGTGTTCCAGTTTTTTTTTCAAGTTCGTAATAGTGAGAGTAACTATGAGGGGAACTTATAGAAATTATATTAAGGGGTGTGGGGGCTGCAAGGAGGAGAATTGGTAGGAAAAGTGTTATGGTCATTTTAAAATGTGAGTCCTGCATTCAAAATTAATCTTATTTAAGGATGGTTTGTATTCATTGATGTATAAAGCTTCTAGTATTTGGAGTTTTTGTTGTTTTTTTTTCTTTGTGCAAAATGTGCGTATTTTCCGTTATATATACATATATACATACAGCGAAAGACAGAGAGACAGGGAGAAAGAGAATGAGAGAAAAGTGTGACAGAGTGAATGAGAACATAAGATTCGATATCTGTAAAGGCAATGGCAATCTAAATATTCTGTCCCTATTTCAGGACACCTGAGTATAAGTAACTCTTGATAACTGCACAGATAGCGGCCACGCAGGTTCTAAACATGAAAGATAAACGGATAATATGCTAATTAATGCATTTAAGTAATATCTAAATCAAAATATGGAAAGAAGTAATATGAACATTGAAAGAGGAAAATAAATTTTAAAAATATATCAATCGATTAATAAATTAGTAGCGTCGTTTTAAAGGCATTATTAGTCCATGAGTATCGTTTACTTTATTATTTGTCTTTTCGATTTCTATGTTCTAAAATATTTACTAAATAAAATACTAAAAAATATAACATTGAAAGAGGAAAAACATTTTTTAAATATATTAATGCATAAATAAATTTGGCAAGAATAGTGACCCCCGGGCGTAAGTATTTAAGTTTTAATGTTATGAAATATATTAAATTAGAAGGACTAATGAAATTAAAAGAACGCATATAAAAAGTTTACACTTATCTTAATATCTTATTTGGTTTCTATATGAAATTATTTATAGGATTGATTTTAATACGTTGGGGAATAAAACAATAATATTAGAGATCAATAACACCAAGTGTTACATAATTATTGGATTCCTAATTTTATTTTAATGTACAGTAGTGTAGAAACCAAAATGGCTGTTATAAGTTCGGCCTTGAAGGATTGAATGACAAGGCTTGACCTCAGTCCTGATCCTCCTTCCGGCGGATACCGTGGGAATCGGTGGAGAAGACCCTCTTACGGTTTAGATTAGAAAGAGATTTTTAATCAGATCGGTCGAAGCCACGACGGTGGTAAGTCGTGTTATGCACGCGGCCGACTCAATCTGCGCAGGTAGTCTGGTGGGGATTCCAGAATAAAATAAAAGTAAATCGAAGTCTTGTGTTATTATCGAAAAACTACCAATGACACAGGGCTTCTGATAAATAGAAATTTCCAATGGAAGACCAGACGCGAAGTCCCCAAGACGAAGCCCAGACGCTAGAAGAGACGCTAGAAGAAGAAGAATAGAAGTAAGAAAGTAAGGAAAGAGGTATACAACACAAGTAATTATTATTTGTTAAAACCAGTATGCAAATTAATCACACCATAAATTATGTAAACCTTTTTTTTTTTAGGGATTTATCATAAATATTGCAGGATTTTAAACACACTAATAACTTGGACTTTTTTTTAAAGGAAAATCTAACATAGATTTTCATAGAGACCTTGTTGATAAACAAGATGCATCCTATGTATTTTGAGTATAAATTGAATACTCATCGGTAAACTTGTGCAATTCCTGAGGGTATTGTGACATAAGTAGTTACGTTGTTTCGGTTACAGAAAGACAGACACCGAATCTCCATTATAATAAGTACCCTTTTTAAGGTATTATTATTTCAAAGATATCGTTTTTCTTCTTTCTTTTTCTTTTCCATTTCTATGTTCATGTTTAAGAAACTCTCAATGATTTTGAGCAAAGATGAATTATAGAAACTAGTTTTCAGTAATGGCAATAAAACCCTCTTTTAATAGGAAAGACAGAAAATCGCTTACGGGAAGAAAAAGATTCCAACCATCTGATAAAATTCATTAGTCAAAAGACTTGATAAGTGATGTTTGTTAAAAAAAAGTCACTGACGAACAATTTAAAAGCAAATGATAGTGTTTCTGAGTTGGGAATAAATTGATATGATTCACATCAACATTTCTGTCTTCATTAAGACAAATCTTTTTAATTTTTTATCTCGTACTTTTGTATTCTCTTCGTCGACGATGTTTGTTTTTACCACACATAGACATAAAGATCCTTACAACTTCATTTCAGTCGGCATGAGCTTGATATATTAGCGATTCGTCTGTCTGTATATATATATACCAACCCCTCCGCACGAGCAGGATGTGACACAAGGTCAATTTCTTAAGCGGTGTTTAACAGGTTTGAATTCAGCCTTTTCAGTTTCCTAGACTGGTTACCTAGCCATGGTTAAAGAGTCCAGTCTGCCCTACTATTTATCCATAGCTGGAGCGAGAATTGGATTAATACCTTTCCCAAGGGTATTAGCGCCATGTGAAATGCCAACGTCTGTCTGTATATGTTACTCTACAAGTAAATCAACATCAGTTAAATTCATTTTCATCAAAACAAATCAATTTCGTGTTGTGTGAGCAGAACCATCGTAAAAAAAAAACAGAAGACAAAGAAAAGATTAACACAGAGATTATAAATGATCTTAATGAAAAGATTTGTGATTTTTGTCTTTGTCGTACGTAATAGCGCATTGTGACTTAGACCAGCATCTGGCTGGCTTGCAAATGCAGGCTTGATGAATCATCACACGTGGCTGGAAACTGAATCAGATGAAATGTCCGAAATCGTCTAGAAAACACACGTTTTCGAACGACAAATTATAGTAAACATCTTTTTATTGTGAGCAATAGCTCTGAGTTAACAGAGGAGTTGGCGAATTGTCTCAGCAGGGAACCTGACTAGTCTTTACACTTAGGCTGGTTGTCCGACTCTGGCTATCGGATAAAAATCCGCGTTGCTAATGTGGAATCATCCCTCCTTGTTTTTTGTGTTTTTTTTTTGTTGTTGTTGTTTTTTTTCAATTATCATGTGAGTTCCACCTGACTGGGGTCAGCAAAGTTAGCTCTAATTTTTGCGTGCTGGTGCCTCTTATAGCGTTGCAGTAATGTGGGATGATAACTATATATGAGATTTCTTTTTGTTTACGTGGATGGAGACTCATTCAGCAATACACATATATTAAAGCTTAATTTGACGGGTAAATTAAACAGAGAATTAAATGTAGGGAGACTATGGATAATGGTATCCCTTGATGAATGGGTGTATGCGTTAGGAGGCTCATAATCCGTATTATATGATAATCCAGAATCTACCCTCGTCTTCTTGTATCGGTTTTTTGAACAGTAAATACACTGTTTCTTGCCCTACCATGTCTTACCATGGCTAACTATAAACATTTTACTGTCTATCATTCCCAATAAAGCCTTTTACAGTACTTGAACACCTTTATCATACTACTTGGTTATAGAATATTTGCATATTTTCTTTTTTTGGAGAAGTTTGTGTATTCTTTTAAACATATCTTGTATGTATATAATGTATGTACATATTCTATTTATGGGTAGAAACAGAATATGACCGGCTGTTAAGCTTAATATTATATATATATATATATATATATATATATATATATATATATATATATATAGACAGTGTTAAAGAGACAGTTCTTTCCAGACCGTTGTCGTATCAGTGCTGTTATGGCTCACCACCCGGACCCTAACTAAGCGACTAGAGAATAAACTAGATGGGAGCTGCACAAGAATGCTGCGGGTGATCATGAACAAGACGTGGAAACAGCAACCTACGAGAAAACAGCTGTACGGCCCTACCACATACACCAAACCATCCGAGTAAGACGGACAAGACACGGGACACTGCTGGAGAAGCAAGGACGAACTCATAAGCCACGTCCTCATGTGGAAGCCAGCACATGGACAAGCCAGTGTGGGCCGATCAGCAAAAACGTACTTGATCAGCTGTCGAAGCAGGATGCTGCATAGAGGACCTCCCATTGGCATAGGGGGATGGAGAGGGAGCATAACACTTTTGTGACCCAGGCAAGTAAAATGTATTTAACTATCAAAAATACAATGGGATTTTTAAACAACGAATGGCTATGTAGGGGGGGGGGCAACAGAGTAAAATAGGATTAAAAGGGGGTCAATAGGTAAAGAAAAAAGGTTGGGAACCATTGGTTTAGATCAATTATTTAGTATTACACTGTTTTTTCAAACGTTCTACCTGTGTCTTCATACCATTGTATGAAGAGAGTTTCGAGTTTTCTTTACACCAATCCAATCCAACAGAAGGAAGGAAAAATATTGACCTTTGGAAAACTCTTTGCTTTTAGGACACGAGAAGAAGTCTAATTGTTGCCAAAGCGAGGCTGCATGGCGCGTGTGCAATAAATGTGATTTTCAGGCTTCTTGCCGTTCCAAGCGTTTGTTGACTGCAATGAGGCCTTGAATTATCGTGACGCAACCTGTCTTTTCTTTCTAGTCATATTCTGCAGCTGCCCATAAACTTTCACAGAATCCCACTGAATTAACCGCCATTATCTTTGACAGAAATCCCATGCTAATCACTCCCTTTGCGTGCCAAATGATTCACTGCGTTGAAGGAACTGTTTTCAATTCTGTTTCTCTTGGAGAATCGAAGTGACAATACCCCATAGATTGACTTGAAATAAGACAGCATAACCTTTAGAAAGGCTTTACCTTAAATGCACGTCGATAAGCTCGTGCGATGGATAAGAACTAAATGTAAGTATGTTGTAAGAAGGGATTTACAAGAAGCTAAAGATTTTATGGACTATTCCATTGTAAATCTCCCCCCTCCGAAAATTAAAAAAAAATACACAAAAGAAGAAATGAACGTATCAATAAGTTAAACTCATTCTGTAAATTTTTGAGTTGAGACCTGATGATTAGTATTATTTTGATTATTCGGACTATTGTCCTCATCTTTATTGTTATCTGTACAACGTTTCCGCTGATGTACCATCCGACCTTCTTCAGGTATTTCTTGTCGGACCCGGGAACCTTCTCGAACTCGGCAACCTTCTTGTCGTAATCGAGAACCTTCTTGTCGTAATTGAGGGCCATCACGGAACTTGAGGACAATAGTCCGAATAATCCAAAAAATACTAATAAGTTAAACTATCAGCAGATATAAATACTCGAAATTATCTTTTTCAGGACATTTATTTTTTTGTTTCATTTATTTATTTATTTATTGTGGAGAAAAACCTTTTGATAGTGTGAATATATTGCGAATCCTCTCCTAGTGTCAATTTATATCTTGAACGCGAATCACGATGCACAATATCTGCATAATAGGTATCCTACCAACACCTCCGAAGGAGCAGGATGTGACACAAGTTCAATTTAATGCGGAGTTTTGCTGAATTGGTTGTGTAGGCTGTTTGTTTTGTTTTATGGAATACTAATCCTTTTTCGTGTAATTTAATGCTGAATCAAATTGTATTGATGAAAAAAGAGGGCTTACAGTACATGCAGTTGCTTAATTACGCCATTTGGTACTAAGTAGGCTCATCGATGCTTAATTTCGGTAATCTAGCGGTAACCAGTGCGTTCAGTGGGATTTTACCGCATAGTTTGAATTCAGAGTTTTCCTTCTCCAAATCCGTTTGCCACACCAACATTAAAGAGCCCAATCTGCCTATTAATTACGCAAAGCTGGAGGGAGAATAAAGGGGTTAATATATTTCCAAGGAAAATATGTTGAAATCCAAAAACCCCGTCCAGGATTTGAACTCGTATCGTCGTTTCCAGAATACATTATAGTCAGTTTTTAACATGCCAATCTCAAGTCTGGAGAACAAAATTACTATAGGGAGTCTGATTGCTACAAAGTAGTGAGTATCTCATCGTGGTGTAATGATTAACAAGCTAGTCACGACAAATAAATTAATATTGAAAAGGTAGTTCGACCGCCATTGGATACCCCATACTTACGCCCTTGTGTCACATCCTACGCATGCCGAACGGATTACGCAAATATGCATGACAAAGTAGTCATTTGGATCCTCACTGTGTGATTCATACTTCTTAGATGGAGTCAATGACGCATAATAGTGTTTGAATTCAATTCTTACTGGTCGCTACATACATATGGCCTTGAGCTAAACCAAGTTAAGTTTGATAATTAAATACAATAGTGTGTGTGAGCGTTTGCTTCTGTTGTGAGTGAGTTCGTGTGTGGATGAGGAGATGATTTTTTAAAAGTGCAATCATTTGGTAGTCAATTGTAACTTGGAAAAATAATTTCTCATAAAGATTTCTTTCAGATTATTGAAATCTGTTAAACTGCATTTGAGAATGACTATTTTTTAGAATAAATTTCAAAAGAATAATCATCTTTTGAATGTTGATTTTCTAAAAGGACATTATCAACAACCATTAATTCCAATTTTAAGTCACATTCTATTTAATGAGTTTGTTTGATGATTGGTTGGTTTAATAGCATATCAACACTTGCGGGTCATTTAATGCCAAATCCCCAAATCTTTATCTCACTCACTCACTCACTCACTTACAATCTCCCGCTCTCGCTCTCTCTCTCTCTCACACACACTCTCTCTCTGTCTCTCTGTCTCTCTGTCTCTGTCTCTCTGTGTCTCTCTCTCTGTATCTGTATCTCTCTCTCTCTCTCTCTCTCTCTCTATATATATATATATATATATATATATATATATATATATATAATCTAATGAGTCAGACGAACCTACGGGGCTAATATATATATATATATATATATATATATATATATATATATATATATATATATATATATATAATCTAATGAGTCATACGAACCTACGGGGCTAAAATCTGACTGTCAGATTTTAGCCCTGAAGAGCTTTATGCGAAACTAATAGTAGGTTCGTCTGACTCATTAGATTATCTTTATTAGTGGCTCTACTTAGGTTTCGAGCACTTTTTACTTATTAGCTTTCTCCTAGGTTATATGATATATATATATATATATATATATATATATATATATATATATATATATCTTATATACATATATATACATATAAATTGTTTTTTTCTTTTGGCCAAATACTGTACCAATAGATTATTTTTTGTTGGTACGAATATCTTGGTCCTTTCTTTTTTTCAAAAATTTTTTTCTTCCTGGTTGATGTTTGGTAGTATATTTTTACAATCAAACTTTCGGCTGGGTTTTTTCTCTCCGCAAGGATTTACCAACACGCTTGTATATTATATATATATATATATATATATATATATATATATATATATATATATATATATATATATATATAATTCTCATTAACTTCATGAGAGTTGATTGTTTTTCCTCGAGTACATTTCTGGTGGTCTCCAGTAGGAGTTAGTTCTCTTAGAGTTAAGAGTTTGATTTTTTTCATGAAGTAGAAAATGTTTCTGTAAGTTCCCGCCAGGATTTAGATCTCTTAGCGGCATAGGTGATTGTTTTCTTTCATGTGAACGTTTCTGGAGGTAAACAATTGTTATTGTAAACAATTATAGATCAAAATAATAATAAAAATAATTCGAACATAGATGAACAGTTAAAAAAATTCTGCTATTAAATTCACAATTATATTTGGACCTACAATTTAGCCAAACTATATATTTTACAGCTTTTTTTAACTTTTTGTTTGTATCTAACAAATACATTATTTGTATTTACTGATTTCATTCTGTCACTTGTGGTAATTCACAGTGATTGAATGTACAGAAAGTATATTAGATTATTTCACTTGCTAAACGTAACAAATGTACTTAGTTCATATATAACTGTGTTTACCATTATAGTTTAGACAAATGAAAGCTGATTTCCAAAAGTATTTAAAGGGAAATTGCTTAATATTGATTATCAGTAAAATGGAATTGAATAAAAATATCATAATTTTGTGTTCAGATCATTCTAAAAATAATCGCAAGCATCCAAATATTTTCTTTTAATTTCAGAAAATATCTACATTTTAAGGCACTAATTTAAGTTGTTTTAAACCCTCATATCTTCGCCAATTCTTTGAACTTACTATTTTCTTTACTGTAATCGTACTTTATTCGTCGAAGTTCTACCAGAAAAGTCAATAAAATCTACTCCTTAAATTTAGACTAAAATATTTATTTGTAAGGTACTAAGGAAGGGGGCTAAAATCTCCACCAATTCTTTGAATTGGTCACTTTCTTCGGGGGTATTGTAATCTACGCATCGAACACTTTCAGAAACAACAATAAAAACCAACACCCTAAATTTACACGAAAGTATCTCCTTTTTAAAGCACTGTCAGTTTTTAATAGCTTTATAACTTCACGAATTCTTCGAATGGACAACTTACTTTGGCTGTATCGAAATGGACGAATCGAACTCCGACAGAAACGAATGACTTAATACTCTTTTTTTCTATCATGATTCCCAAAGTTATTAATCCGAACGAAAACACAAATACCTTCATCTAGGGTTTGCACTTGTCTTGTTGATACCATATAACTGTGCAAACAAATTATTATTATAGGCAAATTAAAAAGGGACGATTTAAAAAGAATAACATTCGACAACAGTCACGTCCCTTTTGTTTCTTTTATTCAATAAGTGTCTCTTTATATGCAACAAGAAACGTTGTGCCATTTTATTTGAATGGCTCTGGTAATACTCGGAGGTGAACGGGAGGAAAATGCGCCAATCATTCATGTTGTTTTTGATGAAACTTAAATCGTAGACCATTATTCTTTAAGAGAAATCTCTGGTGACAGGTTAGACAAAGTCGTATAAATAAATTAATGAGCCTAGAAGATGAACAGTTTTTCTTTAACTTTAATAGGAATTATTTCTCAAGTAAATTCTCTAATACACCTATTTAACACCCCACAAGTAGGATGTAACACGGGGTCAATTTCTTAAGCGGACTTTAACAGGTTTAATTCAGAGTTTTTATTCTGCTAGAATGGTTGCCTTGCCAAGATGAAAGAGCCCAGTCTGCCTACTATTTACCGATGGTTGGAGGCACATATTTAGATGCATACCTTTCCCAAGGGTTTATCTCAATGTGAATTGCAAAGAGTATCGTACAGGATTGTAACTCTTCTAACCGTGTCCATTTACCACGAAGATATGGAACAATGTCTCCATAATTATCCCATATAACAACCCACATATGGAACAGAAGAATTAATTTGAAAATTACTTAATATCAAAAACCAAAACTCTATCACCTATGTGATTTTTAAACCAAAAATGTATTTCTCACCTATGTGATTTTTAAACCAAGTGATTTACGTACGTTCGTATTTTTCATTTTATACTGTTGTCATGAGAAGGGTGGTTATGATTTGGGGGCATGGTGAGAAAGCTTGTTTAGTTTTTGGGACATTATGGAAAGGACATTCTAGTTTATATTGCATTCATTTTGTGGTTTGTTACGCTATCTCATCAATTAGGTTTGAATTATTCTATTTTTTGATATATTGTATATCTATTTATTTAATAGTGAGGTGTCCTTTCAGATCCCATACGATTATCATCCTGACCCTCTTTACTGACACCTGCGCCCAGAAGATTATTTTTTTACCGGTAGTCACTTTGCTTCCAATTCATGGACTGTTATCTTGGCTCCTAGTGGAACATCCATGTTTAGCACATTTGTACAACTTTTTTACTCAAAGCTGCTTCTCCATACACATGAAACGTTCTTCCGTAAATTATCCATGGTTTCCAGTTACCATCCACTAAAAATTTGATGACAGACCTCTGTTGAATATTGAGTATGATTTGATGCCATTTTGAATAGCTTCAAGACAGATATTGATACTAGATTAAAATAATTGTGCTATATACCAATCTAACACAATACAGAGTTTGTCTCCGAGACACATCTCAGTGTCTTAGCTGATTTAGTTGCGCTGTGGTCTGTACAGTTTCAATTTTTCCTATAATCATCATCTTCTTTAACAGGGTAATGGGAAATGCTGCTGCAAGTGACCCAAGTACGATTGATATACTGTCACTATAATTTTCCACAATCTTTCATCTTTCTGGCAAGGTCCACGTGTTTGTTTATATCTTTACCCTTTTTTACTGACATTGTATAATCTGCTAGCGGAGCAAAAAGCAGTATATGACTTAATTTTGGTTAATTAAAATAAGGTTTGTTTTCTTGCCTGGGTTGTCATATCTCTATCTCAAATTCCCAGATAATTCTATGCGTTTTATTTTTAAGGCAGCTTCTGCTTTGTAAAAATACCATTTTCAGTTACCGTCGTAGGAAATTGACACGGACGAGAAAATTCTGGAAAGGTTTATTGCATTTCACAAATCATTAATACCCTTGGAAAATGTATGAATCCAACTATTCCGTCTCCAGCTATGATTAAATAGAAGGGAAGTCTAGTAGGCAATCAGTCTATATGAGAAGGGAAACTCTGAATTCAAACATGTTAAAACTCCGCTTAAGAAATTGATCTAATCGGGGGAGGGGGTTTTATAAATAATACCATTTGTTAGTAGTGTGAAATGGCATTTTCTGCACAATTTCCTGTGGATCACTTTTCTAAACCAAGTGGATTCATGACGTTACAAAAAGCATTTCTGCGCATTAAACGAAAATACTCCCAGTACCAACTTGAACCCTGATCGCTGATTTCCTTTTCCGTTCGATTTGGCGTTATGATACTTGTATCTTCATATCTACCTGCAAAAGAAAATTTCATATATGGGTATCTCTTGACTTTTGAGTGCTGGCATATTTTGAGGAATAAAAAGATGGACAGTTTCTTATCTGAATATGAATTATCAGAGCAAAAATCAGAAAAAAATAATTGAGAATTTTTATCAGAACAAATCACATGGGGACGTA
>CM042152.1:110838104-110840604 GCA_023376005.1 Doryteuthis pealeii
GAAGTTGAAATCATATCGGGGTTTTTTTTCTCTCTCATCACTTCTCATTGTGTGAACTGAGTGAGAAGAGGTGGAGCATGCATATCTATGTGGCTGAGTAGCTGAGATTAACTTACATTATCAGCCACAACCGCCTTCACTCTCTCGCCCCCTCTCTCTCTTTCTCTTTCTCTCTCTCATACTCTCTCTCTCTCTCTCTTACTCTCTCTCTCTCTCTCTCTGTATATATATATATATATATATATATATATTATATATATATATACGTTGCAGTTTAGGGATCTCCGTATGCTTCTCGGTATATATTTTTATATTTTTTATATTGAAGTTGGGCGTTATTATGAAGCATTTAAAAATAGATTATTCTAAATGCTTATATATATATATATATATATATATATATATATATATATATATATATACATAAAATATTATGGTTAATATATATATATATATATATATAATACATAAATATTATGGTTAATTTTCCGTAACTATAGTTTCGTGCATATTTTGCAATCTTCAGACCGTTAAATGTAGAATATTTAACCGTTTTCATCATGCCATATATATTCACCAAGCCCTCCGCACGAGCAGGATGTGACACAAAGTCAATTTCTTAAGCGGGTTTAACAGGTTTGAATTCAGAGTTTTCCTTCACCTAGCCATGATTAAAGAGCCTAGTCTGCCCTGCTATTTCTCTCTCTCTCTCTCTCTCTCTCTCTCTCTCTCTCTCTATATATATATATATATAATATATATAATATATATATATATATGTTGCAGTTTAGGGGTCTCCGTATGCTTCTCTCGGTATATATTTTCATGTTTTTTTATGTTGAAGTTGGGCGTTATTATGAAGCATTTAAAAATAGAATATTTTAAATGCTTATATATATATATATATATATATATATATATATATATATATATATATATATATATATATATATATATATATATATATGAATAGTTTATTGGCAGTACTGAATTTAAAAAGGACGCGTAAAAGCATATGCATGTTGTAAAATAATTTTTTTTTTCTTAAAAAGAAAAGTAAGGGTACCCTAAGTAGATTTAAAATCTAGAATGATTTTATCTTTTCTTCGTTCAATGCTCCTCAGAGAAAAAATACATTGAAAGATGGTATTGTGGTTTTATATATATATATATATATATATATATATATATATATATATATAATCATAAATAAAATATTATGGATTAATTTTCCGTAACTATAGTTTCGTGCGTATTTTGCAATCTTCAGACTGTTAAAAGTAGAATATGTAACCGTTTTCATTATGCTATATATATTCACCAACCCCTCTGCACGAGCAGGATGTGACACAAGGTCAATTTCTTAAGCGGAGTTTAACAGGTTTAAATTCAGAGTTTTCCTTCTCCTAGACTGGTTACCTAGCCATTGTTAAAGAACCCAGTCTGTCCTGCTATTTTCCCATAGCTGGAGGGAGAATTCGATTCATACCTTTCCCAAGGGTATTAGCGCCATGTGAAATGCAAACAAGCTTCGTCCAGGAATTGAACTCAGGTCGACGAGTCCATTTCCTACGACTCTGACCATTAGACCACGCGCCTCCTTGTCTTCATCAATATTATAAGCCTTCAGGAAGTGATGATTATAACTAATCGATCAATTGATTGATTGGTTGATTTTGTCAGCCCGTTTTGGGTCATTTTATCCCGAGATGTTAAAGAATATCGTATAGTTACGGTTACATACAAACACACAGACACATACACGCGCGTGCGCACTCACAAGCATATACAAACGCACACATACACACATATACACACAAACACATACATACACACAATCTTTAAAACACGTAAAAACTTAAAAGTAAAGTTTGGTGGAGTGGCCTATTGTTGGTTTGTGCCAGACAGCGTGTGAGTCTATCCCCTTTTACCTAGCACAAGACCAGTGAGATTGTTTATGTGTCTACCATGAGCCGCACTAATCCGAGTTGTACTACACATTCGCTAAGTTGGTATCAAACCCGGAACCTAGACGGATACTTATGGAATATTAGGCAAAATTGGAATTTAAGAGCATGTTAGATGTTAAACATAATTGTTTTTCTGGATTTAAAACTTAAATCTTAGAAAATTAACTTAGAAACTCATCAGAATCATAAAGGCGTGGTGACAACACGGATGCTTTCGACGCTCTATCTACATCCGTCCATGGCTCTTCATAAGTCTTCTAGACGGCATCAATTAAAAAATTTAGATAAAATTGTCAGACATTTTCTCTCTTACCAGACAACCTACACTGGTGCATTAAAGGAATAAAACCTAACGCCTGTATGAAAATAACGAAAATGTTCGCGTGTTATTTTTCCATTTCCACCTTCGTGCCCTTAATTTATACCTGGGCGACCACGTGACCTGACTGGTCTTGGTAGTCACTCCACTAAAATTCTTCACACTGTCAGTTAAACTTAGTGCAATTATCCTGGGATGTACTCGAAAAAAA
>CM042152.1:110845604-110848104 GCA_023376005.1 Doryteuthis pealeii
AGAGTCAAAGGAATATTTGCGGACGGCACGCCTTGTTGTTGTTGTTGTTGATGATGATGATTATGATTATGATGGTGATTATGGTGATGATGATGATGATGAGTGGCTCATCAGGTGTACCTGTGTGAAAGTCTATAGAGGGCAGAAAAAAACCCAAACACTTGCCATTATACATTTAGATTATTGTTTATGAGAAAATACTGTTATGTTTTTATTTTATAGTCGTTGCCTTTTCTTATCATTTGTATCTGCTGGCTTTCATAAGAGATTAACTGATTCAATATTCGAAAACATTTCAAACTATTCAGTATTGCTAGTTTCATAATGAGGTTTATTTAAAGGTGCATCTCATGTAATGGTCATTGTCGTAAGAAATGGTCACAGCATCCTGGACAAGGCTGGTTGCATTTCACATTGCACTAATAACTTTGGCAAAGGTATGCATCCCACTATTCCCCCCCCCCCCAGCTATGAGTAAATTATATATATATATTTATTTTTACCAATGCACTCGCCCTAACAGTTTGTGACACATAGTCAATTTCTTAAGTGAGGTTTAACAAGTTTGAATTCAGAGTTTCCCTTCCTCCTGACCGGTTGCCATACCGAGTTAAAAGAGCCCAGTGTACCCAAATAGCCATAACTGGAGAAAGAGCAACTGGATTCATAAATTCCACAAGGGTATTCGCGCTCTTCACCTTGGTGGGGCAAGCGGTCTAGAAGAAGGTAAACTCTGAATTCATAGCTGTTGAAAACATCGTAACACATTCTGCTTTGTGAAGAACTTGGGTATATATATATATATATATAATATATATATATATATAATATATTATATATATAATATACTCAATAAATGAAGGAAAAAACTTTAAACTTATTTCATTACAATAATTTATTTCAACTGTATTACTACGGCATCTTCAAGTAATCACAATAACATGGCTCTTACTGAGAATTTCTCAAATCTTTGGAAATTCTCATTAAGAGCCATGTTCTTGTGATTACTTGAAGATGCCGTAGTAATACGGTTGAAATAAATTATTGTAATGAAAAGTTACAAAAATTTCCTTCATTTATTGAATATCTTGCTCCTTCCCGCACACTGGCAAACCCCCACAATCAGCTTGTTAAACCACACATGGAAATATCCTAACTACCAGAATAATATATATATATATATATATATATATATATTAAGTAGTCAAACAATGTGTTTGAAATGGCGAAGGCCGACAATTTGTGGGAGATTATGTGCTTAATTAAAGTCATACCTAATTTTGTTAATTAATTATAATTAAATGAATTAGGCGTGCATATCGGTTTAAATGTAATGTTTAAGCTTTACATTTAAACCTATATGCACGCCTAATTCATTTAATTAATATAAAAATAATTAACAAAATTAGGTATGACTTTAATTATGCACATAATCTCCACCCCATATATATATATATATATATATATATATAATTGACATTAAATGATTAACTACGCTATGTGACTGAATTGTCCAATTGGATACATGGGTTAGTGGATATGGCCGTTGAGTAAATAGAGTTCTAAGTGACAATCATCTCTCGGCTGCAGGTTCAATCCTGGTCAAGGTCGACAGTGACATAGAATAATTAAAATAGCTTAACACACGTACCCAGTCCTGTTTAACAGAATGAGAACAGTCTACCCGCATGGATTGAATAAAGGGTTAGGTTCTGTGAAGGCTCCCGATTACGACAAGAAGTTTACCGAGTTTGAAGAGGAGTTTTCTGAGTTCGAGAAGATTTCAGAGTCCGTCAAGAAGAACCAAAAGAAGGCCGGAGGGCACATCGGCCGAAACGTTGAAAACGGATAATAGTCCGAGGTATCCACGTAAGCATATTCGCTTCTATAACAGTTTGTTTGGTTAGTTGGTTTTGTGTTTGTTATAGCACGTCAAACCTTGGGTTATTTTATGCCAAAAACATTGTTTTATTCCGTATTGATATGTATTCAACTCTTTAAAACTTATTTTTCATCTATTTAACCCATAGATGGGACCGTATCATTTGCTACTACTCACGATCAGCATGGACCTAGGAGTAATGGCAATAAAGGGGCAATCTACACTCCCCAGGCCCTCAGGGTTAGGGTTTACCATAAAAGCAATAGGATTGAGACAATCATATAGGTGCGAGGAATTAAATGTGACCCGCCGATTGGTCTGAGTGGTCTCTCAGACAACCCGTCTAAGTAAAGGCGAAAGTGGAGTGTTACATGTCATGGAGGCTCAGTTGTGAGGATTCCGTCCAAAAGCAACATGGCTCACTACCGACCGCCAAAAGGTGGTCCCAATAGCGGAGGTCTTACCTGTCTGAAGAGGAGCAGACGGTGTATTCTGAAGCCGAGAAGGCAATAAGAGTTTTGTCATTTGGCTCTGTACAAGACAAGCAACACCATTCCAGTATAAAAAAGAACAGCACAATTACGATGGTCATGTGCCACAGATTTCCGAACAAGCACT
>CM042152.1:110853104-110866914 GCA_023376005.1 Doryteuthis pealeii
ATTTATGTATTTATTCATTTATAACTTTTACATATTCGATTTGAAATATGCCGAGGAGTCTAGAATTTCTTTTTCACTGTTTGTAATCATAAAAAAGTAACGAGGTTGTTGCTTACACCTGGTCATTAAATATTAGTAGTAAAGTTAAGTTAATTGGACTGTTCTAGTATTTTATCAATCAAAAATCTGATTTAACATATGTATTTAACTTTACTTCAGGTTAATTCCCAAACACATGAATATCATCATCATCATCATCATCATCACGGCGCGCTGTGCACGGATTACCATTAATCTTTTACGGTCATCGCCCCTAACAGCTCCTCCGCGCAGCATCCAGAATCAGCGCAGAACTGAAAGATGTAAGTTTTGCTTCTTGGCGTAAAAGTGTGTGTCTATGTGTAGCATTCCACAGGAGAACATAACTTATGAGTTCGTCCTTGCTTCTTCAGCAGTAACTAACATCTGAGTGCTCTTAAACAAAATGAAGACAATATATATATATAATATATATATATATAATATATATATATATATATATATATATATATATATTTCTTAAAATTCAGTTTTCTTTGAATTCAGTTTTCCTTTTCCTTGATTGTTAGCCTAACCAAGGTTAAAGAGTCCAGTACGCCTTACTCTTTACCCATAGCTGCAGGAAGTATATTTCGATGCATAATTTTCACAAAGGTATTAGCGATGTCTGAAATACAAGCAGCCTTTTTCAGGATTTGAACTTGTGCCACCGTATTCATTTCCTTAGAAGATATCTATTATACGAGCAGCACCATTTTTATATATGCATTCATTGATATATCATCCTATATATATATATATAAAAGTAAAGTAAAAGTATAGTCGACGGGGCGGCCTAAAGTCGGCATCAACCAGTCAGCGAGGGAGTCTATCCCCTTTTCAATAGCGCTAGACCAAGGAGATTGTTTTAGCATCTGAGGTGGAGCGACACACCTACCATCAGCTCCTTACTTTACCGCACAGATCCCTGTGCTACTCATACGCTGAGTTGGCGAGGACCGGTATCGAACTAGGAATCTTGTGGTTTCTAGCCGAACGCTCGACCGACTGAGCTATAAAAATAATGATCTTTCCAGTATGGAACGTAAATAAAAAAGACAACCGGTGCCATCTCATCATTAAATAACAGTCTTCTGTAATTAGTACATCAGTTTGGAAAACTGATCGCCCAGATGAAATCAAACTGGAATGTTTGCTAATGTGTTGTAGTATCATTACAACTGTGTGGTTACACTACATGGACCGTGGCTAGATGGGAACTGCAAAAGGATTCTGTGTGCTTTCAATAAATTCTGGTAGCAGCATACAAAAAAAACTGTATTGCCACCTACATTTTATCTCGCAAAACATCCAAGTATGACGAGCAAGACGTACCGGACACTGCTGGAGAAGTAGGGTTGAACTTACAAGCAAAGTATGGATTCCTACAAATGAGCAAACCATCCAAGTACGACAAGCGGGACGTACTGGACACTGCTGGGTAATAGGGATGAACTTATTAGCAACGTTCACCTATAGTCTCCTACAAATGAGCAAACCACCCAAGTAGGACGAATAGGACGTACCGGAAAATGCTGGGGAAGGTAGGAATAAACTTATAAGCAACGTTCTCCAATAGGCTCCTACAAATGAGCAAACCATCCAAGTACGACAAGCGGAACGTACTGGACACCACTGGGGAAGTTAGGACGAACTTATAAGCAACGTTCTCCTATAGGCTCCTACAAATGAGCAAGCCATCCAAGTATAACAAGCGGGACGTACTGGACACGGCTGGGGAAGTAGGGACGAACTTATGAGCAACGTTCTCCTACAAATGAGCAAACCATCCAAGTACGACAAGCGGGACGTACTGGACAACTCTGGGGAAGTTGGAATGAATTTAAAAGCAACGTTCTCTTATAGGCTCCTAAAATGAGCAAACCAACCAATTACGACAAGCGGAACGTACTGGACACCGCTAGGGAAGCAAATGAGCAAACCACCCAAGTACAACGAGTAGGACGTACCGGAAACTAATGGGGAAAGTAGGAATGAACTTATAAGCAACGTTCTCCTATAGGCTCCTACAAATGAGCAAACCATCCAAGTACGACAAGCGGGACGTACTGGACACCGCTGGTGAAGTTGGGATGAACTTATAAGCAACGTTCTCCTCTACGCTCATACAAATTAGCAAACCACCCAAGTACGACGAGTAGGACGTACCGGAAACTGCTGGGGAAAGAAGGAACAAACTTATAAGCAACGTTCTCCTATAGGCTCCTACAAATGAGCAAACCATCAAAGTACGACAAGCGAGACGTACTGGACACCGCTGGGGAAGTTGGGATGAACATATAAGCAACGTTCTCCTATGGACTCCTACAAAGGAGAAAATCACCCAAGTACGACAAGTAGGACGTACTGGACGCCGCTGGGCAAGTGGAGATGAACTTATAAGCAACGTTCTCCTATAGGCTCCTACAAATGAGAAAACCACCCAAGTACGATGAGTAGGACGTACTGGACACCGCTGGGGAAGTTAGGTTGAACTTATAAGCAACGTTCTCGAATAGGCTCCTACAAATGAGCAAACCACAAGTACGACAAGCGGGACGTACTGGACACGCTGGGGAAGTTGGGATGAACGTTAAGCAACGTTCTCCTAGCTCCTACAAATGAGCAAACCACCCAAGTACGAGAGTAGGACGTACTGGACACCGCTGGGGAAGTTGGGATGAACTTATAAGCAAAGTCTCGAATAGGCTCCTACAAATGAGCAAACCATCAAAGTACGACAAGCGGGACGTACTGGTCACCACTGGGGAAGTTGGGATGAACGTTTAAGAAACGTTCTCATCTAGGCTCCTACAAATGAGCAAACCACCCAAGTACGACGAGTAGGACGTACTGGACACCGCTGGGGAAGTTGGGATGAACTTATAAGCAACGTTCTCCTCTAGGCTCCTACAAATGAGCAAACCACCCAAGTACGACGAGTAGGACGTACTGGACACCGCTGGGGAAGTGGGATGAACATATAAGCAACGTTCTCCTATGGACTCCTACAAAGGGAAACCACCAAGTACGACGAGTAGGACGTACTGGACACCCTGGGGAAGTGGGATGAACTTATAAGCAACGTTCTCCTATAGGCTCCTACAAATGAGCAAACCACAAGTACGACAAGTAGGACGTACTGGACACGCTGGGGAAGTTGGGATGAACTTTAAGCAACGTTCTCCTCCTACAAATGAGCAAACCATCCAAGTAGACAATCAAGACGTACTGGACACCGCTGGGAAGTTGGGATGAACTTATAAGCAACGTTCTCCTCTAGGCTCCTACAAATGAGCAAACCACCCAAGTACGACGAGTAGGACGTACCGGAAACTGCTGGGGAAAGTAGGAATGAACTTATAAGCAACGTTCTCCTATAGGCTCCTACAAATGAGCAAACCATCCAAGTACGACAAGTAGGACGTACTGGACACCGCTGGGGAAGTGGATGAACTTATAAGCAACGTTCTCCTATAGGCTCCTACAAATGAGCAAACCACCCAAGTACGACGAGTAGGACGTACTGGACACCGCTGGGGAAGTGGATATGAACTTATAAGCAACGTTCTCCTATAGGCTCCTACAAATGAGCAACCACCCAAGTACGACGAGTAGGACGTACTGGACACCGCTGGGGAAGTTGGGATGAACTTATAAGCAACGTTCTCCTCTAGGCTCCTACAAATGAGCAAACCACCCAAGTACGACGAGTAGGACGTACTGGACACCGCTGGGGAAGTTGGGATGAACTATATAAGCAACGTTCTCCTATGGACTCCTACAAATGAGAAAACCACCCAAGTACGACGAGTAGGACGTACTGGACACCGCTGGGGAAGTGGAGATGAACTTATAAGCAACGTTCTCCTATAGGCTCCTACAAATGGCAAACCACCAAGTACGACGAGTAGGACGTACTGGACACCGCTGGGGAAGTGGAGATGAACTTATAAGCAACGTTCTCCTCTAGGCTCCTACAAATGAGCAAACCACCCAAGTACGACGAGTAGGACGTACTGGACACCGCTGGGGAAGTGGATGAACTTATAAGCAACGTTCTCTATAGGCTCCTACAAATGAAAACCACAAAGTAGGACAAGCGGGACGTACTGGACACCGCTGGGGAAGTTGGGATGAACTTTAAGCAACGTTCTCTCTAGGCTCCTACAAATGAGCAAACCACCCAAGTACGACGATAAGACGTACTGGACACCGCTGGGAAGTTGGGATGAACTTATAAGCAACGTTTCCTCTAGGCTCCTACAAATGAGCAAACCACCCAAGTACGACGAGTAGGACGTACCGGAAACTGCTGGGGAAGTGGAAAACTTATAAGCAACGTTCTCCTATAGGCTCCTACAAATGAGCAAACCACCAAGTACGACGAGTAGGACGTACTGGACACCGCTGGGAAGTGGGATGAACTTATAAGCAACGTTCTCCTATAGGCTCCTAAAAAACAAAGTACGACGAGTAGGACGTACTGGACACCGCTGGGGAAGTGGATATGAACTATAAGCAACGTTCTCCTATAGGCTCCTACAAATGAGCAAACCACCCAAGTACGACGAGTAGGACGTACTGGACACCGCTGGGGAAGTGGGATGAACTTATAAGCAACGTTCTCCTATAGGCTCCTAAAAAGGAGCAAACCACCCAAGTACGACGAGTAGGACGTACTGGACACCGCTGGGGAAGTGGATATGAACTTATAAGCAACGTTCTCCTATAGGCTCCTACAAATGAGCAAACCACCCAAGTACGACGAGTAGGACGTACTGGACCCTGCTGGCGAAGTGGAGATGAACTTATAAGCAACGTTCTCCTCTAGGCTCCTACAAATGGGCAAACCACCCAAGTACGACAAGTAGGACGTACTGGACACCGCTGGGGAAGGTGGGATGAACTTATAAGCAACGTTCTCCTATGGACTCCTACAATGAGAAAACCACCCAAGTACGACGAGTAGGACGTACTGGACACCCTGGGGAAGTGGAGATGAACTATGAGCAACGTTCTCCTATAGGCTCCTGCAAATGAGCAAACCACCAAGTACGACGAGTAGGACGTACTGGACACCACTGGGGAAGTGGGATGAACATATAAGCAACGTTCTCCTATGGACTCCTACAATGAGAAAACCACCCAAGTACGACGAGTAGGACGTACTGGACACCTCTGGGAAGTTGGGATGAACTTATAAGCAACGTTCTCCTCTAGGCTCCTACAAATGAGCAAACCACCCAAGTACGACGAGTAGGACGTACTGGACACCGCTGGGGAAGTTGGATGAACTTATAAGCAACGTTCTCCTCTAGGCTCCTACAAATGAGCAAACCACCCAAGTACGACGAGTAGGACGTACTGGACACCGCTGGGAAGTGGGATGAACATATAAGCAACGTTCTCCTATGGACTCCTACAAATGAGCAAACCACCCAAGTACGACGAGTAGGACGTACTGGACACCGCTGGGGAAGTTGGGATGAACATATAAGCAACGTTCTCCTATGGACTCCTACAAATGAGAAAACCACCAAGTACGACGAGTACGACGTACTGGACACCGCTGGGGAAGTGGAGATGAACTTATAAGCAACGTTCTCCTCTAGGCTCCTACAAATGAGCAAACCACCCAAGTACGACGAGTAGGACGTACTGGACACCGCTGGGGAAGTTGGGATGAACATATAAGCAACGTTCTCCTATGGACTCCTACAAATGAGAAAACCACCCAAGTACGACGAGTAGGACGTACTGGACACCGCTGGGGAAGGTGGGATGAACATATAAGCAACGTTCTCCTATGGCTCCTACAAATGTGCAAACCACCCAAGTACGACGAGTAGGACGTACTGGACACCGCTGGGGAAGTGGAGATGAACTTATAAGCAACGTTCTCCTATAGGCTCCTACAAATGGGTAAACCACCCAAGTACGACGAGTAGGACGTACTGGACACCGCTGGGAAGTTGGGATGAACTTATAAGCAACGTTCTCCTCTAGGCTCCTACAAATGAGCAAACCACCCAAGTACGACGAGTAGGACGTACTGGACACCGCTGGGGAAGTTGGGATGAACTTATAAGCAACGTTCTCCTCTAGGCTCCTACAAATGAGCAAACCACCCAAGTACGACGAGTAGGACGTACTGGACACCGCTGGGGAAGTTGGGATGAACATATAAGCAACGTTCTCCTATGGACTCCTACAAATGAGAAAACCACCCAAGTACGACGAGTAGGACGTACTGGACACCGCTGGGGAAGTGGAGATGAAATATAAGCAACGTTCTCCTAGGACTCCTACAATGAGAAAACCACCCAAGTACGACGAGTAGGACGTACTGGACACCGCTGGGAAGTGTAGATGAACTTATAAGCAACGTTCTCCTATAGGCTCCTACAAATGGCAAACCACCCAAGTACGACGAGTAGGACGTACTGGACACCGCTGGGGAAGTGGATATGAACTTATAAGCAACGTTCTCCTATAGGCTCCTACAAATGAGCAAACCACCCAAGTACGACGAGTAGGACGTACTGGACACCGCTGGGGAAGTTGGGATGAACTTATAAGCAACGTTCTCCTAGGACTCCTACAATGAGAAAACCACCCAAGTACGACGAGTAGGACGTACTGGACACCTCTGGGAAGTTGGGATGAACTTATAAGCAACGTTCTCCTCTAGGCTCCTACAAATGAGCAAAACACCCAAGTACGACGAGTAGGACGTACTGGACACCGCTGGGGAAGGTGGGATGAACATATAAGCAACGTTCTCCTATGGACTCCTACAAATGAGCAAACCACCCAAGTACGACGAGTAGGACGTACTGGACACCGCTGGGGAAGTTGGGATGAACATATAAGCAACGTTCTCCTATGGACTCCTACAAATGAGAAAAACCACCCAAGTACGACGAGTAGGACGTACTGGACACCGCTGGGAAGTGGAGATGAACTTATAAGCAACGTTCTCCTATAGGCTCCTACAAATGAGCAACCACCCAAGTACGACGAGTAGGACGTACTGGACACCGCTGGGGAAGTTGGATGAACATATAAGCAACGTTCTCTTATGGACTCCTACAATGAGCAAACCACCCAAGTACGACGAGTAGGACGTACTGGACACCGCTGGGAAGTGTAGATGAACTTATAAGCAACGTTCTCCTATAGGCTCCTACAAATAGGCAACCACCAAGTACGACGAGTAGGACGTACTGGACACCGCTGGGGAAGTTGATATGAACTTATAAGCAACGTTCTCCTATAGGCTCCTACAAATGAGCAAACCACCCAAGTACGACGAGTAGGACGTACTGGACCCTGCTGGGGAAGTGGAGATGAACTTATAAGCAACGTTCTCCTATAGGCTCCTACAAATGGGTAAACCACCAAGTACGACGAGTAGGACGTACTGGACACCGCTGGGAAGTTGGATGAACTTATAAGCAACGTTCTCCTCTAGGCTCCTACAAATGAGCAAACCACCCAAGTACGACGAGTAGGACGTACTGGACACCGCTGGGGAAAATGGGATGAACATATAAGCAACGTTCTCCTATGGACTCCTACAAGTGAGAAAACCACCCAAGTACGACGAGTAGGACGTACTGGACACCCCTGGGGAAGTGGAGATGAACTCATGAGCAACGTTCTCCTCTAGGCTCCTGCAAATGAGCAAACCACCAAGTACGACGAGTAGGACGTACTGGACACCACTGGGGAAGTGGGATGAACATATAAGCAACGTTCTCCTATGGACTCCTACAATGAGAAAACCACCCAAGTACGACGAGTGGGACGTACTGGACACCTCTGGGAAGTTGGGATGAACTTATAAGCAACGTTCTCCTCTAGGCTCCTACAAATGAGCAAACCACCCAAGTACGACGAGTAGGACGTACTGGACACCGCTGGGGAAGTGGGATGAACATATAAGCAACGTTCTCCTATGGACTCCTACAAATGAGCAAACCACCCAAGTACGACGAGTAGGACGTACTGGACACCGCTGGGGAAGTTGGGATGAACATATAAGCAACGTTCTCCTATGGCTCCTACAAATGAGAAAACCACCCAAGTACGACGAGTACGACGTACTGGACACCGCTGGGGAAGTGGAGATGAACTTATAAGCAACGTTCTCCTCTAGGCTCCTGCAAATGAGCAAACCACCCAAGTACGACGAGTAGGACGTACTGGACACCGCTGGGAAGTGGATATGAACTTATAAGCAACGTTCTCCTATAGGCTCCTACAAATGGGTAAAACACCCAAGTACGACGAGTAGGACGTACTGGACACCGCTGGGGAAGGTGGGATGAACATATAAGCAACGTTCTCCTATGGACTCCTACAAGTGAGAAAAACACCAAGTACGACGAGTAGGACGTACTGGACACCGCTGGGGAAGTTGGGATGAAAATATAAGCAACGTTCTCCTATGGACTCCTACAAATGAGAAAACCACCCAAGTACGACGAGTAGGACGTACTGGACACCCTGGGGAAGTGAGATGAACTTATAAGCAACGTTCTCCTATAGGCTCCTACAAATGGGAAAACACCCAAGTACGACGAGTAGGACGTACTGGACACCGCTGGGGAAGGTGGGATGAACTTATAAGCAACGTTCTCCTCTAGGCTCCTACAAATGAGCAAACCACCCAAGTACGACGAGTAGGACGTACTGGACACCGCTGGGGAAGTGGGATGAACTTATAAGCAACGTTCTCCTCTAGGCTCCTACAAATGAGCAAACCACCCAAGTACGACGAGTAGGACGTACTGGACACCGCTGGGGAAGTTGGGATGAACATATAAGCAACGTTCTCCTATGGACTCCTACAAATGAGAAAACCACCCAAGTACGACGAGTACGACGGACTGGACACCGCTGGGAAGTGGATGAACTTATAAGCAACGTTCTCCTATAGGCTCCTACAAATGAGCAACACCCAAGTACGACGAGTAGGACGTACTGGACACCGCTGGGGAAGTTGGGATGAACTTATAAGCAACGTTCTCTATGGACTCCTACAATGAGAAAACCACCCAAGTACGACGAGTAGGACGTACTGGACACCGCTGGGAAGTGTAGATGAACTTATAAGCAACGTTCTCCTATAGGCTCCTACAAATGAGCAAACCACCCAAGTACGACGAGTAGGACGTACTGGACACCGCTGGGGAAGTTGGAATGAACTTATAAGCAACGTTCTCCTATAGGCTCCTACAAATGAGCAAACCACCCAAGTACGACGAGTAGGACGTACTGGACCCGCTGGGGAAGTGGGATGAACTTATAAGCAACGTTCTCCTATAGGCTCCTACAAATGGGTAAACCACCCAAGTACGACGAGTAGGACGTACTGGACACCGCTGGGGAAGTTGGGATGAACTATAAGCAACGTTCTCCTATGGACTCCTACAAAGAGAAAAACACCAAGTACGACGAGTAGGACGTACTGGACACCGCTGGGGAAGTTGGGATGAAAATATAAGCAACGTTCTCCTATGGACTCCTACAATGAGAAAACCACCCAAGTACGACGAGTAGGACGTACTGGACACCGCTGGGGAAGTGGATGAACTTATAAGCAACGTTCTCCTATAGGCTCCTACAAATGGGTAAACCACCCAAGTACGACGAGTAGGACGTACTGGACACCGCTGGGGAAGTTGGGATGAACTTATAAGCAACGTTCTCCTCTAGGCTCCTACAAATGAGCAAACCACCCAAGTACGACGAGTAGGACGTACTGGACACCGCTGGGGAAGTTGGGATGAACTTATAAGCAACGTTCTCCTCTAGGCTCCTACAAATGAAAAACCACCCAAGTACGACGAGTAGGACGTACTGGACACCGCTGGGGAAGTTGGGATGAACATATAAGCAACGTTCTCCTATGGACTCCTACAAATGAGAAAACCACCCAAGTACGACGAGTAGGACGTACTGGACACCGCTGGGGAAGTGGAGATGAACTTATAAGCAACGTTCTCCTATAGGCTCCTACAAATGAGCAACCACCCAAGTACGACGAGTAGGAGTACTGGACACCGCTGGGGAAGTTGGGATGAACATATAAGCAACGTTCTCTATGGACTCCTACAAGTGAGAAAACACCCAAATACGACGAGTAGGACGTACTGGACACCGCTGGGGAAGTGAGATGAACTTATAAGCAACGTTCTCCTATAGGCTCCTACAAATAGGCAACCACCCAAGTACGACGAGTAGGACGTACTGGACACCGCTGGGGAAGTGGATATGAACTTATAAGCAACGTTTTCCTATAGGCTCCTACAAATGAGCAAACCACCCAAGTACGACGAGTAGGACGTACTGGACCCTGCTGGCAAGTGGAGATGAACTTATAAGCAACGTTCTCCTATAGGCTCCTACAAATGGGTAAACCACCCAAGTACGACGAGTAGGACGTACTGGACACCGCTGGGAAGTTGGGATGAACTTATAAGCAACGTTCTCCTCTAGGCTCCTACAAATGAGCAAACCACCCAAGTACGACGAGTAGGACGTACTGGACACCGCTGGGGAAGTGGGATGAACATATAAGCAACGTTCTCCTATGGACTCCTACAATCAGAAAACCACCCAAGTACGACGAGTAGGACGTACTGGACACCGCTGGGGAAGTGGAGATGAACTCATGAGCAACGTTCTCCTCTAGGCTCCTGCAAATGAGCAAACCACCAAGTACGACGAGTAGGACGTACTGGACACCACTGGGGAAGTGGGATGAACATATAAGCAACGTTCTCCTATGGACTCCTACAAAGTGAGAAAACCACCCAAGTACGACGAGTAGGACGTACTGGACACCTCTGGGAAGTTGGGATGAACTTATAAGCAACGTTCTCCTCTAGGCTCCTACAAATGAGCAAACACCCAAGTACGACGAGTAGGACGTACTGGACACCGCTGGGGAAGGTGGGATGAACATATAAGCAACGTTCTCCTATGGACTCCTACAAATGAGCAAAACCACCAAAGTACGACGAGTAGGACGTACTGGACACCGCTGGGGAAGTTGGGATGAAAATATAAGCAACGTTCTCCTATGGCTCCTACAAATGAGAAAACCACCCAAGTACGACGAGTAGGACGTACTGGACACCGCTGGGGAAGGAGATGAACTTATAAGCAACGTTCTCCTCTAGGCTCCTACAAATGAGCAAACCACCAAGTACGACGAGTAGACGTACTGGACACCGCTGGGGAAGTGGATATGAACTTATAAGCAACGTTCTCCTATAGGCTCCTACAATGGTAAACCACCCAAGTACGACAAGTAGGACGTACTGGACACCGCTGGGGAAGTGGGATGAACATATAAGCAACGTTCTCCTAAGCTCCTACAAATGAGCAAAACACCCAAGTACGACGAGTAGGACGTACGGACACCGCTGGGGAAGTTGGGAATGAACTTAAAAGCAACGTTCTCCTCTAGGCTCTACAAAATGAGCAAACCACCAAGTACGACGAGTAGAGTACGGACACCGCTGGGGAAGTCTGGGGGAGAACTATAAGCAACGTTCTCTCTAGGCTCCTACAAATGAGCAAAAACCACCCGAAGTACACGAGTACGGACGAATTTGGGACACCGCTGGGGAATTGGACAAATGAACGATATAAGCAAGGTTCTCCTCATGGAACTCCTACAGACGTGTTGGAGAAAAACCACGCAAGTACGACGAGTTAAGGACCTACTGAACCACCGCTGGTGGAAGTGGAGACTTTATGAACTTATTTCATTCTAAGCAACGTGTGCTCCTCTAGGCTCCTACAAAAATAGGCACAGCCAACGCTGCGCAAAGTACGACGAAAGTAATAGTAGGACGTCACGGACCACCGCTAGGAAGTTGGAGTATGAACCTTCATAAGCAACTCTTTCCTATAGGCTCCTACAAATTGCAATGCAAACCACCAAGTACGAACGAGTAGTAGGACGCGTTACTGGACCCCTGCGGCGAAATCAGTGGAGATTAAACTATACAGCAACGTTCTCTCTAGGCTGCCTAAACAACATGCGGCAAACCACCCCAAAGCACGACGAGTAGGATCGTACCTGGACTATCGCTGAGGTGGGAAGCTGGAATGCGGCCAAAAAAAAATGAACATATAAAGCAACGTTCTCCTAAAAGATCGGACTCCCATTACAAGCACGGAGTCAAAAATCCACAGCCAAAGGGTACGCAACGTCCCGCATGGTTATGATCTAGTGCACATATGTCATATTACATACGTCTACTGGACTACACCCTCGGATATAGAGATAGATGAATCTCAATGAAGCTAATACGTTCTCCTCTATGAGTCTACCTGCTAATAATTTGATATAGTACAACTAGAACCATATCTGCAAAGGTACAGTACGCAGTAGCTTCACATTAGGTTGAACATGAACGCCGTGAAATAGGAATACAATCACGATACTTGGGACACCACTGGGGAAATATACTACTTAGTTCATGGAAAAAATCATACATTAACTATAGAATTCTACGTTCTCCTACTGGATAACTCATTTTCCAATACCTCAAGTAGATGAAAAATATCCATGGCAAACCTCCTGGCTATAAGTAACAGAACACGTGAGAGGTGGAAACATTTCCACTGTAACCTAGGCATAAATAATGAAGAACACCTTTAGATGTGGAATGCCCTGGTACAAAAATAATCACCTACTTGAAATCAAGGTCAATCAAAGTCTCAGTTCGTGTGGTTCCACAGATGAGAAATATTGTAGCATTATAGCAACGTAATATCTTCTTTCAAAGCGAGATAGATCCTGCCATACAAAAACTGTGTCTGTCGAATGACGCGCTAGAGGCAGAAACAATAACACCAAGTACGACTACGTTTATGTTTATAACTCGTAGCAATCCACTACTAACACTACGGATAATAAAACTTCTAGCGATAAATTGCTGGGACACCGCTTTGGGAACGGCTGGGCATATCCAGAAAAATTATAGATAAATGAATTAAATTAAAATAGTGGTTTTATTTGTATGTTGAGATAGCTTGTGATTAGTATATATCTGCATTATATTAAAATAATGGTAGTGTTATTGACGCATTTCCACTACTAAAAAATTTGGTTAATACTTAAACTCTAGATGGTGGGATTGAACATATAATAGTCGAGACGCATCTACCCCTGTAATATAAGGACTATCTAAACTATTAGAGATAAATGGAATGAAGCAAACTAAACGCACCCAAATTGTAACGGGACTGTTATAGTTAGCCCTTATGGTTAAAGTGGAGATCTGGCAATTACCTGGACACTCTTGCTGATGGGAATTAGTTGGAATGTATTATCTACATATAATTCGAAACAAAATCTCATAAGCAACCTGTTATCTCCCTTGATGGAACTTTCCTTACAGTATAATTAAGAGTGTAGGATATAACACACAGCTACACATTTACGTCGACGCAGGATATTACCCCACCGCCATGCCTTTTCAGAGTATTTCTTGCGACTTGAGTCTGATGGAGAGAGGTATCACCCGACCAGTTCAAATTTCTCAGTGGTAAGGCGCCTGGGCGGAAAGTAGGTTCTCCCCACTCGTGTTATGATACTTTTTCTATTCCATATGCTAACTTGTTCCCTCCTCATATTCCGGCTCTTATAATCTGTATCCGTTCCGATCAAACCTGCCACGAAGTTATCTCGTCAACCCGTAAC
>CM042152.1:110867014-110877014 GCA_023376005.1 Doryteuthis pealeii
AGTTTGATGGACCACAGGGCCAGCACTCAAAAATTGAGGAAGCATGCTGGTTGCGACAAACAAATCATGCTGCTCATATAACAAATGGCGCTCCAGTTGTGGTTAAAAGCTACATACGCAGACTGACTCCTTATGTCAGATACCTTAATAAGCAAAGCCAGGATGCGCACCAAGTCAGCAAGCAAAATGCTGATTCGAAGAAGGTCGTATACTATCAAGAATCATGCAGCGAATAATATCTATCCTGTAACTTTGGTAACAGCGAATAGCACCTTGCTAACAATGGGACTCGAATGCCACAAGATGGTTCGGTGCTATAAAAAGGTTGGGTGCCAGTGCCAATGGTATGAACTGATTCTGTGAAGAAGTCAGACAAGATAATGATAATGAATAATATTTATTTTTTTACTTGTTCCGTAACCTGGTTTGATTGTGTCGGGCTACACGTGTAGCGTGTCTTAGGTATGGTTTTAATTCGATTTTCTTCTAGGCCAAAGTTGAAATATCCAGTTTGCACAACTCTCTACCCATAGGTGTAAAGAGAATAGTAGAATATATGCACTTGGGTGAAAATAAATTATTATCTACCTTGTTTAAGCAGCGTATTTGTTGGCGGTCATGTACCAATCCCAGAATCCTTTTTGGTCTTCTTTTGTCCACGTTTTGAACGGTTAAGACGTGTCTTTTATGTCTGTTTGTAAAGTGTAGAGATACCGTATCTCCAACCATAGCGATGTACTTTCTCTCGCATCGTCATTTAAACGTAAATCCTGTATGGCTAAAACACCAGAATCAAGTAAGACTTTTTACGGTTTTTTCACACCTTTTACCTTCTACTTGACCATAGAACAATATGTGTACATTTGGTCTGATGGGGCTTGTTCGTGCTTTTCTTTTAATACTTCTTGTATGTATATTATGAGTGTATTAAATGTCGTTTTATGTGCAGATTATCTTATCTTGTATTTCTTTCCGTTTATTCAGTGTTAGTATATCATTGAATATATTGTGGCTAATATTAGACCCTGGAGACTGAGGATGGGAAGAAATATCATCTTTAGTATCAACTAACGTGAGGGGGTCGCCTTGGTGTAGTGGCTAATGTTCTGGATTATGGAATCGTTGTAAGCGCTCCAAATCCATTCGTCCTATTGGGAATACTTTCAGAAAAATACTTTTGGGAAAGGTATGAATTCACTTATCCCCCAACTATGGACTAAATGGTATCACTACTGGTCTTCTGCAAGGATGTCCTCGACATTAGATAATCCACGAATGTTGATATGTCATTTAATAAAGAAAACAAACGGAACCTACTGACCTAGTTGTATCTCGATTATAAGTATTACCAGAGAAATAATAGGAAAACGCGAGAATAAAGGACAGGGAAAGGGGTTTAAGAAGCAAAGATATAAGGTGAACAGAGTAATTAGCAGTCGTTAGGTTAAATTAACAAGTCCGGCGATATCTCGTTGTTCCTCTCCTCCGAGGTTTCGACTTTTTTTTTTTCGAGTGAGATCAAACTGCCCTGAGTGAGAGACATGTTTCACGATGTCAACGCATCGTACCAAACTCACTCCAAATTCTCACCTTTCACTCCTATTCCACGCTTCGTTACATGACGTCTCACGACCAGTAGAAAACGGTATGCGGCGTTGTGGTGACTCATCCGAAAAACATTCCCATGCTAACTTCACGTAATACTTACATTCCTGGTTCTACCCCCCTCTCTCTCTTTCTCTCGCTCACTCACATTCTCTTCTTATCATGTTACATTCTTTTGTCGATAACCGTTACGTGACGCCCGCCTACTAATGTATAAATGTTTGATTTTATTGAGTCAGAACCTAGCGTTGCTTATTGTCTATGCTGACATTCAAATTCAGAAGTCTGTGGTATAAATATAATTGTTTATAATGTATTTAGAATTCAGCGTTCTTATATATATATAATATATATATATATATATATATATATATATTGAACGTGGAACCAGGAATCTTCATACATTAATTATGCACCAATATTTGCCTTTTGCAGGTTACTATGTAAGACGTTTCAACACAGAGACATATTTATATCTATACAAACACATACACTGATACATACATAGATATACATTCTTACATAGACATACACAGATAAACCCATAGGTAAACAAAGATTTATATACACACACAAGCATAAACGTGCCCACACTTAGACCCATAACATGAACATACATAACAATGCACCCATTTAGATTCACACGGTCATACATGCATTCACACGTAGATACACGAACACCCAATCTATATATATATATGGAGCTTTCTGTATATGAGTGTGTTTCTAAGATTGTGTGTTCGTGTATCTACGTGTGAATATATATATATATATATATATATATATATATATATATATATATATATATATATACACATGTACATATACACATTTATAGACACACACACTTATACCCATAGACATACACATACACTTAGATACACACTGATTTAGACACGCACATACATAGAGACACAGATACAGAAGATACAGACATAATTTTAACATTTTGACGAATGTTGATAATCTAATAAGAAGCATTTCAGCAACAACATCTTCAATGTGACCGAAAAGAAACAGAATAATTTTAGAAAGTTATTCCTTGTTCAAAATAATTCACTTAATATGAATATATTTATTAATCCTCAAAACAAGGGAAATGCGAAGAAGTGAAAGACGAACAACTCAGAGAGAGACAGACAGACAGACAGACAGACAGACAGAGATGGAAGGATTGTGAGGAGGAGAGATGGATAAAAGAATAAAAAAATGTTTTAGAATCTAAATTATAGATTTATGTTGACGTACCACATCAACAATAGCACATGGTAGTGTAATCATTGAAAAAGAAGCGAATATAAACAGTGTTTTCTATTGACAACTCCTTAGCCAAAATTCAATATATTCATTAATTACCCTCGAATATATATATATATATATATATATATATATATATATATATATATATATATATATTATGTATATTATATATATATAGTAATAAAGTGCTCTCACAAATTGAGCACGACTTTAAAATCTGATTTATAGTTAATATGATACAAACGAACTTCCTTAGAGTAGCATTGTGATTTTAAACTTCCTTTTAAGTTATGAGTATCATTCAGAATATTTATTAGTTTCCCATGGGGCTTTTTTCTTATAGTATAGCGGTTTGGCTAAAGGATTGGTCAGTTGTCAAGTATCAGCTGTGCAAATCTTCATAGGCACAGAGGTTTGACAAATTGTATTTAAAAAATACTTATATTCTAAAAGATTGTACACATATTTGATTATGTTAAAAATATGAGCCCGAGTAGCATCGATGAAATAGAAACACTTTCAGCTTAAAATATATATTGCAGAAGCAGTTTCAATTTTACTTTATTTTTCATTTTATCAATTTACTATTTTTTGTGCTGATCGTTATTATTTTGCTATAATATAAAAGGAATTTCTAATCAAATTTACAAAGATATTATTGATAGTAAAGGAAAACAATTTTTAAAAAAATCTCAGTTGCATGATTTTTAAAATATTTCTTACTATTTTTATCTGCTGATTTCAAATATGGAAACAATTTTGGTTTGTATGCTTTAATTTTCATGCAGTTTCAGGTATTCTATTTTATGCTTTTGCGGCGAGATAAATTACTTACGTGTTTATAGATATATCTAATTTTTATTTTATGGATATCTAATTTTGTTTGATTTTTCTGTCAGATTTGATCTTATCTCCAAAGAGACATCAATGTGTGAACTATCCTGGCGTTTTCTGCAATAATTGTGGATGCTCCACGCTTATTCTTCAGAGGCACAATATTGTGAGGCGAGACTATAAAGCGTACTTCGGACTTACTCTTGACTAAGACAAGGAATGGGTCCCACATACTGTGTCAAAACTGTGAAGAAATGTTGCTCGACTCTACTAAAGGAAAACGAATTTCCATTACCTGACGGGAATGGAAGGACCACACAACTGACAGCTATTTTCCTCTTTATACAAAAGGCGTTGGCAAGAAAAACAGACATAAAGTCACTTATTCTAGTATCACATCAGTACACTAATGAGCTACAAGTTTTAGTTTTTACTGAGTTGTCTCCATATGAATAAGCGAGTACTCGTCGCTGCGAGTTCAAATCCTGGACGTGGTAATTGTATTTCATTTAGCGCTAATACCCTTGGGAAAGGTATGAATCCTACTCCTCCTCCAGCTATGGGTAAATAGCAGGGCAGACTGGGATCTTTAACCATGGCTAGGTAACCAGTCTAGGAGAAGGAAAACTCTGAATTCAAACCTGTTGAACCCCGCTTAAGAAATTGACCTTGTGTCGTATCCTGCTCGTGCGGAGGGGTTGGTAAATATATATGAATAAGCGAGTACCAATAAAGAGACTGACGATATAAATTCAGAAATACTGATTCCAACGCAACATCAAAGTCATCAACTCAAAATTTGAAAATCATATTCTTTTGTTCGGCAAACTTTCATTAACAACGCAGACATAAATTTACTGATATATGTTTTATTGGCGGACCTGAACTTTCGGACCTCCCCCCCCCCTCTATAAAATTTTCGTTTTTAATTTTTTTTTAACGGATTATTATCGATTGCACACCAATCTATCAGACTGTAAAAAAAATTCTAAAAAGTTCTTTATTTTTCGAGTTTTCTAGGGTGCTCAGATCCCCGTATAAGTTTATCGTAAATCAATCCCCCATATCGGAACCGCTTTAAAAAAAATTTCTTTGTAATTTTTTCTTTTACGATTTACGATAAACTTATACGGGGAAATGAGCACCCCTAAAAACTCGAAAAATAAAGAATTTTTTAAAATTTGTTTTTTACAGTCTGATAGATTGGTGTGGAATCGATAATAATCCATTGAAAGAAGAAAAAAAAGTTAAAAAACGAAAATTTTAGAGAGGGGGGGGGGCGAAAGTTCAGGTCCGCCGTTTTATTCTTCCTCGGATACAATCGGCCCACAAACTCGTGGGTACAGGAATATTAGAGATATAGAGCTCGTCTGCCCGACTTAGTTTTATGCCTTAACTCTTAACATCCTGTTGAGAATTTTCTAAGTCCAGAGTCCCATTCCTCTAAGGATTTATCAAAAAATGGTTAAAAATGGCTTTTTCATTTAAACTTACCTGTTATTTACCTTAAAATAAAGACTTCTAAATAGGTTTAATATTATATTTAAACAAAGGCTATCATTTGGGGTAGATTAAGAAAACAAATGTGACTTCTGGCCGGGTGGAATGAGGTGGTACAGGACTTTAAGAGTTAAGAGACTACCCCCAATTGTTAACCTCAAGTGACTAACGAACTCTGTATTCCTGAACTCCCAATTTGGACTGTTTGCATCGCATTGGTCCTGCCTAAATCTGGCCGAATGTTTACGCCTATTTAATCTCTCCTTCGTCCGTTCAGACTACCTCCCCACCTTTTTATGAACAGCCACCCAGCTTTTCCTTTTACGAATCTACTAACAATTTCATAGATTTAATCTTCAATCCCGAACAGAGGATTGTCAGACACACTGTCACCATACAAATTGGTTTGTGAAGTTTCATATTTATTTATATGTTTGTAGACCCTCTTAAAATCTTCTGTTGATTTAAAAAAAAACAACTTTATTTCCTTAACCATAACGCAGTACAATATCGTCTACTATTCGCCATTTTCAACTTAGACTAAACAATTATAGACAGAGAATCAAATCATTTAACTATTACGAAAAACTCCCAGTGGAAAAATTATTCCGCTTAGCAGACCATGATTTTATCAGAGATTTAAAATGAATCATTAAAGAAAGTATTGTAAAAATATATTGGATAATATCACAGAGAGTCTCTAAACACACGAATACGTTTGATGAGTCTGGAAACTTTATGCCTAAATCGCCTTAAAGGAAACAAAAACATTTTGAAAATATTATTATAAAGAAATATAAAACATTATTTTAAAAAGATTGAAGATGTCTACATTTGGCTATTGAACAAATAAGAATATAATGTTACATTTTACTTGTAAGAGTGCATATCTCTCGAACGTCTCTCTGGTGTAATTACCGCAGATACCATTATTGTGACATTAAAACAACACACACACACACACACACACACACACACACACACACACACACACACACACATATATATATATATATATATATATATATATATATATATACATATATTAAAAGATTTTGAATTAAATCCAATGATATGAAAAAAGAATGAGACAATGACAACTATTTTATTGTTCATGTATACTCCCTCTCTCTCTCTCTCACACACACACACATGTATATATGTATATCCCGGCTAGACGAAGGCTGCAGAGTCTATCCACACTGAGGGGACTTGATATGTCGAAAACCCATGTCTGTGGATGACTATATATATATATATATATATATAATATATATATATATTATATATATATATATATATATATATATATTAAAATTGATATCTTTTGATTAGAAGAAACCTTTTTTAAGTATAAATGTACATACTTTTCTCATATATATAATATATATATATATATATATATATATATATATATATATATATATATATATATATATATATAAAAGAGAAAGGTATGTACATATATACTTAAAAAGGTTTCTTCTAATCAAAAGATATCAATTTTATTATTCCTAGTTAAACCTTGCATTATTTCTAAGTTCACGTTTGAACCTCTAAGCAAAAAAGTTGGCATAAATATATAATACTAAATAATAAAATATAAAAATAATAAATATAAATAATAATACTAATAATAGAATATAATTTTGATTGTATATTGCTCTACACAAAATTTAAACAAGTTTGTCTTTATTTTAGAACATTATTTTTTGTATTAAAATGCTTTATATCTATCTATGTCTCTTTCTATCAACACACACACACACACACACACACACACACACACACATATATATATATATATATATATATATATATATATGTGTGTGTGTGTGTGTGTGTGTGTGTGTGTGTGGATAGATTGATAGATCTATCAATATAGGTTGTATATATAATTGTTCGCATTGAAATAGCCTATATACGTATCGGATTAATATATATATATATATATATATATATATATATATATATATTATAGTCAGACGTGTGCATTACGATCTTCAGGTGAGCTGCTGATCCTCACGTTTGAATTCATATATATATATATATATATATATATATATATATATATATATATATATATATAATTGATATTGTTTTTCAAAAATAGTTATTTGAAAGTAAATGCGTGTTACGTGACAATGAGTCAATTGACCATATAAACATTGTATATTCTATTAACACATACGTTCACTTTAACGCCTGTTATTATCGATCGGACAACACTGGAACATTTGTGTCTCCATGATGGAGTTGGTCACTTTAATAAATTGCTAACATAAAAAAAAAAAACTTTTTTAGCAACGTTTTCTCGAATGAAAGAGCCTGAGAAATATCAATTTAAAACGTAATTCTACGAGAGAGAAATTTCAGTAATATTTGTACGTGTTTATTTTATTTGATGCATGACTTAAATTATGCAAGAACGTTTTGCAGTGATCGGAATGACGAAGTAATAAGTGCTCTTAAGTTTTAATAATGTCATTTAGTCTTGTGTTTTGAGTAATGATGTAATAAGGTATATACGTGACATGCGTATAAGATAGGGAACTAGGCGCTAACAGTTGGGTATATATTTGCCGGGCCTAAAATACACTGATTGTATGCCTTTTCCAAAACTCTCTGCATGAGCAGGCTGCGACACAGGGTCAATTTTAGAAATTGATAAGCATAAAAATATCCAACAATGAATAAATCCAACGATGACTAAATCCAAGAATTTGGCGTATTTAGGTAGATGATGATGTTTATGTATGGCAGTTTTTCTTTCTTATTAAATATCAGCATTATATATATATATATATATATATATATATATATATATATATATATATATATATATATATATAAAGGGGATTTAATTGCAAAATTCACCGTATTCGGCGTACAGCTAAACCTCGCTCTGTTTACATAAACAAAGTTTGAGGCCTCTAGTGAATTTCATTTCCGCTTAGAAATGTAGCGATTAAATAGTCTCCTATATTTCATAGTCGCTTGTGGCCGCACGGGTAAGAGGTTTGGCGAACGAAAGTTCATTTGGGTCTCGAACCCGGCTAGAGGTAGCTGTTAAACGGTATAACCACACTGATGAGACGTGATAGCTTGAAACACGTGTCTGTGGATTACTTTCTAATATATATATATATATATATATATATATATATACAGGTGTGCCAAAAAAGTATAGAGATTTTTTGTACTTTTTGACACACCTTGCCTTCTGAAAAAATAACGTTCCATTCATTAATTTTTTTTTCAGAATACAAGTGTCAAAAATGTACCAAGTTTCAAACTCTATTTACTAAGATAGAAATGAAGAATGAATGAAACATTATTTTTTTCATGAAACAAGGTGTGTCAAAAAGTACAAACATCTCAATACTTTATTGATACACCTTATATATATATATATATATATATATATATAATATATATATATGTGTGTGTGTGTGTGTGTGTGTGTGTGTGTGTGTGTGTGTTGAGGGTATCTGTGTGTGTGTATGTGTATCTGTGTTTCTACCAACCTCTGTGCACAAGTAGAATGTGACACATGTTAAATGTCTAATTCAATTTCTTAACTAATTTTGAATTGAGAGTTTTTTCTTTCTCCTCGAACGATTGCCATACTAAAGTTCAAAAACCCTGTCTGCCCTTCTATTTTACCCAAAGCTGAAGTCATAATAGTTGGAGACCTACCTTTACAAAAAGTATTAGTGCTATCTGAAAATGCGAAGAGTCTCGTCCAGGATCTGAACACGCGTTGCAATCTCCATTTCTATTACAGTAACCATTGTATCTTAAATGCCCTGACTGTATCCTCTGCAAATATTAGGGTGTTCTGACTATGACGTTAAACTACATGGTGCTCTTGGTCTAGAGATATTGGGAGTGTTGAAAACCCCTTTATTGATATTACTCACTGGTAGTACCTGTTAGGCTCACATATGTTTAAAATTCATTCACATTTTAAAGTACCGTGTGCAAAAACAAAATATAGATAGATAAATGAATATATTAAGAAACAAATTACACAAAAAATGTAAATATGAATGCACAAGAAATGGGATTCTCTAACCCCTTGAAACAATATGGCCATAGAAGTGTCTGGATGCTGGTGAAAACAAATAATGAATCAATTATTCGTATTCTAAAGGACCGTGTGCAAAAAATCAATTAAGAAATAACTACACAACAAATTTAGATATGAATGTGATTCTCCAACCCCTAAGCATAAAATAACCACGGAAAAGTTTACATCTCGTTGAAAACAAATAATGAATCTCTCACTATTCCCTTTTGAAATGTGTAGTTCTAAAACTGAAAAGTCAATTTTCAATAATACTCTTCTACAGCAAATTGATAAGTCATTTAACGATAATATACAGAGAGAATATAAATATGGTAAGAGAGAGATCACATTCAATGAGAAAAAACGTTGGCTAATATACGTAGGGTTTTTCGATTTTTTTTTTTTTTTGGTCCGAATTAGATCTTATTCCTTAGTTCTTAATAACAGAGTTAAAATCATTTTAATTTAATGGCATCAGTTTTTATCATGCAAGTCTGTCCAATTGCTTTATGAAATCTAAGCTCTGAGTTAAATCATTGTAAACACAAACATTTCTCATTTATATATCAAACTGATTAGAAGAAAAGGACATCAATTTAATATATAAGTCTGAAGTATTTGTTTATAATGAGATATATATATATATATATATATATATATATATATATATATGTGTGTGTGTGTGTGTGTGTGTGTGTGTGTGTGTGTGTGTGTGTGTGTGTACTGAAG
>CM042152.1:110882014-110947014 GCA_023376005.1 Doryteuthis pealeii
AATCTAATGGGAAACCAGAGGGCGTTTGGAATCTACTGGATAGTCCGGGGTGCTAGAAATCCACTGGAGAGCCAAAGGAGTTCAATCTTGAAAACTTTTGGAATCCACTGCTCTAGTCTAGCCACCTCTAAACAACCTCTTGATATTTAGGGAGAATGGAGTCCCCCCTTCGTTGCATTTATTTGCAGGTGCACTCGGATCTCGTAGTACTTTTTACGTTCCTACTTATAGGTCAACTAGACTGTGTGAAAAATATTCATATTTTGTCAGGGATAGTTGATAGCATTTAATCTTATGCAGATTATTTGCATTAACAGTTACACGAAGATATGTTTGTTTACTAAGGGATATTATTATGAGTTACTTGAAACCATATAATTGCTTGCAAATTAATGGGGTTATATAAGGATACTTAAAGCCATATCTTATTATAATGGAGATTGTGGGTTTGTCTGTCTCTAACCGAAACTATATCACTACTCAAGTCACAATTCCCTTAGATATTTTCATCATATTCTTCATGGTTTTATTTTTATTTAAACCTCAATTATTAATAAAATTGTTTTACATTATTAATACTGTTGACCATATCTACAATCTATTAACATGCAATTGTATTTATATATACAACAAAATAGCGGTTTACAGTATGAATGGGAAGTCTAATTTGCATATTGATCTTAAAAATTTGATTTTAATAAATATATGCTTAGTATTATTGATTTCTAATTCTTTGGTTTTATCTTATTGAAGATGAGCAAAAATCTCGGATATAAATCTTAAAAGAAATCCATTAACAAGAAGAAATAACTGTAATATTATTCTTTACTTCCTATTCTAACTAAATAGTTGAATTAGGAAAATTTACCAATGAAAGGCGGGAGTAATAGAAATTGATAGAAGAGTTAGTTTCAAAGTTGTTCTATTTTACGATTATACCCCCTCTGTTCCAAATCTTGTTATCTGCATTCTTATTCAGTTTCATTAGACTTTCTAATTTAACATATTTCATTATATTAAAACTTAAATACTTGCACCCGGAGGGTGCATATATTTGCTAGTAATTATAACATTATATTTATATTAAGAAAATATACTTGAAGATATAGTTTTTGTTAATAAGGATTTTTATCATTAGTTACTTGAAACTATATAATTGCTTTCAACTTATTCGAGTTAGATTGTTGTTTGGTTGGTTGGTTGGTTGGCTGGCTGGTTGGTTGGTTGGTTTGTTGGTTGCTTGGTTGCTTGGTTGGATTTTCCGACATGTCAGCCATTGGACTATTTTATGCTGAAGATGTTTTTGTTTTATTCATTTTCTCTGGGTATTCAATTGAAAAAAAATATTTTTAACACATTTTGTTAAATCTATTTAACCAATAGTTGTGAACCCAACAGATATAACCACTCCGGGGCAGTGTACTAGGGGGAGATGGCAATAAAGAATTACTCCACAATCCACGGAGCTTCAAAATTGAAACCTAACTAGTTGATCCAGTTTAGCGGTAAGGCCCTGGAAACTAAGACCCTCAGCCACCGCCTGCTTGCACAGTAATGGAAATTATCCTTTAAAAACACACACACACATATATAACCAAACAACCAAACCAAACCACACCTGCAATATCGCAAACTCTTGTCGTTACATTGTACTACAAAATAAGACGACTGATATTTTTGAGCTCCCGCTTTTTGTCTGATTACGGATCCTAATCATAACCAAATTCTTTCACATATTTGATTGCCTTCTGATATCAGCCCTTTTGGCAAGGGGAGATAATCGAATATTTCCCATGCTAAAAGGTAATTCTATTCGATAGAAATGCGAATAATTTCTCTTTCTCCATTGACATGGCTGATAAAAACATGATCACAACCCGTGAACAAATTACCATTTGAACATGCTAATAACAATGATGGAAAAGTATTTGATGGATTTATGCAGTAGATTTTGCCTTTTCAGTATTCTGATCGATATAACTTTTAGTCTCTCATGAAAGGAAAAGTCCCACAAGGCCTTTTTCAGTCGCTGATTTCCGCCAGTCTTTCGAGATGATGTAACTGCTATGGAATTTGGTATTTGATCATCGCTTTGATTTTTTAACTTCGATTCGGTCTTCCGAAGAACGCGGCAAAATCTGTACCAGTGTGTCTATTGTGCCATTTCTTCGACTCTTAGAATTAATCTTGATAAAGTCAGGTTCTTTTAGTTCATCGTACAATTCAGTGCAAGTAGCAAAATAATCGAGGCGTTAAGATAATACCGAGAAAATCGAATTTCTAACAGAAGGCATATTGATCTCATTTTTCAGCATTCCTTAGATTTCTTCCCTCTTGTTCGTGCTCGAGGCACGGTTGAGTAATTATTCGTTTCCTTATACGGGACTACTAAGGGCAGCACTCACTGACTGATTTTATTTTTATTGAAATCTATTTTTTTATATACATTTACCCGACCTCTATGGAGGACCTCCCTGTCAGCTTGGACTGTAGAATACGCCGACTATACATCTGGAGAGGGGTCAGACCCTCATCAATGTGGCCACCTTTTGGCTGTGACCAGTGATAGCTTAAAACAGAATCCTGATCGTTGAGCAATCCATGGCATGCAACACTTTGACCCGTACTTGATCTAGACATGATTATCATCATTGAGGCATGCCGACAGTACGTATTCCCTTGACTTTCTTTTGCTATCCGTCCCTATATGCTATTACTCTTCGTAAGACATTTAGACTGCATCCAGTGTCCGCGCAGAGGTGATGAATGTAAGTTTTTGCTGGTCGGCCATCATTTGTTTATTCATATGTAGGTGTCCATTAGAGAAGGTCGTTTATGAGTTCGTCCTAAATTTTTCAGCAGTGCCCAAAATGTTTTATTGGATATTTTGAAAGATGGGAAGTATACGAGCGTAAAAATAGTTTTTTTAGGCTGCTTCCAGAATTTTTTCAAAATAACACTGTTATATATATTTCCCATCTAGCGTTTTTTCCATGCGTTTTATTAAAGCCCAAGAGGTAAAACCATGTAGTAGAACTTATACGGCTACAGCTTGGAAGATTTCTCGTTTTACTTATCAGGGACAATATTTCCATATGGCCAATAACCTTTCACTACCAGCCCATCTTCTAGCTATGCGTATGTTGGCCGCTTTTAATAGATGAGATATTACTACCTATGTATTTAAGCTGGTCTTATAGTTTCAAAGGCTTCATTAAATTTTGACGCATGCGCTGCTTCTAGATTTATTTTATTTTCATCCGGGACGAGCCATGTTTCATTTTGTTACACTATCGATCCGCAGCTCCTCCAGTTTTGGCGGTTAATCAATGTCTCTTCCCCATGTCTCTCTACGTTGTGTTTGTTTCATAAAAAAAAGTTTAATCGGACGCAGGTTTTAGTCGAACATTTTTAATTCACGTGTGATTTCCACACACTCAACCACATCCACACATACATTTAAATAAGAAAAAGGAACCCCGAATTATTCACATAAAAGTATATGTACATAACTGTGTCATCATTTACTAAAATAGATTTTCTGCTACAATAATCAATATAAAAGTAACTCTATGATAAAACAATATAATTCCATAAATTGATGATTTCGTAACCCTAAATATAAGAATTGAATTATACATGAGTAAGGAGAGTTGAAATTTAAACAAAGTGGGAAGGACTAAGAGCAACCCTTGTCTTCAAAAGTTATTCCATAATGATTTCGCGACATGGGTAAGCAGGGTTGAAATATAAACAAAATCGGAAGGACTTAAAACAACCATTGGTTTCACAAACTAATTCCATAAAATAATAATTTCGTTAGCATAAACCAAGTGTCGACTTATACACGAGTATATTTGATAGCCATTAGTTATCATAATCATAGCTAAAACCAGAACTAATGGGCACCCAGTTAGAATCAAAATCATTTATAATGTTTTGCAAACCTAACTTGCTAAGCTGTACAGTATTAATAGCAATATATCAATAGTAATAATGGATATTTACCAAGCCCTTCGCACGAATAGGATGTGATACAGGTCAGCTTCTGAAGCGTTCAATTTCTTAGATGTCGATAACCATCAGCCAACAAGCCTATGAAAAAATATAACCCTACATTTGTTTATAATAGGTCGCTGTGCTAATTTAATACACATTGTTGTGTTACCCATGAGGTTATATTCCTTATTGTTTATCTATCCTAATGGTACTTTAGATTTTTTGCGGCACACGACTTCCGGTTTCATCCCTTATTTACCAATATTTTGGAATCGTCTCCAGCACACGACTTCCGGTTTCTTCTCTTATTTACCATTAACTTGGACCATCACGGTAAGAATTTTTGTCTTCTTAATCACTGAGTATAGTCCCACCTTAATTATTTGATATTTTGTATTTTTCCCAATCAGCATACTTTATTACCGGTGTTTTCTTCGTAACATATGATAGCTGTTATTAAGCTTCACTCATTAACCATGTTTTTATTTAACCGTAACCTCTACTCTTCACTTATAAGCATTATTTCTCCATTAAACAATCTCATTTTTATCAAGGAAGGATCGGCTAATCAGCAATTTTTTTGTGGCGAAACGAAGTTATATCAAGCCTACAATGAAGTTATAATGGGCTCCGGTCCCTGCTATGTTTTTCAATATTATTTTCTATGCGTATGTGTTAGAATGTATTTGTTCCTTTTCTGAGTGTCAATAAATCTGTTGATGAATCTTAACTTTGTTATCAAAGTCTTGATTGTCGAAAGTTTATACTACAACGAGGATGCACGCGTTTATTCCGAAACGCACACGCGTACGTAGACTGTATACACATTCTATACTCGTAACAGAACATTTCTGTAAAAATCTGGAGCAAATATGTCGTCGGTTTTACAAGTAGGTTAAGTGTAGTGTGTTATAGTTTCGTTTCGTGCCCCACTATTCAAACGTAGCTTTGTAAATGTCTGTAGGAAAGCCCATTGGACACTGGTGCAAGTATTCTTAGAAGCTAATAGGTTAGCTAGGAACGTGACGAATTCAGCGAATACTGTATTTAGCTCAACTTTGTAAATATCTTGAGGATACCTTGTCCGAGATCGTTGTACAGCCAGTGTAATTATATATATATATATATATATATATATATATATATTATATATATATATATATATATATATATATATATATCGTTGTTGCCAGTGTAATATATATATATATATATATATATATTATATATATATATAGTGATAAATTATAAACGAGGAATCATGTGGGTAAAGCGTGGTTTATAAATAGCTAAACATTTAAATTCATAAAGGAGTCTTTGTATCCTCAATAGATGACCTGCTAAATAGTATATATATATATTTTTTTGGGGTGGGGCGTTTGGTTTCTTTGTTTAATGAAATAACAACCATTGTGGATTATTTGATGCCAACACCATCATTGTATAAGAACGGTGGTGTTATTATTCAACACATAGCTGAGGTTAAGGTTGGTAAATATCAGGAGGAAAGCCAAATATTAGATCGTTGTTTTACATGTCTTGGAAATCTATTAATGTTAATCGTGCAGATCGTTTCTGACTGAAAGATTGAGTTTGACTGCATATAGACTCATCTTGGTTTATTTCACGACTAGAGGTTAAGGAATCTCGTTATTTGTACGTTCACATATATATTTTTTGTGTGTTTCTTAAAAAAAGTTATATATGGCTACGATCCTATCAAATATTAATATTTTTTCAACGGTACATGAGACCCTAATCGGTACTAACATTAAACATCAGAGTGAATCTGGGGGTAATAACAATAAAGGTGTAGTGAATACTCCCCTGTTCTCCAGAACTAGAGAATTACAATCAGATTCTGTTTAGTGTCATACCCAGGGACTTTTGTTGCGGGAGGGGTTTAACGGTTTGCAGTGATACAATAAACGTATTCTAAGTAGACTGATGAATTAAGCTTAACGGCACTTCCTGGGTTACTTTATACTTGAACGTTAGGTAATGTGATCCATTTCCTTTTCATATTTATATTTTTCGTTTAGCTTATATATATATATATATATATATATAATATATATATATATATTACAATAATTAGATGGGTCTCTAACTTACTAATGCTTAGCGTCAGAGTGGACCTGGGAGTAATATTAGTGAAATGGTATTCCATAGTCGCTAGGAATCCAGGGGTTTCCGGCGTAGCATGCGAGTTCGAATTCCAATCGCGCTAGTACGATTAACTTCAGACTAATACTCTTGGGAAAAGTATGAATCCCCTATCCCCCTAGGGTTTAGATAGCTGGCTGCACTTCTTCAAACACGATAGGCTTGGCATCAAATAACCTTTGAATATTGATATATCATCAAAACAAAGAAACCCAGAAGAAACCCTAGAGATCGAGAACAGGGGTCTCACCACAAGATGCAGTTTAGTGTCACACCGAGGGCACCTTAGCTGACAGTGCAGTCGTTTCTGATATCTAAATTTAATCTACATTACGTGTTACCTTTACGCAGCAGCTGTCATTCGCTAGCCTATGCATTACATTGAAAGCATACCAATCCAGTCGATGGAAGAAATGTGAAGAAATAGCTTTAGTTACTGATTGATTGCCACAAACAAAACATTGCTCATTCTACTCGCCGGTGTGAGAAGAGTGCAATTATGATTCTGTCAAACAATCGCTTTCCCTCTCACACCTGCTGTTTCCCACTTGGTCATGTCGCCAGGCCCGCTCCATTTTCTGCAGCTGTGATCTTAGCACTTAACGAAAGTGCTCACGTCCGATACCCAAATGACCGGGCACACCACAATTCTTAACACTTAGACCGATCCAGAAGCCTCGCCCAACCCGGGTTATATTTCCAATGCTCTCATGGAATGTACCGCCAACGACCCAAGGGCGCCAATAGTTTTCTCTTACACATTTCATTTCACTTAACGCGTACAACTCAATAAACTGTAGCGATGCGAAATGGTTGAAATAGTGTTATTAACTTAATGTGGCTATTTCATAACGGAACACACAGAGGAATATTTTAGTAATGAACTCTTGATCGGAATCCGTGTCTTATTTGGCGAGGGCTCAAAATTTATCGGGAAAATATGAATAATAACTCTGTTCATTTTTCTAATGATGATATTAATAGAGTTTCTAGATTGGAGTGTACAAATAAAAATAAAGACGAAAAATCGTCGATTCACATATATATATATATATATATATATATATATATATATATATATTTCAAACCCGTTAAACTCCACTTAAGGAATTGACCTTATGTCACATCGTATGCCTGTGGGTTTGGTATATATATATATATATATATATAATATATATATATATATATATATATATATATATATATATATGAGATTAAGTAAACAAACAAAGGTGTTTTTTATATGGCTTTAAGCCGACAATTTTTGGAGGGTATGTGCTTAATTGAAATCGTGTCTAATTTTGAAAATTAATTAGTTAATAATTAATTAATTTTAGGCGGGCATATATGTTCAAATGTCGTTTAGCCTTACATTTGAACATATATGCCCGCCTAAAATTCATTAATTATTAACTGATTAATTTTCAAAATTAGGTACGACTTCAATTAATCACATATCCTCCATATATATATATATATAATATATATATATATATATATATATATATATATATATGAAGATAGGAGGGTTGGAGTAAAATCCGACAGTATGAGTTGAGGTAAAAGGAAGAATGAACAAAAATGATGACTTAAACAAGTTCAAGTAGGAGAGAAATATTTCGTCCTTCTGACTTCCTCGGTCGATCTGGCTCTTTATTCAAAGCAAAATACGTACATTTGTGTTTTTTAGAAGAGAAAATGAGTTAGTAGTGGAATTGAGGGATATGGAGGTTAGGGAAGAATTGATGAAATGAGAATAACACGATATAAAGTGGGAGGGGGAAGAGTTTAAAGGAAGCTGGGAAGATACTAGGTGTTTTGATATATCAATCGCAGAAACCACAATTCGCGAAAACAAATCAAGCTCCATCATGAATATGGCAAAAAATGTGATATATATATATATATATATATATATATATATATATTATACTTATCAAACACCGAAAAAGTATGACGTGACATAAGGTCAATTTCTTAAGTGGAGTTCAACGGATTTGAATTCATAGTTTTCCTTCACATAGGCAGATAGGTTAAATAACCCTATTATTTAGCTGGATGTAAAATTGTTGGATGCATACCTACTCAAGAGAGTATTTGTGTGATAGGAAACGCAAATAGCCTCATCCAGGATTCGAACTCGTTCTAGATATTCAGTTTAGGCTTGGTAATCATTCAATATAAAATTGCAAAGATGTTAAAGCTAAATTACTACTCCTGGCCAAAAAATATGGAAGTAGCATTCTTTGAGGATGTTCAGCCTATTTTTGTATCTAGTTGTCATCAGTATCAAGTCAAACACACATCATCTCTCTCTCTCTCTCTCTCTCTATATATATATATATATATATATATATATATATATATATATATCACGAATCGTCTCTGTCGGTCATTGTCCATAGAAGGTCTTCCGTACAGCATCTGGAATCCGCAGACAGCTGTTCAATGTTCGTACTCGCTGGCCTACACTGGTGTGTCTATGGGTATGTGTCCATTGAAGAAAGTTCTTTTTGATTTTGTCCTTGCTTCTCGTGCATGTCTTTTTCCTCTTATTTAGATGGATGGGTGATAGGACATAAAGGGCCACACAACTGCTTTATTTGTGGCATGCTGGTGTCTTGCCTCATTTTCCTCGAGCTTTTTTCTTAAACCATTTCTAAGCGATAAATAGCGTACAACACCGGTATTGTATTGCTAGCAGGATTTGTTTAAAACAACACGCAACATCAATTTATAGTTCCCATCTAATTTTTCTCCAAGTGTTTCGTTAGAGTCCAAGAGGTGCAACTATACATTAGTACTGACACGGCTATAGCTAGGAAGAATTTCGCTTTACTTATCAGAGGCATCAGGTTTCCATATAATCGATCTGTCTATAGTAGTCCATGCCATTCTCTTGCGTCTATTGGGATCGCTTTCTGTAAATGAGATGTTACTACCTAAGTGTATGAACTGGTCTAATAATTCCAAAGGCTTTCAAACCAGTGTGGGGATGACTCCATCTTGTTTAAAACACATGGGCTCTGTTTTATCTGAGCACACATAGAGGCGAATGCCTTCTGCTGCCTCCTCTAGGGGTACAACAGTGGTTCGGTTTGTGATGCTGTGTTCATAATTATTAGATACCTAATATTTATGTGGCAGTAGTTAGAAACAAGAGGCGTTTTTTAAGTGCACTGACGGCCTTGAAGATTCGAGTTGACAAGCTTGACCTCAGTCCCTAACCCTATCTCGGATTAGCCGTGGAACCGGTAGAGAGGCCTCTCTTCGGTTTAGAATAGTAAGTAAAGTTTTTCAGGCAGTTAGAAGGTAGCCGAGCTCGAAGGGGTAGTCGCGTTTATACGCGCGTCCCTCTCATCTGCGCCAGATTGTCTGTTTGGGGATTTAAAGTAAGATCAAAAGTAAATGCGGAGTCTTATGTATTAATAAAAAAAATTAACAAATGACGCAGGGTTTCTGATAAAGAGAAATCCCCAATAGAAGACAGACACGAAGTCCCCAAGAAAGTCCAGAACCTTTACGAAGATTCCAGACCAAGACAAGATGTATAAGATTCCAAAGACAGCCAGAAGAATAGAGTAAGAAAGCAAGTAAGATGTAATGATGAGGATATACACAGCTGTATTATAGACTAGTATTATTTAAAAACGCGCAAATCATTTTTATCTCATCGGCCAATATTCTGGCCTTCACAGGGATTAACAAATGGTAAACAACGAGATTTGATTATTTATACTGATGGTATACTTTTTTCCTTGGACATGGATAGTAAAATGTTATGGGGTAACGGAATATAGACGAAACAATTATCCAGAAAAGAACATTAACATCTCTCGCAAAGACGGAATTGAAATAACACAAAATATTATTTCATTAATTAATTTAAATTATGCAATTTAATTGAACATTGCTAATTATTTTTTTAGCGGAGGATTATAATGGCAGATATGTTAGATAATTGCCCAGACTTATTGCTTTTTTAAAATATAATGTAAGGGCATTGGGTTCGACGTTGCATGTCTGTCTGCGACATGACTCAGTGCGAGGTCTAATGGACAGTAGACGTTTGCAAATGATGACCATGGGAAGACAATAATATATATATATATATTATAATATATATATATATTAATATAACTGTATATACAAGGTTTTAGTGAGTATCTACCTAAGGTTCAGGCTTTGCTCTCTTCACGGATAGCTATTTAATCCCTGATGTTGTCGTAGGGTCACACTCACTTAAGGTACACAGTGTTTACCTAAGAGTGTGTACTATACATGAACTCAAGAGGGATATATAGTATCCTGAAGAGACAAGACCTGAGCACTTAGGTAGATACTCACTAAATACACTTTGTATATAGCGTTATATAATATTATATTATATATATATATATATATATATCATGTGTTTCCATGGTCATCATTTGCACGATCCTACTCCATGGTAGACCTGCACTGAGTCAAGTCGCATGAAACAATGCAAACGGTCGAACAATGCCTTACATTATTAGTTTTAAAAAAAGAATAAGTTGGCATTATCTAACATATCATGCGCATTAATAATCCGTAAATATATATTTAGCTATGTTCTTATATGTTCATAATTAATAAATATATGCAGACAGATATTGTGTTATTTCAATTCCGTCTTTGCGAGAGATGTTTAATGTCTTTTCTGGATAATTGTTTTCGTCTATATTCGTACCCCATAAATTTTACTATTCCATGTCCAGAAAAAGTAATAACATTCAGTAAAATAATCAAACTCGTTTGTTTACATTTGTTTTAATCCCTGTGAGGCCAGAATATTTGGCCGATGAGATAAAATGATTTGCGTTATAGATTAAATACTAGTGCCTATATATGACAGCTGTTGTATATCCTCACTATTAATCTCTTTACTTCTTTCTTACTCTATGTTCTCTGCTGTCTTTGGAATCTTATTTAATTTTTGGCATCTTCAGTCTGGTCTGGGGATATCTCTAGGTCTGATTCTGATTCGGCGGTCTCTATTGATTTCTCTTATCAGAACCCTCGCGTCATTGTTAATTTTTTTAGTGTAATAACATAGAAGACTCTCCGATTTAACTTTGACTTACTTTAAATCCCACAAGCATTATTTTTTTTCGCAGATGAGAGAACGGCGCGTAAACGGACTCTTACCCTTCGAGCTCGCTGCTACCTTCTACTGCCTGAAACCTTATTATATTAACGGAAGAGAGGGTCCTCTTACCGTTCTCACGGCTATCGTCCGGAAGTAGGTAGGACTGAGGTCATGCTTTCACCACTCTTGCAGTGCAGTCAGCTGCACTTAAACTGCGATCTTTGTTTCTATACTACTCACATAAATATTTATGTATTATTTTTTCTAGTATATTATTTTTACTATTCAGCATTTCACAATACCGTACCACTGTTGTACGCCTAGAGGAGCAGCAGAAGGCATTCGGCCTCTTTGTGCTCAGATAAAAACAGAGCCATGTGTTTTAAACAAGATGGAGTATCCCTTCACACTTGGTTTAAACGCTTTTGAAATATTAGAACTCAGTCAACCTTAGTAGTAACATCTCATTTAACAAAAAGCGATCCAATAGAGCATAGAGAATGCATGACTTTTTATCTATAGCGATCGATTATTATGATTATTACTTGTATGCTCATCTGTGTAAGTTCGTTCTAAATTCTTTTTTTTAGCTATATTTCTTTTTTTTCTTCATACTAATGTTTTGCTTTTTCACTCTTGACTACTTATTAATCATTCTTGAGAAAAATAGTATGGGTATAGCTATAATTGATGTCTGCGTGTTTTTTAAACAATGCCTGCTAGCATACAAACCGGTTGTTACTTGTCTATTTATCGTCTTATGAAATGGTTTTGTAAAAAAGCTTGCGGAATAAATGAGAGCAATGTACACTATATGCACAAATTAATAGCATTGTGTGGTCCCTTTATGTCTTATACCTCTATCCATTTCTAATATATAAGTGAAAAGACATGTCATCGGATAGGCAAGGACAAATCAAAAGTAACTTTCTTCATATGGACTACATACCCATTATGACTCACTTTTCAGTTTATGGGCCAGCGTAGTACGTAAATTGAACAGCTGTCTGCGATTCCAGATGCTTGTATCGAAGAGACTTCGTTCATTGGACAATGATCGACAGTAGACGATTCGTGATATATATATTTATATTTTTATAGATATATATATGTATTATATAGTATTTATATAGAGATGAGAGAGAAGAGAGAGAGAGATATGTGTTTTGATTGATACTGTATTGACTAACTTATGATACAGAAAATAGGCTGAACATCCCTCAAAGAATCTACTTTTCCTATATTTTTTGGCAGGAGAGTATTTAGCTTTATTCTTAACTTGCCAATTTTAATTGGAGTTGATCTGACTAAGTGCTAAACCGAATATCTAAACGTTATCGAATCTGGTATGAGGCTATTTGCGTTTATCCACACATTTTTTTTCATTATCTTCTTCTTATGTAGGTATGCATCCATAGCAATTTTAATACTATTTCCTGTAAATAAAATAAAAAGGGTGTTAGTTTAACCTTATTGCCTGTTGTGAAGGAATAACTAGACATTCAATCCGTTGAACCCACTTAAGATTGACCTTATTCACGTCATACTTCTTTTCGTGTGTTTTGATAGGTATATATATATAGTATAATATAATAATAATATAGTATTAGTCACATTTTTGCCATATTATGATGGAGCTTGATTTGTTTTCGCGATATGTGGTTTTCGGCGATGATATATCAAACACCTAGTATTTCCCAGCTTCTTTAATACTCTTCCCCTCCACTTTATAATCTGTATTCTCATTCATCATTCTTCCCTAAACCTGCATATCCCTAATCCACTATCTACTCATTTGCTCTTCTAAAAAACACAAATGTACGTATTTTGCTTTGAATAAAGAGCCAGATCGACCGAGGATGCAAAGGACGAAATATTTCTCTCCTACTGAACTTGTTTAAGTCATATTTTTGTTGCATGTCTTCTTTTACGGTCAACTATACGTCGGATTTTACTCAACCCCTAATTATAATATATATAATAATATATAAATATTTATATAAATATAATATGATATATATGAGAGGATGATGTATAGTTGAAGTCGTACCTAATTTTGAAATGTTAATTCAGTTAAAATTAAGAATTTTAGGCGGACAATTTGTTCAAATGTAAGGCTAACGACATTTGAAACATATTATGCACGCTAAATTAATTATATCTCTAATTAATATTTCAAAATTAACACGATATTCAATAAGACATCCTCGCCACCTAAAATTTCGTTAAGCATTAGAACACTTTGTTGGTTACTATTCATATATATATAATCTATTATAATATAGTATAGTATAATTTGAATAAAGTTCTAATATTATATATCCAAACGAGCAGGCTACATGTGACATAAAGGTCAAGTTCCCTTAAAAGGGAGTTTAACGGGTTTGGAAATATATATATATATATAATAGTATATTAATAATTATTATCTTAAGTCGACGATTGTTTCGTCTTTATTTTTATCTGTACACTCCATCTAGAAAATCTATTAATACGATATTAGAAAAATGAACAGAGTATTTATCATTATTCCGATAAATTGAGCCTCGCCAAAATAAGGACACGGATATCCGAATCAATGAGTGTCTATTACTAAATATTCCTCGTGTGTTCGTTAATGAATAGCACATTAAGTTAATAACCTATTTTTCAACCATTCGCATCGCTTACAGGTTTATTTGAGTTTGTAGCGTGTAAGTGAAATGAATGTGTAAAGAGATATGGGCCCTGGTCGTTGGGCGTACATTCCAATGAGAAGCATTGGAATATAAACCGGGTTGGGCAGGCCTTGGACGTCAACGTGTTAAGAGATTGTGGTGTGCCCCGGTCATTTGGGTATGCGTAGGAGCACTTTCTTTAAGTGCTAGAGACACAGCTGCAGAAAAATGGGCGGCTGGCACATGACCAAGTGGGAAAACAGCAGGTGTGAGAGGAAAAGGATTTGTTTGACATGAATCGAGTAATGCACTTCTCACACCGGCGAGTAGATGTAGCAATGTTTTTTTGTGCAATCAATCATATTACTAACTATTTTCTTCACATTTCTTCCATCGACTGGATTGGTATGCTTTCAATGTAATGCATAGGCTAGCGAATACAGCTGCGGTAAAGTACACGTAAGTAAGAGTTAATTAGATATCAGAAACGACCTGCGACTGTCTAGCTAAGGTGCCCTCGGTGTGACATAACTGCAGTCTTGTTGGTGAGAACCGCCTGTTCTTCGACTCAGGGTTTCTTCTGGTTTCTTGTGTTTGATGATATATCAATATTTCAGGTTATTTGATGCCAACATCGTGTTTGAAGAGGTGAGCCAGTCTATCTAACCCCTAGGGGGGATGCGGGATTTCATACTTTTTCCAAAGAGTTAGGTCTGAAGTTAATCGTACTAGCGCGATTGGAATTCGAACTCGCCATGCTACCTCGGAACCTGGATTCTAGCGATAGGAATAACATTTCATTAATACTCCAGGTCAACTCTGAAGCTAACATTAGTAAGTTAGAGACCATCTAATATTGTAATATACTATTATATTATATATTGATATATAATATAGATAGTATATAATACTAAACAACGAAAAAATAAATATAAAAGGAAAGGATCACATTAACCTAAACGTTCAAGTATAAAAGTAACAGGAAGTGGCGTTAAGCTTAATTCATCAGTCTTTAGAATAAATTTATTTGATCACTGCAAACCGTTAAACAACCCTCCGCAACAAAAGTCCTGGTATGAACGACTAAACAGAATCTGATGAATCTAGTTCTGAGAACAGTGGTAATATCACTACACTTATGTTATTACTCCAATTACCTGATGTTTAATGTTGTACCATTAAGAGGTCTCATGTACCGTTGAAAAAAATATTAATATTTGATATGGGATCGTACCATATATAACTTTTTTTAAGAAAACAACAAAAAATATATATGTGAACGTACAAAAACGAGATCCATAACCTCTAGTCGTAGACATAAACCAAGAATGATTCTATATGCAGATCAAACTCAATCTTTAGTCAGAAACGATCGCACGATTAACAGTTAAATAGATTTCCATAAGAATGTTAAACAGCACGATTAATATTTGGCTTTCCTCTATATCTTAACCAACCTTAACCTCCACTATGGTGAAATAATAACACCATACGTGTGCTTATACAATGATGGTGTTGGCATCGAGATAACCACAATGGTTTATTCATTAAACAAAAGAAAGCAAACGCCCCACCCAAAAAAATATATATATATGCTATGCAGGTCAATCTATTGAGGGATACACAAGACTCCTTTATGAATTTAATAATGTTTAGCTATATTATAACACCTTTACCCACATTGATTCCTCGTTTATAATTTATTCACTATATATATTATATATATTATACATATATATATATATATATTACCTGGGCACAAACGATATATATATATTATATATATAATAATATATATATTATATATATATATATATTATATAATATATAATTACTGGCGTACAACGATCTCGGACAAGGTATTCTAGGATATTTACAAAGTTGAGCTAAATACAGTATTGATCGCGATTGATTCACGTTTCTAGCTAACCTTATTAGCTTCTAAGAATACTTGCACCAGTTGTCAGCGCTTTCTACGAGACATAATTACAAAGCTGACGTTTGATAGTGGCACGAACGAAACTATAAACCTAACCTTAACCTACTTGGTAACCGACGACAATAGGTTCTCAGATTTTTACAGAAATGTATCTTGTTACGTCAGTATAGAATGTGATACAGTCTACGTACGCGTGTGCGTTTGGAATAAACGCGTGCATCCACGTTGTAGTATATTAACTCTTCGACAATCAAAACTTTGATAAGCAAAGTGAAGATTCATCAACAGTTTATGTGACACTCACAAAAGGAACAAATACATTTCTAACAACATACGCATGAGAAATAATATTGAAAAACATAGCAGGTGACGGAGCCATTAATAACTTCATTGTAGGCTGATATAACTCGTGTTCGCACAAAAAAGATTGCTGATTACCGATCTTCCTTGATAAAAATGAGTTGTTTAATGGAGAAATATCTATATAATGAAGAGTAGAGGTTACGGTTAAAATAATAACATGGTTAAGAGTGAACTTAAATAAACTATCATATGTTACGAAGAAAACACGGTAATAAAGTAGCTGATTGGGAAAATAAAAATATCAAATAATTAAGGTGGACTATACTCGTAGTGATTAAGAAGACAAAAATTTTTAACCCGTATGGTCCAGTAATGGTAAATCAGAAGAAGAAAACCGGAATCGTGTGCTGAGCACCGATCCAAAATATTGGTAAATAAGGGATGAAACCGAGTCGGTGCCGCAAAAATCTAAGAGGTAACCGCATTGGATAGATAACAATTAAGGAATATAAACCTCATGGTAAAACAACAATGTTTATTAAATTAGACCAGGCACTATTATAAACAAATGTAGGGTTATATTTTCAATAGGTGTTGGCTGATGGTTACGACATCTAAGAAGAGTAATCGCTCAGAAGCTGACCGTACCATCCTATTCGTGGAAGGCTTGTGTAAATATCCATTATAACTATTGAGATATTGCTATTAATACTGTGCCAGCTTAGACAAGTAGGTTGCAAACATTATAAATGATTTTGTCATTCTAACTGGGTGCCCATTAGTTTGGTTTTAGTATGATATGATAATATTGCTATACAAGGTATACTCGTGTATAAGTCGACACTTGGTTTATGTAACGAATTACTTTTTGATGGAATAGTTGTGAAACCATAGGTTGTGGGTTTAAGTCCTTCCGATTTGTTTATTTTCAACCCCTGCTACCCATGTGCAAATCATATGGAATAACTTTGAGACAAGGGTTGCTCTTAGTCTCCCACTTTGTTTAAATTTCACACTACCTGTACCATTGTATAATCAACTTCTTATATTAGGTTAACGGAATCATCAATTATGAATTATATTCGTTTTATCATAGAGTTACTTTTATAATTGATAAATTGTAAGCAGACAAAATCTATTTTAGTAAAGAGCACAGCTTATGTACATATATATTAGTGAATAATTCGGCGGTTTCTTTTGCTTCTATTTAATTATGTGTGTGGGATGTGGTTGATGTGTGAAATCACACGTGAATTAAAAATGTTCGATAAAACTGCGTCCTGTTAAAACTTTTTTTTTCGAAAACAAACACAACGTAGAGAACATGGGAGAGCATGATTTAACCCTGCAAAACTGGAGGAGCTGCGGATCGATAGTTGTAACAGAAATGAAACATGGCTCGTTCCGGATGAAAATAAATAAATCTAGAAGCGCGCATGCGTCAAAAAGTTTAAATGAAGCCTATTTGAAATATAAGACAGCTTAAATACTAGGTAGTCATATCTCATCTATAAAGGGCCAACATCGCATAGCTAGAAAGATGGCTGGTAGTGAAGGTTATTGGCATATGGAATTTGTCCTGATAAGCTAAGAGAGAAATTCTCTTTCCAAGCTGTAGCCGTAAGTCTACTACATGTTTTACCTCTTGGCTTTTAATAAAACGCATGGAAAAAACGCTAGATGGGAATATATATATGGTATTTTGAAAAAATTCTGGGAAGCAGCCTAAAAAACTATTTTACGCTCGTATACTTCCATCTTTCAAAATATCAATAAACATTTGGGCACTGCTGAAAAATTTAGGACGAATCATAAACGCGTCGACTTCTAATGACATACATATAAAACAACATGATGGCCGAACCAGCAAAGAAATCTACATTCATCATCTGCGCGAACTGGATGCAGTCTACAATGTCTACGAAGGAAATAGCAGTATAGGGAGGATAGCAAAGAAAGTCAAGGGAAGTACTGTCGCATGCCTCAATGAATGTATAACATGTCTAGATCAAGTACGGTCAAAAGTGTAGTGCATCATGGATGCTGCAACGACAGATTTCTGTTTTAAGCTATCATGGTACAGCCAAAGGTGGCGACATTGATAGGGTCTGACCCCCTCCAGATGTAGAGTGCGGCTATTCTTATAAAGCAGTCAGACTGCAGGGAGTCCTCCATGAGGTCGGGTAAATGGTATATAAAAAATAGATTTCAATAATAAAAAAAATAGTCAGTGAGTGCTTGCGCTAGTAGTCCGTATAAAAGGAAACGAATAATTACTGTGCACTGCTCGCAGCACGAAAAAGAGAAGAGAATTAAGGAATCGAAACAATGAATCATATGCTCTGTTAGAAATTCGCTTTTCTGCGGTATTATCTTAACGCGTCGATTATTTTCAGCTTGCACTGAATTGTTACGATGAACTAAAAGAACTGAACGTTTATCAAGATTAATTCATAAGAGTCGAAGAATGGCACAATAGACAACACTGGTAAGATTTGGCTGGCGTTTTCGCGAAGACCGAACGAAGTTAAAAATCAAAAGGATTGATCAATACCAAACTTCCATAGGCAGTTACACGTCATTGATAAGACTGCGAATCAGCGACTGGAAAAGGCCTTGTGGGACTTTTCCTTTAATGAGGACTAAAAGTTTATCGACAGAATACTGAAAAGGCAAAAGTCTACTGAATAAATCATCAAATCTTGTCGCATCATTGTTATTAGCAGTTCACAAATGGTAATTTGTTCACGGGTTTGCTGATCAGGGTGGGGGTGTTTTTAAATCAGCCATGTAAATGGAGAAAAGAAATTGATTCGATATTCTAATCGAAGTGAATACTTTTAGCATGGAAATATTCGATTAATCTCCCTTGCAAAAGGGCTGATATAGAAGGCAATCAAATATTGAAACAATTGGTTATGATAGGATCCAGTATCAGACAAAAAGCGGGAGCTCAAAAATATCAGTCGTCTTATTTTTAGTACAATGTACGAAAGAGTTGGGGGGCGAATATTGCAGGTTGTGGTTTGGTTTGGTTGTTGGTTATTATGTGTGTGTGTGTTTTTAAAGGAATAATTTCCATTACTGTGCAAGCAGGCGTGCATGAGGGTCTTAGTTTCCAGGCGTTAAGCCAGCTCAACTGGTCAAACTAGGTTAGGTTTCAATTGAAGCTCGTGATTTGTGACTAATTCTTTTATCCATCTCTCACTAGTACTACTGCCCGGAGTGGTTATAGTCTGTTGGGGTCCAACTATTGGAAATAGATTTAACAAATGTGTTAAAAAATTTTTTTCAATGATACACAGAGAAATGAATAAAAAAACACTTCAGCATAAAATGAGTCCCATGCTGACATTGGAACATCCACCCAAGCAACCAAGTCAACACAACAAAAACAACCAACTCAGCACAGCCAACAACCAACCAACGCAATACAAATCTAACTCGAATAAGTGAAAGCAATTAGTATAGTTCAAGTAACTAATGGATAAAAATCCTTATATACAAAAACTATATCTTGCAAGTATATTTTCTTTAAATATAAATATGATTATAATTACTAGCAAATATATGCACCCTCCGTGCAAGTATTTGAAGTTTTAATATAATGGAAATATTGGTTAAATTAAGAAAGTCTAATGAAACTAATAGAAATTCAGATACAAGATTTGAACAGAAGGGTATAATCGTAAATAGAACAACTTGAAATAACTCTTCTATCAATTTCTATTACTAGCCGCGCTTTCATTGTAAATTTTCCTAATTCAACTTTTAGTTAGAGAAGCAAGTAAAGATAATATACAGTATTTCCTTTCTTGTTAATGATTCTTCTTAAGATTGTATATCCGAGAGTTTTTGCTCATCTTCAATAAGATAAATACCAAAGAATTGAAATCAAATACTAAGCATATATTATTAAAATCAAATTTTAAGATCAATGCCAATTAGACTTCCCATTCATACTGTAAACGCTATTTTTGTTTTATAATATAAATTGGCATGTTAATAGATTTAATATGGTCACAGTCATTAATATGTAAACAAATTTATTAATAATTGAGGTTTAAATAAAAATACACCTGAGAATATGATCGAAAATATTAAGGGAATTGTGGACTGAGTAGTGAATAGTTTCGGTTAGAGACAGACAAACCACAATCGCATTATAATAAAATATGTTAAGTATCGTCTTAGTATAACCCATTAATTTGCTAAGCAATTAATATGTTTCAAGTAACTCATAATAATCCCTTAGTAACAAACATATATTCGTCGTAAACTGTTATCCAGAATAATCTGCATAAGATAAATGCTAATACTATCCTGACAAAATATGAAATTTTTCACACATCTAAGTTGAACTATAAGTAGTACGTAAAAAGGTACTACGGATCGAGTGCACCTGCAAATAAATGCAAGCGAAGGGGTGACTCCATTCTCCCTAATTATCAAGAGTTGTTTAGAGGAGACAGAGCAGTGGATTCAAAAGTTTTCAAGATTTGAACTCTTTGGTCCTCGTGGATTTTCTAGCACCCGGTACTATCCAGTAAATCTCGCAACGCCCTTCGGTTTCATTAATTTAGTTCACTCTTTTGAATTTATAAAGAAAAGGAACAGATAAAACTGAAAAAATAGAATTTACCAAGATTAGGAAATACGAATCATGGTAATTTAAACGAAAAATCTGAACCACAAATTTTGTGAAAAAAAGTGCAATACTTTACAAATCGTGTTGAGCTTTGCATCTCGTAGCTTGCAGCTACATACAAGACATTATCTATTGTACGTTGTGTACAGGTTCTAAAATTGTGTCAGAACTTTTGACAATTGGACTATGTAAGAAAACTAGCATATCATTTAAATTCTTATTGTCAGTTTATCTGTACAAACTNCGACAAGCTCGACGTACTGAACACCGCTGTGGAAGTAGTGACGAACTTATAAGCAACTTCTCCTATAGGCTCCTACAAATGAGCAAGCCATCCAAGTACGGCAAGCAGGACGTCCTGGACACCGTTAAGGAAGTTGGAATTAAATTTATAAGCAACATTCTCTTATAGGCTTCTAAAATGAGCAAACAATCCAAGTACGACAAGCGGGACGTACTGGAGACCGCTGGGGAAATTGGGATCAACTAATAAGCAACGTTCTCCTCTAGCTCCTACAAATGAGCAAACCATTCCAAGTACGACGAGTAGGACGTACTGGACACCGCTGGGGATGGTGGGATGAACTTATCAGCAACGAATTTCTATAGGCTCCTACAAATGAGAAACCATCCAGTATGACGAGTAGGACGTACTGGACACCGCTGGGAAGTTGGGATGAATTTATAAGCAACGTTCTCCTATAGGCTCCTACAAATGAGCAAACTATACAAGTACGACAAGCGTGACGTACTGGACACCGCTGGGGAAGTTGGATTGAACTTATAAGATACGTTCTCCTATAGGCTACTACAAATGAGAAAACCTCCAAGTACGACCCAGTAGGAAGAACTGGACACCGCTGGGGAAGTTAGATGAACATATAAGCGACGTTCTCCTATGGACTCCTACAAATGAGACAACCAACCAAGTACGACGAGTTGGCGTACTGGACACGCTGTGGTAGTGGAGATGAACTTATAAGCAACGTTCTTCCTCTAGGCTCCTACAAATGAGCAAACCACCCAAGTACAACGAGTAAGATGTACCGGAAACTGCTGGGGAAGTAGGAATGAAGTTATAGTAACGTTCTCCTATAGGCTCCCAGAAATGAGCAACCATCCAAGTACGAAAAGCGGACGTACTGAATACCGCTGTGGAAGTAGTGACGAACTTATAAGAAACGTTCTCCTATAGGCTTCTACAAATGAGCAAACCATCCAATTACGAACAAGCGAGACGGCCTGGACAACGTTTTAGGAAGTTGGAATGAATTCATAAGCAACGTTCTCCTATAGGCTCCTAAATGAGGCAAACCATCCAAGTACGACAACGGGACGTACTGGACACCGCTGGGATGTTGGTATGAACTTATAAGCAACGTTCTCCTATAGGCTCCTACAAATGAGCAAACCATCCAAGTACGACAAGCAGGACGTACTGGACACTGCTGGGAAGTAGGGAGGAACTTATAAAGCAAGGTTCTATATGGACTCCTACAAATGAGCAAAATCATCCAAGTACGAAAACGGGTCGTACTGGACTCAGCTTGGGGAAGTTGGGATGAACTCATAAGCAACGTTCTCGTATAGGCTCCTACAAAATAAGCAAAAGAATGTTGTATGTACGACAAAGCCAAGCGGGACGTACTGGACACCGCTGGGGAAGTTGGGATGAACATATATTCAACGTTCTCCTATGGACTCCTACAAGTGAGAAAACCACCCAAGTACAACGAGTAGGACGTACTGGACACCGCTGGGGAAGTGGAGATGAACTCATAAGCAACGTTCTTCTCTAGGCTCCTACAAATGATTAAACCATCCAAGTACGAATGGCGGGACGTACTGGGCACCACTGGGGATGTTGGGAGGAACTTATAAGCAAGGTTCTACGATGGACTCCTACAAATGAGAAAACCACACAAGTACTACGAGTAGCACGACACCGCTGGGGAAGTGGAGATGAACTTATAAGCAACGTTTTTCTATAGGCTCCTACAAATGAGCAAACCATCCAAGTACGATCAGCGGGACGTACTGGACACCGTTAAGGAAGTTGGAATGAATTTATAAGCAACGTTCTCTTATAGGCTTCAAAAATGAGCAAACGATCCAAGTAGGGAGGAACTTATAAGCAAGGTTCTATTATGGACTCCTACAAATGAGCAAATCATCCAAGTACGACAAACGGGGCGTACTAGAATCAGATGGGGAAGTTGGGATGAACTTATAAACAAACTTCTCCTATAGGCTCCTACAAATGAGCAAACGATCCAAGTATGACAAGTGGGACGTACTGGACACCGCTAGGGATGGTGGGATGAACTTATAAGCAACGGTCTCCTATAGGCTCCTTCAAATGAGCAAACCATCCAATACGACAAGCGGGACGTCCTGGACACCGCTGGGTAAGTAGGGAGGAACTTATAAGCTAGGTTCTATAATGGACTCCTACAAATGATCAAACAATCTAAGTACGACAAGCAGGATGTACTGAACACTGCTGGGGAAGTAGGGACGAACTTATAAGCAACGTTATCCTACAAATGAGCTAACAATCCAAGTACGACAAGCGAGACGTCCTGGACACCGCTGGGGAAGTTTGGATGAACTTATAATCAACGTTCTCTTATAGGTTCCTAAAATGAGATAACTAACAAAGTACGACAAGCGGGACGTACTGGACACCGCTGGGGAAGTTTGGATGAACTTATAAGCAACGTTCTCCTATGGATTCCTACAAATGAGAAAACCATGAAAGTACGACGAGTAGAATGTACTGGACCTCGCTGGGGAAGTTGGAATTAATTTATAGGCAACGTTCTCTTATAGGCTTTTCAAATTAGCAAACCATCCAAGTACGACAGGTGGGACGTACTGGACACTGCTGGGGAAGTTGGGAAGAAATTATAAGCAACGTTCTCCTATAGGCTCCTACAAATGAGCAAACCATCCTAGTACGACAAGCGGGACGTACTGGACACGCTGGAAAAGTTGGGATGAACTTATAAGCAAATGAGCAAACCATCCACGTACGACAAGCGGGACGTACTGGACACCGCTGGGGAAGTTGGGATGAAACATATAAGCAACGTTCTCCTATGGACTCCTACAAATGAGCAAATCAACCAAGTACGACAAATGGGGCGTACTGGACACCGCTGGCGAAGTTGGGATGAACTTATAAGCAACGTTCTCCTATAGGCTCCTACAAATGATTAAACCCTCCAAGTACGACAAGCGGGACGTACTGTACACCGCTGGAGAATTTGGGATGAACATATAAACAAACGTTCTCCTATGGACTCCTACAAATGAGAAAACCACCCAAGTACGACGAGTAGGACGTACTGGACACTGCTGGGGAGGAGGAGATGTACTCATAAGCATCGTTCTCCTACAGGCTCCTACAAATGAGCAAACCATCCAAGTACGACAAGCGGGACGTCCTGGACACCACTGGGAACGTTTGGAGGAACTTATAAGCAAGGTTTTACTATGTACTCCTACAAATGAGAAAACCACACAAGTACGACGATTAGGACGTACTGGACACCACGGGGGAATTGTAGATGAACTTATAAGCAACGTTCTCCTATACGCTTCTACGAATGAGCAAGCCATCCAAGTACGACAAGCGGGACGTACTGGACACCGTTAAGGAAGTTGGAATGAATTTATAAGCAACGTTCTCTTATAGGCTCCTACAAATGAGCAAACGATCCAAGTACGACAAGCGGGACGTACTGGACACCGCTGGGGAAGTTGGGATTAACTTATAAGCAACGTTCTCCTCTAGGCTCCTACAAATGAGCAAACCATCCAAGTACGACAAGCGGGACGTACTGGACACTTCTGGGTAAGTAGGGAGGAAATTATAAGCAAGTTTCTATTATGGACTCCTACAAAAGAGCAAATCATCCAAGTACCACAAACGGGGCGTACTGGACTCAGTAAGGGAAGTTGAGATGAACTTATAAGCAACGTTCTCCTATAGGCTCCTACAAATGAGCAAACCATCCAAGTACGGCACTCGGTACGTACTGGATACTGCTGGGGAAGTAGGGAGGAACTTATAAGCAAGGTACTACTATGGACTCCTATAAATGATCAAACCTTCTAAGTATGACAAGCGGGACATACTGAACACCGCTGGGGAGGGTAGGGGAGGAACTCATAAGCAACGTTCTCCTACAAATGAGCAAACCATCCAAGTACGACGAGCGAGACGTACTGGACACCGCTGGGGAAGTTGGAATGAATTTATACGCAACGTTCTATTATAGGCTCCTAAAATGAGCAAAACATCCAAGTACGGCAAGTGGGACGTACTGGACACCGCTGGGGAAGTTGGGATGAACATTTAAGCAACGTTCTTTTATGGACTTCTACAAATTGGAAAACCACCCAAGTACGACGAGTAGGACGTACTGGAAACCGCTGGGGAAGTTGGAATGAATTTATATGCAACGTTCTATTATAGGCTCCTAAAATGACCAAACCATCCAAGTACGATAAGCAGGACGTACTGGACACCGATGGGGAAGTAGGGACGAACTTATAGGCAATGTTCTCCTACAAATGAGCAAACAATCCAAGTACAACAAGCGAGATGTACTGGACACCGCTGGGGAAGTTGGAATGAATTCATAAGCAACGTCCTCTTATAGGCTCCTAAAATGAGCAAACCATCCAAGTACGACAAACGGGGCGTAATGGACACCGCTGGGGAAGTTGGGATGAACTTATAAGCAACGGTCTTCTATAGGCTCCTACAAATGAGAAAACCATCCAAGTACGACAAGCGGAGCGTCCTGGACACAACTGGGGAAGTTGAGATGAACTTATAAGCAACGTTCTCCTATAGGCTCCTACAAATGAGCAAATCATCCAAGTACGATAAGCGGGGCGTATTGGACATAGCTGGGAAGTGGAGATGAACTTATAAGCAACCTTCTCCTATTGGCTCCTACAAATGAGCAAACCATCCAAGTACGACAAGCGGGACGTACTGGACACCGCTGGGGATGTTGGGATGAACTTATAAGCAACGGTCTTCTATAGGCTCCTACAAATGAGCAAACCATCCGAGTACGACAAGCGGGACGTACTGGACACCGCTGGGGAAGTTGGGATGTACTTATAAGCAACGTTCTCCTATAGGCTCCTAAAATGAGCAAACCATCCAAGTACGAAAAACGGGGCGTACTGGACTCACCTGGGGAAGTTGAGATGTACTTATAAGCAACGTTCTCCTATAGGCTCCTACAAATGAGCAAACAATCCAAGTACGACAAGCGGGACATACTGGACACCGCTGGGGAAGTTGGGATGAAGTTATAAGCAACGTTCTCCTATAGGCTCCTACAAACGAGAAAACCACACAAGTACGACAAGCGGAGCGTCCTGGACACAACTGGGGAAGTTGAGATGAACTTATAAGCAACGTTCTCCTATAGGGTCCTACAAATGAGCAAATCATCCAAGTACGACAAGCGGGGCGTATTGGACATAGCTGGCAAGTTGAGATGAACTTATAAGCAACGTTCTCCTATAGGCTCCAACAAATGAGCATACCACCCAAGTAGGACAAGCGGGACGTACTGGACACCGCTGGGGAAGTTGGGATGAACTTATAAGCAACGTTCTCCTATAGGCTCCTACAAATTAGCAAACCATCCAAGTACGACAAGCGGGATGTACTGGACAGCACTGGGGAAGTTGGGATGAATTTATAAGCAACGTTCTACTATAGGCTCCTAAAATGAGCAAAACATCCAAGTACGACAAGCGGAACGTACTTGACACCGCTGGGGAAGTTGGGATGAACTTATAAGCCACGTTATTCTATAGGCTCCTACAAATAAGCAAACCACCCAAGTACGACAGACGGGGCGTACTGGACACAGGTGGGGAAGTAGAGATTAACTTATGAGCAACGTTCTCCTATAGGCTCTTACAAATGAGCAAACAATCCAAGTACGACAAGCGGGACGTACTGGACACCGCCGGGGATATTGGGATGAACTTATCAGCAACGGTCTAGTGTAGGCTCCTACAAATGAGCAAAACCATCCAAGTACGATAAGCGGGACGTACTGCACACAACTTGGGAAGTTGGAGGAACTTATAAGCAAGGTTCTAATATGGACTCCTACAAATGAGCAAACCATACAAGTACGACCAGCGGGACGTACTGCACACCGCTGGGATGTTGGAGGAACTTATAAGCAACGGTCTTCTATAGGCTCCTACAAATGAGCAAACCATCCGAGTATGACAAGCGGGACGTACTGGACACCGCTGGGGAAGTTGGGATCAACTTATAAGCAACGTTCTCCTCTAGGCTCATACAAATGAGCAAACCGCCCAAGTACGACGAGTAGGACGTACTGGACACTACTGGGGAAGTTGGGATAAACTTATAAGCAACGGTCTCCTATGGACTATAAATGTGCAAAATATCCAAGTAGGTCGAGCAGGATATACTGGAAACAGCTGGTGAAGTAGGGATTAACTCATAAGCAACGTTCTCCTATGGACTCCTACAAATGAGCAATCCATCCAAGTACGACAAGCGGGACGTACTGGACACCGCTGGGGAATTGGGATGAACTTATAAGCAACGTTCTCCTATGGACTCCTACAAATGAGCAAAACATTCAAGTACGACTAGCGGGACGTACTGGACAATGCTGGGGATGTAGGGATGAACTCATAAGCAACGTTCTATTATTGACTCGTACAAATGAGCAAACCATCCAAGTATGACAAGCACGACGTACTAGACACTGCTGGGGAAGTTGGGATGAACTTATACGTAACTTCTTTCTTATGGACTCCTACTAATGAGCAATCCATCCAAGTACGACGAGCTGGACATACTGGACACTGCTGGGGAAGTAGGGATGAAGTTATAAGCAACGTTCTCGTATGGACTCCAACAAATCAGCAAACCATCCAAGTATGACCAGCAGGATGGACTGGACACCACTTGGGAAGTAGGGTAGAACTTTTAAGGAACCATCTCCTATGGACTCTTAGAAATGAGCAAACAATCCAAGTACGACGAGTAGGACGTACTGGACACCGCTGGGGGAGTAGGGATTAACTTATAAGCAACGTTCTCCTATAGGCTCCTACAAATTAGCAAACCATCCAAGTACGACAAGCGGGACGTACTGCACACCGCTGGGATGTTGGGATGAACTTATAAGCAACGGTCTTCTATAGGCTCCTACAAATGAGCAAACCACCCAAGTACGACAGATGGGGCGTACTGGACACAGGTGGGGAAGTAGAGATTAACTTATGAGCAACATTCTCCTATAGGCTTCTACAAATGAGCAAACAATCCAAGTACGACAAGCGGGACGTACTGGACACCGCCGGGGATGTTGGGATGAACTTATCAGCAACGGTCTAGTGTAGGCTCCTACAAATGAGCAAACCATCCAAGTACGATAAGCGGGACGTACTGCACACAACTTGGGAAGTTGGGAGGAACTTATAAGCAAGGTTCTAATATGGACTCCTACAAATGAGCAAACCATACAAGTACGACAAGCGGGACGTACTGCACACCGCTGGGGATGTTGGGATGAACTTATAAGCAACGGTCTTCTATAGGCTCCTACAAATGAGCAAACCATCCGAGTATGACAAGCGGGACGTACTGGACACCGCTGGGGAAGTTGGGATTAACTTATAAGCAACGTTCTCCTCTAGGCTCATACAAATGAGCAAACCGCCCAAGTACGACGAGTAGGACGTACTGGACACCGCTGGGGAAGTTGGGATAAACTTATAAGCAACGGTCTCCTATAGGCTCCTACAAATGAGCAAATCATCCAAGTACGACCAGTGCGACGTACTGGACACTGCCGGGGATGTAGGGATGAATTTATAAGCAATATTCTCCTATGGGCTCCTACAAATCAGCAAACCATCCAAGTATGACGAGCGGGACGTACTGGACACCGCTGGGGATGAAGGGATGAACTTATAAGCAACGTTCTCCTATGGACTATAAATGTGCAAAATATCCAAGTACGTCGAGCAGGACGTACTGGACACAGCTGGTGAAGTAGGGATGAACTCATAAGCAACGTTCTCCTATGGACTCCTATAAATGAGCAATCCATCCAAGTACGACAAGCGGGACGTACTGGACACCGCTGGGGAATTGGGATGAACTTATAAGCCACGTTCTCCTATGGACTCCTACAAATGTGCAAAACACTCAAGTACGACTAGCGGGACGTACTGGACAATGCTGGGGATGTAGGGATGAACTCATAAGCAACGTTCTATTATTGACTCGTACAAATGAGCAAACCCTCCAAGTACGACAAGCACGACGTACTAGACACTGCTGGGGAAGTTGGGATGAACTTATACGTAACTTCTTTCTTATGGACTCCTACTAATGAGCAATCCATCCAAGTACGACGAGCTGGACATACTGGACACTGCTGGGGAAGTAGGGATGAACTTATAAGCAACGTTCTCGTATGGACTCCAACAAATCAGCAAACCATCCAAGTACGACGAGCAGGATGGACTGGACACCACTTGGGAAGTAGGGTAGAACTTTTAAGGAACCTTCTCCTATGGACTCTTAGAAATGAGCAAACAATCCAAGTACGAGGAGTAGGACGTACTGGACACCGCTGGGGGAGTAGGGATTAACTTATAAGCAACGTTTTTCTATAGGCTCCGACAAATGAGCAAACCATCCGAGTACGACAATCGGGACGTACTGGACACCGCTGGGGAAGTTGGGATTAACTTATAAGCAACGTTTTCCTCTAGGCTCATACAAATGAGCAAACCACCCAAGTACGACGAGTAGAACGTACTGGACACCGCTGGGAAGTTGGGATAAACTTATAAGCAACATTCTCCTATGGGCTCCTACAAATCAGCAAACCATCCAAGTACGACAAGCGGGACGTACTGGACACCGCTGGGGGAAGGGATTAACTTATAAGCAAACGTCTTCCTATGGACTATAAATGTGCAAAATATCCAAGTACGTCGAGCAGGACGTACTGGACACAGCTGGTGAAGTAGGGATGAACTCATAAGCAACGTTCTCCTATGGACTCCTATAAATGAGCAATCCATCCAAGTACGACAAGCGGGACGTACTGGACACCGCTGGGGAATTGGGATGAACTTATAAGCAACGTTCTCCTATGGACTCCTACAAATGAGCAAAACATTCAAGTACGACTAGCGGGACGTACTTGACAATGCTGGGGATGTAGGGATGAACTCATAAGCAACGTTCTATTATTGACTCCTACAAATGAGCAAACCATCCAAGTACGACAAGCACGACGTACTAGACACTGCTGGGGAAGTTGGGATGAACTTATACGTAACTTCTTTCTTATGGACTCCTACTAATGAGCAATCCATCCAAGTACGACGAGCTGGACATACTGGACACTGCTGGGGAAGTAGGGATGAACTTATAAGCAACGTTCTCGTATGGACTCCAACAAATCAGCAAACCATCCAAGTACGACGAGCAGGATGGACTGGACACCACTTGGGAAGTAGGGTAGAACTTTTAAGGAACCTTCTCCTATGGACTCTTAGAAATGAGCAAACAATCCAAGTACGACGAGTAGGACGTAGGGATTAACTTATAAGCAACGTTCTCCTATAGGCTCCTACAAATTAGCAAACCATCCAAGTACGACAAGCGGGACGTACTGCACACCGCTGGGGATGTTGGGATGAACTTATAAGCAACGGTCTTCTATAGGCTCCTACAAATGAGGAAACCATCCGAGTACGACATGCGGGACGTACTGGACACCGCTGGGGAAGTTGGGATTAACTTATAAGCAACGTTTTCCTCTAGGCTCCGACAAATGAGCAAACCACCCAAGTACGACGAGTAGGACGTACTGGACACCGCTGGGGAAGTTGGGATAAACTTATAAGCAACATTCTCCTATGGGCTCCTACAAATCAGCAAACCATCCAAGTACGACAAGCGGGACGTACTGGACACCGCTGGGGATGAAGGGATTAACTTATAAGCCACGTTCTCCTATGGACTCCTACAAATGAGCAAAACATTCAAGTACGACTAGCGGGACGTACTGGACAATGCTGGGGATGTAGGGATGAACTCATAAGCAACGTTCTATTATTGACGCCTACAAATGAGCAAACCATCCAAGTACGACAAGCACGACGTACTAGACACTGCTGGGGAAGTTGGGATGAACTTATACGTAACTTCTTTCTTATGGACTCCTACTAATGAGCAATCCATCCAAGTACGACGAGCTGGACATACTGGACACTGCTGGGGAAGTAGGGATGAAGTTATAAGCAACGTTCTCGTATGGACTCCAACAAATCAGCAAACCATCCAAGTACGACGAGCAGGATGGACTGGACACCACTTGGGAAGTAGGGTAGAACCTTTAAGGAACCTTCTCCTATGGACTCTTAGAAATGAGCAAACAATCCAATTACGACGAGTAGGACGTAGGGATTAACTTATAAGCAACGTTCTCCTATAGGCTCCTACAAATTAGCAAACCATCCAAGTACGACAAGCGGGACGTACTGCACACCGCTGGGGATGTTGGGATGAACTTATAAGCAACGGTCTCCTATAGGCTCCTACAAATGAGCAAACCATCCGAGTACGACATGCGGGACGTACTGGACACCGCTGGGGAAGTTGGGATTAACTTATAAGCAACGTTCTCCTCTAGGCTCATACAAATGAGCAAACCACCCAAGTACGACGAGTAGGACGTACTGGACACCGCTGGGGAAGTTGGGATAAACTTATAAGCAACGGTCTCCTATAGGCTCCTACAAATGAGCAAATCATCCAAGTATTACCAGTGCGACGTACTTGACACTGCCGGGGATGTAGGGATGAACTTATAAGCAACATTCTCCTATGGGCTCCTACAAATCAGCAAACCATCCAAGTACGACGAGCGGTACGTACTGGACACCGCTGGGGATGAAGGGATGAACTTATAAGCAACTTTCTCCTACGGACTATAAATGTGCAAAATATCCAAGTACGTCGAGCAGGACGTACTGGACACAGCTGGTGAAGTAGGGATGAACTCATAAGCAACGTTCTCCTATGGACTCCTACAAATGAGCAATCCATCCAAGTACGACAAGCGGGACGTACTGGACACCCCTGGGGAATTGGGATGAAATTATAAGCAATGTTCTCCTATGGACTCCTACAAATGAGCAAAACATTCAAGTACGACTAGTGGGACGTACTGGACAATGCTGGGGATGTAGGGATGAACATATAAGCAACGTTCTATTATTGACTCCTACAAATGAGCAAACCATCCAAGTACGACAAGCACGACGTACTGGACACTGCTGGGGAAGTTGGGATGAACTTATACGTAACTTTCTCTTATGGAATCCTACTAATGAGCAATCCATTCAAGTACGACGAGCTGGTCATACTGGACACTGCTGGGGAAGTAGGGATGAACTTATAAGCAACGTTCTCGTATGGACTCCAACAAATCAGCAAACCATCCAAGTACGTCGAGCAGGATGGACTGGACACCGCTTGGGAAGTAGGGTAGAACTTATAAGGAACCTTCTCCTATGGACTCTTACAAATGAGCAAACAATCCAAGTACGACGAGTAGGACGTACTGGACAACGCTGGGGAATAGGGATTAACTTATAACAACGTTCTCTTCTGGACTCCTACAAATGAGCAAACCATCCAAATACGACGAACTGGATGTACTGGACTTTGCTGGGGAAGTAGGGATGAACTTATAAGTAAGGTTCTCCTATGGACTACTACAAATGAGCAAATCATCCAAGTACGACTAGTGCGACGTACTGGACACTGCCGGGGAAGAAGGGATGAACTTATAAGTAAGTTTTTCCTATGGACTCCTATAAATTTGCAAAATATCCAAGTACGTCGAGCAGGACGTACTGGACACAGCTGGTGAAGTAGGGTTGAACTCATAAGCAACGTTCTCCTATGGACTCCTACAAATGAGCAATCCATCCAAGTACGACAAGCGGGACGTACTTGGCCCCGCTGGGGAAGAAGGGATGAACTAATAAGCAACGTTCTCCTATGGACTCCTACAAATGAGCAAAACATCTAAGTACGACTAGCGGAACGTACTGGACACCGCTGGGGAATAGGGATGAACTTATAAGCAACGTTCTCTTATGGACTCCTACAAATGAGCAAAACATCCAAGTACGACTAGCGCGACGTACTGGACACTGCTGGGGAAGTAGGGATGAACTCATAAGCAACGTTCTATTATTGACTCCTACAAATAAGCAAATCATCCAAGTATGACAAGCAGGAAGTACTGGACATCACTGAGGATGTAGGGATCAACTTATGAGTAACGTTCTCATATGGACTCCTACAAATGAGCAAACCATCCAAGTACGACAAGCGGGACGTACTGGACACTGCTGGGGAAGTAGGGATGAACTTATACGTAACTTTCTCTTATGGACTCCTACTAATGAGCAATCCATCCAAGTACGACGAGCTGGACGTACTGGACACTGCTGGGGAAGTAGGGATGAACTTATAAGTAACGTTCTCCTATGGACTCCTACAAATCAGCAAACCATACAAGTACAACGAGCAGGATGGACTGGACACCGCTTTGGATGTAGGGTAGAACTTATGAGGAACCTTCTCCTATGGCCTCCTACAAATGTGCAATCCATACAAGTACGACAAGCGGGATGTACTTGACACCGCTGGGGAAGAAGGGATGAACTTATAAGCAACGTTCTCTTATGGAGTCCTACAAATGAGCAAAACATCTAAGTAGGACTAGCGGGACGTACTGGACACCGCTGGTGAATAGGGATTAACTTATAAGCAACGTTCTCCTATGGACTCCTACAAATGAGCAAAACATCCAAGTACGACTAGCGGGACGTACTGGACACTGCTGGGGAAGTAGGGATGAACTCATAAGCAACGTTCTATTATTGACTCCTACAAATGAGCAAATCATCCAAGTACGACAAGCAGGAAGTACTGGACACCACTGAGGAAGTAGGGTAGAACTTATAAGGAACCTTCTCCTATGGACTCCTACAAATGAGAAATCATCCAAGTACGACGAGCAGGACGTACTGGACACTGCTGGGGAAGTAGGGATGAACTTATAAGCAAGTTTCTCCTACACTTGAGCAAACCATCCAAGTACGACAAGCGGGACGTACTTGACACCGCTGGGGAAGTTGGGATGAACATATAAGCAACGTTCTCCTATGGGCTCCTATAAATCAGCAAACCATCCAAATCCGACGAACGGGACGTACTGGACACCGCTGGGGAAGAAGGGGTGAACTTATAAGCAAGATTTTCCTATGGACTCCTACAAATGAGCAAACAATCCATTACGACGAGTGGGACGTACTGGACACTGCTGGAGAAATAGGGATGAACTCATGAGCAACGTTCTCCTATGGACTCCTACGCATGAGCACACCAATTTTTGTTGATTAACAAAGCCATACATTTATCAGTTTTGTGAGAACATTCTGTGCTGTAAAGATGACTTAAGTTACGCGCTATACACTCCTACAGCCTAATACTTAAGTCCCGCAGCGCTCGCCTCGTCCTCGGCTCTGGTAATGCTGCGATTTCCTTTTAGCTCATTAGTCGTCCTTAATCTTCGTTTAAAGTCTTGCTATACCCACAGGAAGTAATCACAAGCGGATAGATCTACTGATTGAGCAGGCCACGGGATATCAAAACGTAATAAGATGAAGAGAGCATTTTCTGAACGAGTTTCAATTACAAATTCAAAGTCAAGACCCCATATTTTTCATTTCATTTTTTTACATGATAAAGAAATTACAACTGGTTCAATCAATAAACTGAATGTATTTTCATATTCAGTATCTAAGAAAACCTATGATTAGACATATTACACCATTATTAAAATTTCCAGCCGCCATTTTGAAATGTTAGGATTTCGATAGTGCAGTGTCAGTTGGGTTGGCCATGGAACTGGGCTGCCTCGCCGATCTGAGCTCGCATCTTTACCCATCGCCTAATATAGTTAGCCACATGAATAGTTTCGTATAGACAAATATCAATATAAAAACACAATTAGGGTTAACTCATTTAGGTTTAGAAGTAAAGTATCACACTTGCCGTCCTCCCAAAGCGTTATTTAAAAAAAGGAAGATTATAATATCAAGTTTAAAATAAGTTACATCTCAAATAACCTTTCAAATACCAATCCCGTCACTTTTTCTTCTTCATTAAAAAAAGAACACTGCAAACGGAAAATAAAGAACATTTTCTCTAAGACGTCCTCCCCTCTCGTGTTCATTTAGACAACACTATACACATTCTAATTTACTGATGAAGGTTTTATAATCAAACGAAACGTTTTAATTTCGACTTCACCATCTCCGAATAGCTCTATCTTTTGGAATATTTTGTTTTGTATTGGTTCCACATACCATCGAATTTATTTCCATATTTTACCTGGAGTTTTGGGGAGCGTGGAGTACCCCTTCATCACCATTACTTGCAGGTCCACTCTAGCCCGGAGGGGTAGTAGATGTTAGGGTCCCATCTATGGGGTAAATAGGAAATATGAGTTAAAATAAATGTTTGAATTTGTTTGTTTTTTAATTGAATACCATTAAGAATGAATAAAACAAAACGTCTTCGTCATAAAATAACACAGCAGGGGTTGACATGCCGTAAAATCCGAACAACTAATCATATTTTATGTCCATATATATATATATATATATATATATATATATATATATATATATATATTACGTGCCTTGTTTCATACACTCTATTATTGAGAACGTTTTTGTAGTCTTTCAAAATGATTTGCCAGAACGAAGATATCAGATTTACGCCGTGATGAGCAAAATAGGATTTGATTACACAAATGTAAAACGTGACAACTTTTCAATCAGTTCGAGAAAAATTAACCAAAGTTTCCAACTGATTGTCGAGTGTTTGAATACATTTTTTTTATCGGCTGGCTAACGGCCCACACCCCATCATCATGGGCAATCAACCAGGTTTTGTATAATTATCCTTCAGAATCAATACTCCACAAAATGTGTAGAAATATTTCTTTCAATCTATTCTTTAGAAAATCTTGCTACAGATTTTTCTACTAGCACACAAAAAGACAAAAATGTGTGTTTTAGTGAAAGTTGAGAGTCAACTGTAATATCAGAGTGGAAGGAATGGCTGCACGTGGTTCCAAAACTGCATACCGTTTATGCTGTTGTAATGAACGAGTTTTAAGACTAATATTTTCACCTCTAAAACAAGAGGTCGTTCATTATACGAGATACAATGTGTGTTATAGTGAAAGATGAAAACAGTGAATTGTAATATCAGAGTGGAAGCAGTGGCCATGTGGTTCCAAAACTGCATACCGTTTATGCTGTTGTAATGAACGATTTTTAAGACTATTTTTTCACCTCTAAAAAAGGGGTGTTCATTATACGAGATACAATGTATGTTATAGTGAAAAATGAAAAGAATGAATTGAGTGGAAAGAATGTCTTGCTTAAAATATGGCGAAAGTCTAGATGTTCCAAAACAGCGTATCGTTTATATTGCCATTGAACAAATTTCTTACACAATTATTTCACCTCAAAAACAATGGTTCGCTAGAAAAAGCTAGAAGGGAAGACCCCACAACGATGCTGTGTGCTCTCTTGAACAAATCCTGCACCCACAAAAAGTAACTACTACTTATCTCTTATCACACCAACCCTCCACGTAATCGATATCAGCATATTAACCTATATGCGTGACCTCCGACCTAAGTAAGAGCCAAATTGAGTGTTGCATGTCACCGACTGCTCAGCCATCAAGACTCAGTTCTTAAGATTCACGGGTCGGTACCCAAAGTCAACAGTTGGTCCAATTGGGGGATATTACCACCATGCAGATGTGCAGTCAGTGTATTTTACAGCCCCAGATGACAGGGCGGACACTTTTTGGTTTTGACTGGAATTCAGGACCCCTACTGTCTCTGCTCCCCGCCACAAGCATGTGCTTCAACAATGATTTGAGGGAATAAAAGTTATACTTATAAAAATATGTCTCCATGATGTTCCTGAAAATAACAGAGCAAGATGAAACCCAGAGGGATAAAGAGATATAGATAGAATAAAATAATCTAAAATTTTGTTTTATTGATGATTTTAATTGGCAGGAACCATAACTAATCTGCAGAGAACAAGTTAACCCATCGACTATAACACACCGGTTCGCCAATACCATATACTGAACATACTGAATCTTCTCATTAGCGGTGGAGGTTGACGGGCATCCTGATCCTTCTTTGTGTGTCACGTTTGTTTGGTCACCTTTAAACTTCTCTATCCACTCATACACACTTTTACGTGGTTTCATGTCCCTGCAATTGCTAAAAGCCACTGAATCAATTTTTGCCGCTGACACTCCTTCTCACCAGCTAAATTGGTTCGCTTCCTTGGTGTATACTGCTAGTTTAGGAAGCCCGTCGACCTGAGTTCAAATCCTGGACGTGGTAATTGCATTTCACTTAGCGCAAATACTCAGGGAAATGTATGAATCCTACTCTCCTTCCATCTATAGATAAATAGCAGGACAGACTGGGTTATTTAACCATGGCTAGGTAATCAATCTAGAAAAGAAAAACTTTGAATTCAAACCTGTTAAACTCCGCTTAAGAAATTGACCTTGGTCGTATCCTGCTCGTGCAGAGGAGTTGGTAAATATATATACTGCTAGTTTAGCTGCCATGTTTACACGGTAAAGACAGCAAACAAAATGAACGATTGAGCTCAAACTTTGATCATGTGACCACAACATTGTCAACTATAAGCACGCATGCGCAGAAGGCAGTGTGACAATAATGAATATATGTTATGGTGAAAGTTTTTTTTTTGACATATATTGATTGAGGTTTTTCCTAAATAGACAATATTCGCAGATAACGATTCTGGCGAAAATCAAGGCTGTGTATCTCCCATAATTTTAGGCGGAATGCCAACTGTCATTTTCTTATTTTCTTAACCGAAAAATCACCCGAAGGGTAAAATGACGTACGCTGGAAGAAATAGAGAATACAACATCACACCATATTGAGAGAGGAGTTTCACAGGCGTTTTGATTAATGTTTAACTCGCTGGTATAGGTGTGATTAATGCCAAGGGGCCATATTGAAGAAAAGAAAATTAACATTTCAGTCATTATCCATTTTTTTCGTAGTTGGTAAACAGAATAGCAAGCTCGATATTTTAACACTCCTGGTATCTATCTATCTATCTATCTATCTATCTATCTATCTATATATATATATATATATAATATATATATATATATATATATATATATATATATATATAATCAATAAATGAAGGAAAAAACTTAAAATTTGCTTCATGTATTTGCTACTACCTGAAGATGCTGCAGTAATGCAGTTGAAACAAATTATTGATGAAGCAAATTTAAAATTTAATGTTTTTTCCTTCATTTAATAATTATATTGCTGTGTCCGTCCACTCACTGGCACTAGGCACATTGAGCTCTCTTACGGTTTACCTGCTTCAGCTTGGTTAAACCACACATGGAAAGATCCTAACTACAGAATATATATATATATATATATATATATATATATATATATTAGTTGGCATCCTTCCGTCTACTAAAGACGCTGGCGTGGTGTCTACTTTTTTAAAATCTGCAAATGCGTGAGTGGCTGAACAGACTAATTTTTAAATGGCAATCTCTGGTGCAGTGATTGCTAACAAATGTTGATGCTTGCTGGAGATACTGTGGTCTCTCCTTCCCTATGGCTCTATTTTCCGCGGCGGTTTCTTCTCTTTTTCACTCCTTTTCGTTCCTTATTTGACGAGGAGGTGACAGGTCGAACGGTCTTCTGCATAAACCTCCCATGTGTTGGTATCAATGTGGCATGTCTTCATGTCTCTCTTGCAGACATCTTTAAAGCGCAGGCATGGTCTCCCTACCAGTTGGGTGCCCTCAATTAACACCATACAGTAGGTCTTTGCGAATGTGGACTTAATGCATTGATGAGAAGTGATACCTCGAAACACGTGTCTGTAGTTTACTTATATATATATATATATATATATATATATATATATATATATATATTACTAAAGGTGGAGGAATCATATGTATGTAGGGAGATCATACAGTTAGAAATCGTAATATTTTATTATAAAATAAAATATAAAATAAAGGGAATACGAAGGCCTTTTTGACTGGTTCTTTTTCAAGTATAAACACCGGCGACGAATAAAAGTCAGATTGTATAAGATATATATCTACATTGGCCGTACATCCCAGCGACTTGAAATTAGAATAAAACAGCATGTTCCACGTACACATCGCAACGCCATTGCTAATAATACATCCGGGCATTCCGAAGCATATGATTTATAACCATCTATAAATGCTTGTAAGGCCGACTATACTGACGAGTGTTTCTCCGTCTTGCACAGAGCTAGGTCTAAGCAGCACCTAACCATCCTTGAAGCTGCTTATATTTCTTTCTTTAGATCCACTCCCTTTACTTGTTGGGAGACATCTCTAGCCCTGTTTCGATCTGAGGGTTCATATATATAACACCCTTTTCTTTTTTCCCTTTTTTGGTCCCCCTCTGACTCACCCCCATTCGTTCTTAAATAATATTTCTTATTCAATCTGACTTATATTCGTCACTGGAGTTTATACTTGAAAAATAACCGGTCGAAAATGCCTTTGTATACCCTTTGTCTTATCTTATATTTTATCTTATAATAAAATATTACCATCTTCTAACTGTATGGTCTCCCTACATACATATGCTTCCTCCAATTTTAGTTTTATATAAGTTCTCCTGTACCAAAAATCTATTCGAATATATATATATATATATATATATTTATATATATATACGTGTGTCTGGCTGTGGGTGTGGGGATAAATGTGTGATCGTTGTTTAGGTTAATGGTTTTATAGTATTGATAGTTTTATATATGATTTGTAAGTGAATACATTGGAAGTAAATAGTTTTGTAAAGCAGAAGACATGTTTTCCATTAACTTACATACACATTTATTTGACCCATAAATGTGACCCTAATAGGCACGACCACTCCGGAATACATTAAACATTCGTATGGTACTTTCCAATCCACAGAGCTCCAAAATTGGATTCTTACCAATCGATCCAGTTTACCGTAATACACATGACACAATTTAATTATTTACTAATTACACACACGTACACACACAGACACACACACATACACACACATAGACATATATATATACGTAATATGTAACTAATATATAAAAAAATCAATATATATATCAATATAGATACATACATATATATATATATATATATATATATATATATATATATATATATATATACTAATATTTTGGTTTTTACTATAGGTAAATAATTATTATACATATGCAATTAAGTAAATAATGAATCGAATAAAGAAGTAAAATACAGACACTAAAAGGAAGTGTCTGGTTAGAAAATAGAATAATTTAACCGTTAACTCTTAAAGAATCACAGACAACGGAAGATCAGTTGATTAAGAATTAAATTCATGAACGGCTGTTAAATTGCTTTTGGGGTGACAATTTTCATCAACAATTGTATCCATTAAAGCAGAGAGCATGGATAATTACAATGTAATAAGGCCGAACCGTTAATCCGGCATCGGTGCTAATTTTCATCAACAATTGGAATCATTAAAACAAAGAATCATAGATAAATACAATCAAATAAGGCCCACCAAGTTGGATTCCCGTTAATCCAGTATCGGTGAAAATTTTACTCACCAATTTAATCCATAAAGCAAAGCAGCATATATATATAAAATCCAAAAAAGCCAACGGGTTGGATTCCCGTTAAAATGGCATCAGTGCAAATTTTCATCAGCAATTGGATCCTTTAAAAAAAGCAGCATAGAGAAAGACAATCAAATATAGCCCAACCTGGTGGATTCCCGTTAATCCGGCATCGTGCAAATTTTCATCAACAATTGGTTCCATTAAGTCAAAGCAGCATAGAGAAATACAATCCAATAAGGCCCAACCTGGTGGATTCCCGTTAATCCGGCATCGGTGCAAATTTTCATCAACAATTGGATCCATTAAGTCAAAGCAGCATAGAGAAATACAATCCAATAAGGCCCAACCTGGTGCATTCCCGTTAATCCGGCATCGGTGCAAATTTTCATCAACAATTGGTTCCATTAAGTCAAAGCACCATAGAGAAATACAATCCAAATAAGGCCCAACCTGGTGGATTCCCGTTAATCCGGCATCGGTGCAAATTTTCATCAACAATTGGATCCATTAAGTCAAAGCACCATAGAAATACAATCAAATAAGGCCCAACCTGGTGGATTCCCGTTAATCCGGCATCGGTGCAAATTTTCATCAACAATTGGTTCCATTAAGTCAAAGCAGCATAGAGAAATACAATCCAATAAGGCCCAACCTGGTGATTCCCGTTAATCCGGAATCGGTGCAAATTTTCATCAACAATTGGATCCATTAACTCAAAGCAGCGTAGAGAAATACAATCAAATAAGGCCAATCCTGGTGCATTCCTGTTAATCCGGCATCAGTGCAAATTTTCATCAACAATTGGATCCATTAAGTCAAAGCAGCATAGAGAAATACAATCCAATAAGGCCAACCTGGTGCATTCCCGTTAATCCGGCATCGGTGCAAATTTTCATCAACAATTGGTTCCATTAAGTCAAAGCAGCATAGAGAAATACAATCAAATAAGGCCCAACCTGGTGGATTCCCGTTAATCCGGTATCGGTGCAAATTTTCATCAACAATTGGATCCATTAAGTCAAAGCACCATAGAGAAATACAATCCAATAAGGCCAACCTGGTGCATTCCCGTTAATCCGGCATCGGTGCAAATTTTCATCAACAATTGGATCCATTAAGTCAAAGCCGCATAGAGAAATACAATCAATAAGCCCAACCTGGTGATTCCCCATTAATCCGGCATCGGTGCAAATTTTCATCAACAATTGGATCCATTAAGTCAAAGCAGCAGAGAGAAATTCAATCAATAAGGCCCAACCTGGTGGATTCCCGTTAATCCGGCATCGGTGCAAATTTTCATCAACAATTGGTTCCATTAAGTCAAAGCAGCATAGAGAAATACAATCAAATAAGGCCCAACCTGGTGGATTCCCGTTAATCCGGCATCGGTGCAAATTTTCATCAACAATTGGATCCATTAAGTCAAAGCAGCATAGAGAAATACAATCCAATAAGGCCCAACCTGGTGATTCCCGTTAATCCGGCATCGGTGCAAATTTTCATCAACAATTGGATCCATTAAGTCAAAGCAGCATAGAGAAATACAATCCAATAAGGCCCAAACTGGGGCATTCCCGTTAATCCGGCATCGGTGCAAATTTTCATCAACAATTGTTCCATTAAGTCAAAGCAGCATAAATATAATCCAATAAGGCCAACCTGGTGATTCCCGTTAATCCGGCATCGGTGCAAATTTTCATCAACAATTGGATCCATTAAGTCAAAGCAGCATAGAGAAATACAATCCATAAGGCCCAACCTGGTGCATTCCCGTTAATCCGGCATCAGTGTAAATTTTCATCAACAATTGGATCCATTAAGTCAAAGCAGCATAGAGAAATACAATCCAATAAGGCCCAACCTGGTGCATTCCCGTTCATCCGGCATCGGTGCAAATTTTCATCAACAATTGGATCCATTAAGTCAAAGCAGCATAGAGAAATACAATCAATAAGGCCCAACCTGGTGGATTCCCGTTAATCCGGCATCGGTGCAAATTTTCATCAACAATTGGATCCATTAAGTCAAAGCAGCATAGAGAAATACAATCAAATGGGCCCAACCTGGTGCATTCCCGTTAATCCGGCATCGGTGCAAATTTTCATCAACAATTGGATCCATTAAGTCAAGAGCAGCAAGTAGAGAATACAATCAAATAAAAGGCCCAACCTGGTGGATTCCCGTTAATCCGGCATCGGTGCAATTTTCATCAACATTGGTTCCATTAAGTCAAGCCACCATAGAGAAATACAATCACAATAGAGCCCAACCTGGTGGATTCCCGTTAATCCGGCATCGGTGCAAATTTTCATAACAATTGGTTCCATTAAGTCAAAGCACCAATAGAGAAATACAATCAATAAGGCCCAACCTGGTGGATTCCCGTTAATCCCGGCATCGGTGCAATTTTCATCAACATTGGATCCATTAAGTCAAAGCACCATAGAGAAATACAATCAATAAGGCCCAACCTGGTGGATTCCCGTTATCCGGCATCGTGCAAATTTTCATCAAACAATTGGTTCCATTAAGTCAAAGCAGCATAGAGAATACAATCCAATAAGGCCCAACCTGGTGGATTCCCGTTAATCGGCATCGGGGCAAATTTTCATCAACAATGGTTCCATTAAGTCAAAGCAGCATAGAGAAATACAATCAAATAAGCCAACCTGGTGGCTTCCCGTTAATCCGGCATCGGGTGCAAATTTTCATCAACAATTGGTCATTAAGTCAAAGCAGCATAGAGAAATACAACCAATAAGGCCCAACCTGTGGCATTCCCGTTAATCCGGCATCGGTGCAAATTTTTCATCAACAATTGGTTCCATTAAGTCAAAGCAGCATAGAGAAATACAATCAAATAAGGGCCAACCTGGTGGATTCCCGTTAATCCGGCATCGTGGCAAATTTTCATCAACAATTGGTTCCATTAAGTCAAAGCAGCATAGAGAAATACAATCCATTAGGCCAACTGGTGGATTCCCGTTATCCGGCATCGGTGCAAATTTTCATCAACAATTGGTTCCATTAAGTCAAAGCACGCATAGAGAAATACAATCCAATAAGGCCCAACCTGGTGGATTCCCGTTAATCCGGCATCGGTGCAAATTTTCATCAACAATTGGATCCATTAAGTCAAAGCAGCAAGAGAGAATACAATCAATAAGGCCCAACCTGGTGGATTCCCGTTAATCCGGCATCGGTGCAAATTTTCATCAACAATTGGTCCATTAAGTCAAAGCAGCATAGAGAAATACAATCAATAAGGCCCAACCTGGTGGATTCCCGTTAATCCGGCATCGGTGCAAATTTTCATCAACAATTGGATCCATTAAGTCAAAGCAGCATAGAGAAATACAATCCAATAAGGCCCAACCTGGTGGATTCCCGTTAATCCGGCATCGGTGCAAATTTTCATCAACAATTGGATCCAATTAAAGTCAAAGCACATAGAGAAATACAATCCAATAAGGCCCAACTGGTGCATTCCCGTTAATCCGGCATCGGTGCAAATTTTCATCAACAATTGGTCCATTAAGTCAAAGCAGCATAGAGAAAATACAATAAATAAGGCCAACCTGGTGGAATTCCCGTTAATCCGGCATCGGTGCAAATTTTCATCAACAATTGGTTCCATTAAGTCAAAGCAGCATAGAGAAATACAATCAATAAGGCCCAACCTGGTGATTCCCTGTTAATCCGGCATCGTGCAATTTTCATCAACAATTGGTTCCATTAAGTCAAAAGCCATAGAGAAATACAATCAAAATAAGGCCCAACCTGGTGGATTCCCGTTAATCCGGCATCGGTGCAAATTTTCATCAACAATTGGTTTTCCATTAAGTCAAAGCAGCATAGAGAAATACAATCAATAAGGCCCAACCTGGTGGCATTCCCGTTAATCGGCATCGGGTGCAAATTTTCATCAACAAATTGGATCATTAAGTCAAAGCAGCATAGAGAAATACAATCAATAAGGCCAACCTGGTGATTCCGTTAATCCGGCATCGTGCAAATTTTAATCAACAATTGGTTCCATTAAGTCAAAGCAGCATAGAGAAATACAATCAAATAAGGCCAACCTGGTGGATTCCGTTAATCCGGCATCGGTGCAAATTTTCATCAACAATTGGATCCATTAAGTCAAAGCACATAGAGAAATACAATCAATAAGGCGCAACCTGGTGCATTCCCGTTAATCCGGCATCGGTGCAAATTTTAATCAACAATTGGTTCCATTAAGTCAAAGCAGCATAGAGAAATACAATCAAATAAGGCCCAACCTGGTGGATTCCCGTTAATCCGGCATCGGTGCAAATTTTCATCAACAATTGGATCCATTAAGTCAAAGCAGCATAGAGAAATACACATCATAAGGCCAAACCTGGTGGATTCCCGTTAATTCCGGCATCGGTGAAATTTTCATCAACAATTGGTTCCATTAAGTCAAGCAGCATAGAGAAATACAATCAATAATGGCCCAACCGGTGGATTCCCGTTAATCCGGCATCGGTGCAAATTTTCATCAACAATTGGTCCATTAAGTCAAAGCAGCAAGAGAGAATACAATCAATAAGCGCCAACCTGTGGGATTTCCCGTTAATCCGGCATCGTGAAATTTTCATCAACAATTGGTTCCATTAAGTCAAAGCAGCATAGAGAAATACAATCAAATAAGGCCCAACCTGGTGGCATTCCCTTTTAATCCGGCATCGTGCAAATTTTTCATATCAACATTGGTTCCTTATTAAGTCAAAGCAGCATAGAGAAATTACAATCAAAATAAGGCCCAACCTGGTGGATTCCGTTAAATGCACGGGGCGAAATTGGATTTGTTGTTAGTCGCGTAGGATTATACTAACAAGTTCTGAGTCCATTAAAGTCATAGAGCGAGCCGAGGTTCCGTGATTCCGGCCGGTGCAGAATTTGTCAATCAACAATTGTAGTACATTCAAGGATGCCCAAGTCGTTGTTGTGTGGCTATTTAGTGCCAGGATTCAAGGCTAGTTGGTCTCGAGGCAGCAGAGTAGTCATGAATATTTGCATCAACATGGTGGATTCACTTCTAAGGGTCAGATGCGCATCAACAGAGAGAATAACAAATGCAGATAGAGGCCTTTCAACCTGGTGGATTCCCGTTAAGTCGCCGGCAATCGGTGCGAAATTTTCATCAACAATTGGTCTCCATTAAGTCAAAGCAAGCAGTAGAGAAATACAATCAAAATAAGGCCCAACCTGGTTGGATTTCCCGTTTAATCCGGCATCGGTGCAGAATTTCATCAACAATTGGATCCATTAAGTGCAAAGCAGCATAGAGAAATAACAATCGAATAAGGCCCAACTTGGTGGATTGCCGTTATATACCGGCATCGGTGCAAATTTTCAATCAACAATTGGATCCATTAAGTCAAGAGGCAGCATAGAGAAATACAATCAATTAAGGCCCCAAGCCTGGTGGATGCCCGGTTAATACCGGGCATTCGGTGCAAATTTTCATCAACAATTGGTGTCCATTAAGAGTCAGGAGGCAGCATAGAGAAATACAATCAAATAAGGCCCAACCTGGTGTGATTCCCGTTGAGTACCGGGCATCGGTGCAAAATTTCATCAGACAATTGGGTTCATTAAGTCAAGAGCAGCCATAGAGAAAGAACAATCAATAAGGCCCAACTGGGGATTCCCGTTTAATCTGGCCGGATCGGTGGGCAAATTTTCATCAATCAACTTGGTTCGCTATTAAGTCAAAAGCAAGCCATAGAGAAATACAATCAGAATAAGGCCCAACCCCTACCCTGGTTGGGGGGCATTTTCCCCCCTCCCGGGGGGTTTGAAATTCCCGGCATCGGTGCCAATTTTCATCAACAATTGGTTCCATTAAGTCAAAGCACCATAGAGAAATACAATCAAATAAGGCCCAACCTGGTGGATTCCGTTAATCCGGCATGCGGTGCAAATTTTCATCGATAACATAATTGGTCACATTAGTCAAGCAGATAGAGCATAATCAATCAAAATGCATAGAGGCCCAACTGGTGGGGATTCCCGTTAATCTGGCATCGGGTGAGAATTTTCATCAAACAATTGGTTCCATTAAGTCAAAGCACAATAAGAGAATGAGCAATCAATAAGGCCCAACCTGGTGGGAGTTCCCGTAAATCCGGCATCGTGCAAATTTTCATCAACAATGGGTTCCGATTAAGCAAGAGCAGGGCATAGAGAAGATACAATCGAATAGGTCCAGCCTGGTGGATTCGCCGTTAATCCCGGCATTCGGTGCAGATGTTTTCAATCAACAATTGGTTCATTAAGTGCAAAGCCAGCATAGAGAAATACAATCAAATAAGGCCCAACCGTGGTGGATTTCCCGTTAATCGGGCACATTCGGTCAGTAAATAAAGAAGTGAAAAGAAAAGTAATTTTCATCAACAATTGGTTCCATTTAGGTCAAAGCAGCATAGAGAATAGCAATCAGAATTACCCAACCTGGTGGATTCCCGTTAATCCGGCATCGGTGCAAATTGTTTCATCAACAATTGGGTCCATTAAGTCATAAGCAGCATAGAGAAATAAATCCAATAAGGCCCAACGCTGGTGGAGTTCCCGTTAATCCTGGGCATCGGGGCAAATTTTCATCACAATTGGATCCATTAAGTCAAAGCAGCTAGAGAGAAATACAATCAAATGAGTCCGAACCTGGTGGATTCCCGTTAAATCGGCATCGGTGCAAATTTTCATGCAACAGAATTGGATTCCATTAAGTCAAAGCAGCATAGAGAAATACAATCGCAATAAGGCCCAACCTGGTGCAGTTCCCGTTAGTCCGGCATCGGTCAGAAATTTTATCCACAATTGGATCCATTAAGTCAAAGCAGCATAGAGAAATACAAATCAAATAAGGCGCCCAACCTGGTGGATTGCCGCGTTAATCCGGCATCGGTGCAAAATTTTCCATCACAAATTGGTCTATTAAGTCAAAGCAGCATAGAGGAAATACATCCATGAAGGCAAACCTGGTGCATCCCCGGTTAATCCGGCATCGGTGCAAATTTTCATCAACAAGTTAGGTTTCGCATTAATCAGGTGGAGTGCGGAAGGAACAACAGGGCGTAGAGGACAGAAATCGCAATGCAAGGAGGTATAGGCTCGCAAGCCGGTAGGAGTGTCCGATTAGGTGATATGCCGGGCAGATATCGGTGCATGAAAGGCTTTTTCGATCAATAGCAGATTAGTGGTCTGCCTTGTAACGTCAGGATAGCCACCGTATTATGAAAGAGGATATAGTCGAAGAGTATAGTGCGCCCGAGAAAACCCGTGGATGGATTGCGGTCCGTTAATGCAGCATCTAGGTGCAGCAATGGTGGTTCGATCAGACCAAGTGTGATTCCATTAAGTTCTAGCAGAGCAGCATAGAGAAATCGAATCCAATAAAGGCCGCAAAGCTGTGGATGTCCCGTTAATTCTGGCAGTCGGGTTGCCAGAATTTTTCATCAGTACATTGAGGTTCCAATTAGAGTCAAAAGCAGCATAGAGATATACAAATCATTAATAAGGTCTCACCGTGGTGGATTTCCCGGTTATCGGTCATCGGCTGGCAAATGTTCATGCAACAATTGGAGTCTATAAGTCAAAGCAGCAGTGAGAGAAATAACAATCCAACTAAGGACCCGCAACCTGGTGCATTCCCGTTAATCCGGACATCGGGTGGCAAAGTTTAATCAAGCAGATTGTTCGCATTAAGGCCAAGAAGCGGCATAGAGAAATAACAATCAATAAGGCTGCAAGCCTGGTGAGTTTCCGCGTTAATCGGCATCGGGGCAAATTGTTCCTAGTCAACTAATTGGATCTATTAAGAAAGCCAGGCATAGAGAAATACAGATCGCATGTAAGGCCAGAGACNATTAGATATATTAGATATATTATTAGATTTTAAAAACTAGGTTTTACACACCATAAACAATCTTTTTCTAATATTATACTAAAAATGTAACAACCCTTAGCTAGCTACATTTGGAATTTTAAAGCATCAAATCTAACGCCTATTATTAATGGGAATATTAAAGAGATCAAATATTTGCCGATGTTTGTTTTTTTACAATAATTAGGATTCCCCGAATAAGAAGAATATTATTGAATAAGGAGGATGAATTCCCTGGGGAAATGCAGTCACGGTTTGGCAAAAACTCATTAATGTAATTATTAATGAAATTAATATAAGATATAATATAAACATGCAGCTCATAATTAAAAAAAACAACAACTCTAACTTAAATAGATTTAGCAGCAGACTTGAATTTCGAAGTACACCGGATAAGATATTATAATAATAATATACTATATAATAATAAAATATATATAATAATAATAATGTTACAGCAGACGAAACTGTTAATGACATAGTAAGGCGAATGCAGGCAAACTAACGCCCGATTCTAATAACAAAAAACCATGTAACGAATAGTAAGATATTATTATTATTAGTTCACAACCATTAGAGTTTTTTCAAAACGCCACCTTAGCAGGTGGTTCCCTGGATACTGAAAACAACAAGCGGAGGGCTCTCCAGGACTCTTCGGAGTAATTCCGTCTATCCAACAATGGCTGTGGTCTGGAATGTTCTCAATACTTCCTCTGATTTTCAGTTCCATCCAGAACTCTTTTCACCACCTGGGGACCGTTTCCAAGGGAACCAAATTACAGTTGGCACGAACCATTATTTTCATTTTCTACATTTATTATTATTATTATTATTATTATTATTATTATTATTATTAATTATTATTATTATTATTAATTATTAATTATTATTATTATTATTATTATTATTATTATTATTATTATTATTATTATTTATTATTATTATTATTATTATTATTATTAATTATTATTATTATTAATATTATTAATTATTATTATATTATTTTATTAATTATTAATTATTATTATTATTATTATTATTATTATTATTATTATTATTATTTATTATTTATTATTATTATTTATTATTATTATTATTATTATTATTTTATTATTATTATTATTATTAAATTATTATTATTTTATTTTATTATTTTATTATTATTATTATTATTATTATTATTATTATTATTTTATTTTATTATTGATTATTATTATTATTATTAATTTATTATTATTATTATTATTATTATTATAATTATTATTATTATTATTATTATTATTATTATTATTATTTATTATTATTATTATTATTATTAATTATTATTATTATTATTATTATTATTATTATTATTATAAATTATTATTATTAATTATTATTATTATTATTTATTATTTTTATTTTATTATTATTATTTATTATTATTATTAATTATTATTATTATATTATTATTTATTATTATTATTATTCTTCTTCTTCTTCTTCTTCTTCTTCTTCTTCTTCTTCTTCTTCTTCTCTTCTTCTTTCTTCTTCTTCTTCTTCTTCTTCTTCTTCTTCTCTTCTTCCTTCTTCTTCTTTCTTCTTCTTCTTCTTCTTCTTCTTCTCTTCTTTCTTTCTTCTTCTTCTTCTTCTTCTTCTTCTTCTTTCTTCTTCTTCTTCTTCTTTTCTTCTTCTTCTTCTTTTCTTCTTCTTCTTCTTTCTTCTCTTCTTCTCTTCTTCTTTTCTTCTTCTTCTTTCTTCTTCTTCTTCTGCTTCTTCTTTTCTTCTTCTTCTTCTTCTTGCAAAATAATAATAATATGATCAACAGCTTTAACTTCGAAACCATGGCAATCAGTCTGTACAAACGAGGATTCTTGCCAGAATAAAACGAAAATCACAAATCGAAAAATAAATTTAAAAATTTAAATGAGATTTTTATTCACTGACTAAATTAGCCTACGCAGTAAAATAATAAAAGTGGACTGATGGCGTTTTCAAAACAGGAAAAAAAAAAATAACTAAATAGAAATTTGAACAGAAGGAAACGTTGGAATTGCTTGACCGATAGAAGGTTTGTTGGGAAGTCGAGGCGGAAGTGAACTGCGTTCAGGGCAATTTAAAAACGACTGATTGTGAAATGATTGGTGACAATAATTCAATACCGGGTGATCAAACTTTCTCTTACACATTATTTCCCACGACAAACAAAGAGGATTCATATTTCGCCTTAAAGGACATCTAAAGGAATTTTATGCTGTTTCTTTATTATTTTCAATGCGGCAGTAGTTCGTTGATATTAGCAACTGCTTTTACTTTGAGCTAATAATAACAACATCAATACACACAACATGTTTACAAATTATTGTCAGTTTTGTCTGTAAGAACAGTCAAGAAATTTATGCAGGTTATAATTTCAGTATACAGACTTATTGTCCCTGAGGAAGTTGTTCAACAATCAGTATTCTTGTGATGAAAAGAGAACTCGTTAATAATTATCATTTGTCTATAGATAGGCAAAGAGAGTCGTGTAGAGTTACTTTAGTTGTTATAAATCCCATTGTATGTTTATAGTTAGATACATTTTACTTGCCTGGGTCTCCAAAATGTTATTTGGTCCCCGGGGGTGCCATATGAACATCGGTTTTGAGACCACTGGTATAGAGTAACTAAATTCAGTATATAGACAATGTGACAATTATTAATAAGAAGTATTTCGTCAATAGAAAACACGTGGTAGAAAACTTCCTCAGAAGACCAATAAGTCTATATTACTGAATTAGTTACTCTATACCAGTGGTTCCTCAACCGATGTTCATATGGACCGCCCGGGGACCAAATAACATTTTGGAGACCGCAGGCAAGTAAAATGTATCAAACTATAAACATACAATGGGATTTAATACAACTAAGTAACTCTACACGCTCTGTCTTTGCCTATCTATAGACAAAATGATAATTATTACGAGTTTTCTTCTTTCATCACAAGAATACTGATGGTTGAAACTTCCTCAGGGGAACCAATAAGTCTTATACTGAAATTAATAACTCTGCATAAATTTCCTTGACTGTCTACAGACACAACTGACAATAATTGTAAAACATGTGTGTGCCTATTGATGTTGTTATTATATTAGCTCAAGTAAAATGCAGTTGCTAATATCACGACTACTGCCGCATTGAAAATAATAAAGAAACGGCAATTAAAATTCCTTTCCGATGTCTTAAGCTTGAAATATGATACCTCTTTGTTTGTCTTGGAAATAATGTAAGAGAAAGTTTGATCACCGCGGTATTGAATTATTGTCACAATCATTTCAACAATCAGTCGTTTTTGAATTGCCTGACGCATTCAGCTTCGCCTCGACTTCCACAACCTTTTCGGTCAGCATTCCAACGTTTCCTTTGCTGTTCATAATTTCTAAATTTGTTATTTTTTTTTTCCCTGTTTGAAACGCCATCAGTCACTTTTATATTTTAGCTGCGTAGGCTAATTTTTAGTCAGTGAATAAAAATCTCATTTAAAATTTTAAATTTTATTTTCGATTTGTGATTTTTCCGTTTTTATTCTGGCAAGAAATCCTCGTTTGTAGAAAAAAAAAAAAAAAAAAAAAAAAAAAAAAAAAAAAAAAAAAAAAAAAAAAAAAAACAGACTGATGCCATGGTTTCGAAAGTTAAGCTTGTGTATGCTATTATTTTATTTGCAAGAAGAAAGAAGAAGAAAGAGAAGAAAGAAGAAGAGAAGAAGAAGAAGAAAGAAAGAAGAAGAAAAGAAGAAGAAGAAGAAGAAGAAGAAGAAGAAGAAGAAGAAGAAGAAGAAGAAGAAGAAGAAGAAGAAGAAGAAGAAGAAGAAGAAGAAGAAGAAGAAGAATGAAGAGAAGAAGAAGAAGAAGAAGAAGAAGAAGAAGAAGAAGAAGAAGAAGAAGAAGAAGAAGAAGAAGAAGAAGAAGAAGAGAAGAAGGAAGAAGAAGAAGAAGAAGAAGAAGAAGAAGAAGAAGAAGAATAATAATAATAATAATAATAATAATAATAAATAATAATAATAATAATAATAATAATAATAATAATAATAATAATAATAATAATAATAATAATATAATAATAATAAATAATTAATTAATATAATAATAATCAATTAATATAATAATAATAATAATAATAATAATAATAATATAATAATAATAATAATAATAATAATAATAATAATAATAATAATAATAATAATAATAATAATAATAATAATAATAATAATAATAATAATAATAATAATAATAATAATAATAATAATAATAATAATAATAATAATAATAATAATAATAATAATAATAATAATAATAATAATATAATAATAAATAATAATAATAATAATAATAATAAAATAATAATAATAATAATAATAATAATAATAAATAATAATATAATAATAATAATAATAATAATAATAATAATAATAATAATAATAATAATAATAATAATAATAATAATAATAATAATATAATAATAATAATATAATAATAATAATAATAATAATAATAATAATAAATAATAATAATAATAATAATAATAATAATAATAATAATAATAATAATAATAATAATAATAATAATAATAATAATAATAATAATAATATGTAGAAAATGAAAAATAATGTCGTGCCAACTGTAATTGGTGCCTTTGAACGGTCCCCAGGGGTGGTGAAAAGAGTCTGGATGAACTGAAAATCAGAGGAAGTATTGAGAACATCCAGACCACAGCATTGTTGGGATAGACTGGAATACTCCGAAGAGTCCTGGAGAGCCTCCCGCTTTGTTGTTATTCAGTATCCAGGGAACCACCTGCTAAGGTGGGTTTGAAAAACTCTAATGGTGTGAACTAATAATAATAATTCTTACTATTGCGTTACATGTTTTTTTATAGAATCGGGGTTAGTTTGCTGCATTCGCCTTACTATGTCATTAACAGTTTCGTCTGTGTTAAACATTATTTTATTATTATTATTATTATTATTATTATTATTATTATTATATTATTATTATATCTTATCCGTTTGTACTTCTGAAATTCAAGTCTGCTGATAAATCTATTAAGTTAGAGTTGGCTTTTTTTAAAATTATTAGTGCATGTATTATATTATATCTATATTAATCTTAATAATACATTAATGAGTTTTGCAAACTGTGACTGCATTTCCCCAGGAATTCATCCTCCTTATTCAATAATATTTTCTTATTCGGGATCTAATTATTGTAAAAAAACAAACATCGGCAAATATTTGATCTCTTTAATATTTCCCATTTAATAATAGGCGTTAGATTTTGATGCTTTAAATTCCAAATGTAGCTAGCTAAGGTTGTTACATTTTTTAGTTTAATATTAGAAAAAAGATTGTTTATGGTGTGTAAACCTAGTTTTAAAATCTAATAATATATCTAATATATCTAATATCTCTCTCTCTTCTCTCTCTCTCTCTCTCTCTCTATATATATATATATATATATATATATGTATATATATATATATATATATATATATATAATATATCTATAATAATATTATATATATATATATATATATATATATATATATATATATATATATATATATATATATATATATATATCTGAACCAATTGTCTATATTAGAGAAAGTAGACGCAATAAGGTTTTTACAAATGTTTAACTCTGTCGGTAAGGACATTATTTTTTATATTACAAATTTTTTCTTCGCTTCAAAACATAGATTGTACGAAAATTGAATACTGACCTGCTATACGCCACTGAACTAATTGCCTACCGAATTTTCCCCACGGCTGTACCAAATTTTATTGATATTTCTTACCTGTATGGTTCTCTATTGCAAAAGGCACAGGTTTCAGTCACAGGGTTGGTTCATATACTAAACAAAAGATGGCAGGGGCGTTCACGTAGTGACGATTCATTGTAAACAAGTGACACGAGCGAGAATCGCTTCCAGCGCACACTGTGGGATCCCAGTGGTGGAAGAGCCGCTGTGAGCGACTTAAAGCAGACAACAAGATAATGACTTGACCATGCGCCGCATTCTACTTGTGCAGAGAGGTTGTTAGATATATGTAATAGATTTTTAAAAAAACTTTGTTTCCGCAAAATCCTCGTTGTGTCTTGAACCAGGTGTTGGCTGAATTAAATTGATATTTATTTTGTTCAGTTCAATTCGGACACTGACAAGTGCTCTACAAAGTGAAAATGTTTGGTTTGATACCAAAGTTCAGACTGCAATAATAATAAATAAATAAATAAGAAAAAAAATAATATTTAAAAAAATCTTACATTCAATCAGAATCTTCAGTTGGGTTAACGTCTGACAAGTCTTTTGTAGGGTTCCGAAATGGAGGTTTGAATTTTTTGTTTTTTTAATTGACAACAAACCTGGCCATGCAAAAATGAAGAATCTGAAAGGAATGATCAGATATCTTAACTAATATAACAAACTCCATACAATGAGTTACCACCAACCACTGAGCTATTGCTCTTGTTCTTGCATTTTTCCCCGACTGGCTCCGATCCAGTTGCTTATGAGGAGACTTCCCCATTAGTCACCTTGACGCTTACTTCAGTTTTTCTCTTTTCTTTATCGATTCATATAAAGCACAGCCATTGAATTTACGACATCAGAAAGAATTATGAATGGAACGCTGTCACAAAGACCATTTTCTCTTAGACTTTGCATCACATCATTTTCACATGAGACAAGTGAATATGTCTGTACATTTAAATACCGATTGAGAGTTAAAGACGTGGGTATCGCAGATTTAAGAAGGACATCTATACTGTAGTGCAAGCAAAAGTTTACTTGTCTTTTCAGTGGCATTAAATAACCCCTTTAATTTAATTATACTGTTAATGAAGTAAATTTTGTTTGTTTGTTGTTTTACGATGTATCCACCCTTTTCGGCTCATTTAGTGTCGAATCAAATCAAATTGATATATGATTTATTTATTATCTGCGTTATTCGGACTATTGTCCCCATCTTCATTGTTATTTGTACAACGTTTCGACCGACATGCCCTCCGCCTTCTTCAGGTATTCTTGTCGGACTCGGGAACCTTCTCGGACTCGGGAACCTTCTTTTTGAACTCGGGAACTTTCTTGTATTCGGGAGCCATCACGGAACTTTGAACCTAACCCTTTATTCAGTCCACGAGGGTATCCTGTTCTCATTCCGCTAACCATAGCTGGGGTAGGAGTTGTGTTAATTAATTATTTTTCTAACTGCTTTCACTCAGGATAGAACTCGGGTTCCAGAGATAACTGTCCAATTGGACACATGGCCGAGTGGATAAGGTAGTTAGGTTAAGACAGTTCTAAGTGACAGTTATCTCTATAAGGCATCAGGTTGTTTACAGTACTGCTTAAGTGGTCACCCAACTAAGCATTGGACATACTTTATTTACCAACCCCTCCGCACGTGTAGGATGTGACACAAGGTCAATTTAGCCCTGGTGATGAGGATTAGAATACGACAGCTGCATCCTCGGAAATGATAAAAGACCGTCTCCCAAGAATGTGTGTCTTGGGTTTACCCAACCCATTCACGGCGGATAGGATGGGACATAAGGTCTCGATGATAGGGGATCCGGCGAGGATCGAACTTGCTATTCAGTACTAATGAATCGGCGATATTCGCTTGCTAAACATTACACCACGCATATGGCCGAATGTATGGGACATCTAGTGAAAATCGAACACACTATTCAGTGGCAATAGATTTGCGAGACTAACTTGCTAACCCTCACACCACGACCAGACGCCCAAAATGGATGTTTGGGTATGAAACTAAACTACATCTTGTGGTGATTCCTGTTCTGAATCACCGGAGTATGTGGGGTATCTCTTCGTTATGATTATACCAAAGTAGAGCGTTCGGCTAGAAACCACAAGGTTCCTAGTTCGATACCGGTCTCGCCAGGTCAGCGTATGAGTAGCACAGGGATCTGTGCGGTGAAGTAAGGAGCTGATGGTAGGTGTGGCGCTCCACCTCAGAGGCCAAAACAATCTCCTTGGTCTAGCGCTAGTTAAAAGGGGATAGACTCCCTCGCTGATTGGCTGATACCCACTTTAGGCCGCCCCGACGACTTTACTTACTTTATAATACCATGTATGTGTTAAGAATACGTTTGAAATTATTTTTTACCTTTGATAGGAGCGTGGGCATAACAAATGAAAATATGAATGTACAATGAACGCGATCCCATAATCTTTGTTGGATAGACTTCTTATTTTTTCCTATCATATTCTCTGCTATCTCTTCTAAGCTGTCATCTACTATTCTGCGCTGATTCCTCTCTTTGTTCTTCTTGTGCTTTCTTGCGAATTCTTCATCATTATGCCCGTTCTTGGTTTTGTAAATGATTACAAAATTTAGCTTATTTTTTAAACATCTATATTTTAAAGCCGAATGTAACTGTATGCGTGGAGGGAAATAGCTTGCTGAAGAGAGACGCAATTTGTGTGTGTGTGTCTCTCTCTCTTTCTTGTCACACAGCCAAATCTGAATCTCTAACTCTACTTCTTGTAATTAATATTGAATTGACCAATTAGAGACAAGTTTTAAAAATCAGCTAAAGGTGAAATCTTTTCTATTATTTTTCGGGTATTTTCCTTGACGCAGATTTACCAATTACATTTTGAATTTTATTCTAGCGTCTATCAATAGACTACTTTTAAAAAAATTACTATTTACAAACTATGTAGCACTTTTAGGTATAGAATAACCCAGTTTGTTTTGACATGCCATTAAAATCGATCGATCATTCAATTAATTCGAAAGAAACTTATATTAATGCGTTTTTAAAATACGTATTGCATTCAAATGTCTTTTGAATAGTCAATATGATAACATGTGCATAACATAATCACGTGACACCTGGGGCATCCAGTGGATGACACTCCTCGAGGAGTAGTATGTTTCTCTCTTGGGGAATGTTTCAATTCAATCGTAACTGTTAGATTAAATATTTAACGCCGACATCTGTTTATCTATTTATTTGTGTGGCACGTTGCCGCATCAACACCAACGTTAAGCAATGTTTTAAGGATGGTTCAGTTTGATATTAAAGACATTTGGGCGCAGTACTTCCACAAGCTGAATTCATTTATCTTCGTGTGTTCCGGTATTATTATTATTATTACTAGCAAATATATGCACCCTCCGGGTGCAAGTATTTAAGTTTTAATATGATAAATATCATGTTAAATTAGAAAGGCTAATAAAACTGAATAAAGAATGCAGATAAAAAGATTTGGAACAGAGGGGGTATGATTGAAAAATAGAACAACTTTGAAACTAACTGTTCCATCATTTTCCATTACTCCCGTCTTTCATTGGTAAATTTTCCTAATTTAACACTTTAGTTAAAATAGGAAGTAAAGAATAAAATTACAGTTATTTCTTCTTGTTAATGGATTTCTTTTAAGATCTATCCCCGAGATGTTTGCTCATATTCAATAAGATAAAACCAAACAATTAGAAACCAATAATACTAAGCATATATTTATTAAAATCAAATTTTTAATATCAATATGCAAATTAGCCTTCCCATTCACACGGTAATCAACTATTTTCTTGTATATATAAATGTAATTGCATGTTTTTAGTATGTAGATATGGTCAACAGTCTTAATGATGTAAAACAATTTTATTAATAAATGAGGTTTAAATGAAAATGAAATCATGGAGAATGTTATGTAAACAACAAAGAGAATTGTGTCTTGTATAGTAATATAGTTACGGTTACAGACAGAAAAACACACAATCTCCATTATAATAAGATTATTATTATTATTATTGTTGTTGTTGCTGTTACTCACTGGATCCACATTTTGTAGCGATAATCGTTACCTAGCAAGCGCCTCCAATGGATATCTAGCCACAAATAAAAAATACGAATATGTTTTCAAATTACATTGTTCACGTGGAGGCGTGTGGTGCAATAGTTATCGTCTTAGGAAATTGAAACGGCGGCGGTGGAGTTCAGATCCTGGACGAAGCTGTTTGTATTTCACATCGCGCTAATAACCTGCTATTGATAAATAGTATGACAGACTGGGCTCTATACTTTGTTATGCAACCAGTCTAAGAAAAATAAAACTCTGAGTTAAAATCTCTTAAACCCCGCTTGAGAAATTGAACCTGTGTCACATCCTACTCGTATTGAGGAGTTGGTAAATATGCAAATTGTTCACGTAAATAATCGGAACTTGATTAAAGTCTGAACCACTCCCCCATCAATGTATAGGGGGGTCGGTTTAGCTCAGTTGATAGGGTATCCTCCTACGCACCACAAAGTGCCAGATTCGATACCGGTCCTCGATACTCAGCACATAAGTAGCACAACTTGGATTTGTGTGGTAAAGTGTGGGACTGGGTGTGGGTGTGATACTTCATCTCAAAGGCAAAAACAATATATGTGGTCTAGCGCTAGTGAAAAGGGGATACACGCCCTCGCTATCAAGCTGATACCGATAAAAGACCATTCCGTCGACTTTACTTTTACATTCAAGGTATTGTTCTTTTTTTCCTGTTCGCCCGCCTATAAATGGTTTATTCTCTTGGGCGATCGAGATTTATAGTGTTTTCTCGCGATAGCGTGATTTAAGTATATTTTTGTTATATTTGATGTATGTTGTGTTTGCAACATTCTATCGTGTCTGTAGCCAACCTTTCATAAAGTCGAGCTTACTAGGCTAACACATGCAGAGGTAAGTAGGAAGACATATTACTGTAGATGGTTATACCATAATATCACTACCCTGTCAGCTGGGGCTGTAGAATTTACCGACTGTACCTCTGCAGAAGGGTAAAAATTCCCCAATGTGTTCACTAAATTGTCCTGGGTGGCAACCCGTAATGCTTAAGTATGGAATCCCGGTGAATAAGCTGTCCATGACATGCAACATTCCACTTATTCTTTTACCTTAACGGACAGTCGGACGGACGCCCTCCGATCAAATGACTGGTCACGTCAAGCCGTACCCTATTGTCCTTATGGCAAGTCTCCAACCATTGTTATAATAGATGTGCTAGAAGGCGCGGATGAGGGTCTAAGTCCACTGGGTATGACGTTAAACTGCATCTAGTGGTGAGATTACAATTCTAGAGCACTTTCGAGTATGAAATACACCTTAATCGCCATTACTCCCAGGTCCACTCTAATCCGGAGTGGTAATACCTCTTAGGGTTACATATATTGGTTAAATAGATTAAAAATGTGTTTAAAAATGTGCTTAAAAATTGAGTTTGAGAAAAAATGTGATACCGAACTAAAATGAATAAAACAAAATATATTCGTAAATAAAATAACCCAAGGGTTGACATGCCGTAAATTCTTAAAAATTTACAAATGCAAAGGAGACCAACAGTGTATAAAAAAAAAATAGTTTCTTGGTTTTTGTTAAAATTATTTGAAATTAATTTCACTAGTTATTGAGTGTAAATGATTTGTTAAAATTATTCCGTGTGAAAAAAGATTTGGTCGGTTTTGGATATGTCCAACTGAAATTCAACGACACATTTTTTCTGCTCATTCGTCTGATTTTTAAATAGATAAAATAGAATTGTGCATGAGAAAGCTTTCTTAGATCTCTTATCGTAACTTTTCTTTCTTCCTTTCTTTCTTTCTTTCTTTCATTCTCCTATTGTACACCTTTATTTCTCTTTTCTTACTTTCAAATAAAGTACCCTTCCTGTTTTACGTTAGTTTTTTTTATTTTCCTTCGTTCCTTTTTTTTCTTTTTCTTTTTTTAGTGTTTTCCTTCGTTCTTGTTCGCCTATATTCTTTCATTCATTCTTGATTTCTTTCTTTTTCGTTCTATGAATTTACTCTTTTGTTCTATTTTTTCTTTCTGTCTATGTTTCTTCTTTCAGCTTTAGTACTTTTCCTGTTTTTCTTTAGTTCTATTTCTTTTTTTCTTTTATTCTCTTTTTCTTTCACCTATTTAGTCTTTCTTTCTTTCTTTGTTAAATTCTTTCTCTTAATTTAATTATTTTTTATTTCTTTTGTTCTCCTTTTTCTTTATTTGTTTCTTTGTTTGTTTCTTTCTCCTATTTCACTCTTCTTTTCTTTCTTTCTTTCTCCTTTCATACTTTACTTCACTTTCTTTCTTTCTCCTGTAGTATTTTTCCTCTCTTTCTTTTTCCTATTTCCTTCTTTCTTTCTTTCTCTTATTGTATTTCTTTTTATTTCTTTTAAATATCCCTTTTCTTTATTTCTGTCTATTATTTTTTCTTTCTTTGTTATTTTCTTTCATTGTCTGTTTATTTCTTAATCCTATTTCCCTATTTCTCTCTATCCTTCTTTCTTTCTTCCTTTCGTTCTTGGTTTTCCTTCCCCTGATGTACTTTTCTGTTCTTTGACACATTTTGTTCTCATCTTTATTTCTTTCGTATTTGATTCTTTTTGTCCAAAAGATAACGTCGCCTATGAGTTTGTCCTGTCTTCACCCGCTGTGCCCAGCATATCTTGTCTGATTTTCCTGTATTGTTTACGAGGTGGGATATAAGCGGCCGTTGAACTACGGTTTCCAAGAGGGACGGAAAAGCACACAGCTTTCTTGTGTAGTTTACATCTAGCCTTTTCTCCGAGCGTTTTGTTGTAATGTAGCCACAAAGTAGTACTGACGCAGCTACTGCTTGGGAGAATTCACGTTTTATAGATAAGATTTCCATGTGCTTGATAACCTGTCTATAATTGTCATTAAAAATGTTCTATGCAGATGTTCTCACTTTCAGTAGATATTTCTATTGAGGTATATGAACTGAAGTATTAATTTAAGAGGCGTGCCATTTGATAATTAGATGGCACCACCCCGATTAGAATATACGAACTCTGTGTTATCTATGTTCATGTTGAGATCAATGCCTCTTTCTGCATGCTCCAGGCTATGTAATAGAGATCCAGCTTCAGCAGGTGTATTTGAAGAAAGGTCTAGATTAGCTGTGTAGTCTACATTGGTAATAGTTCCTGTGGGTTAGACACACCGAAAACATGCTGTATTAACTAAGAAGATGTTGGAGACTGTTGGATTATTTCTGTATATAAGGTGTGCTGGGAATCTGTACTTAAACTTTTAGACTCGGCGTGGTCACGTAGATTAAACCCAACCAATAAATAGCTCGAATACGTGCTAAGTTAACTATTCAATCGCCGATATTGAAAGCCGTTCATTTGCACGTTATTCGACATTGACGAACGGACCTGTAACTAAGGACTGTGCTCAATGCGAGGATTTTACCCAACATTAAGGAAAAATCAAAGGATCATATCCAACACTAAGAGACACCAGGGAACAACCAAAGGATGATATTCAACACTAAGGGACACCAAGGAACAACCAAAGGTTATCTTCACTAAAGATCGCGCTCTGTGTAACACAAGGGATCTCCACTGAAAAATGCTCTTACTTGAAGCCAAAAAATGGCCACAAAAATTCTAACTACGTTGCTACCTCATCGTCGTCTAGACGACGGTAGGGACGGGCAGATTTACTAATTTCATAGCGTCAATAATCAGTTCCCACTGGTGTGAAGATGCAATTATTACTAGCGAAGATTTCTGCAAATTATCAAAATGTGACTTATTAAAATTGGCCGACTTTTACTTTCATTAACTTTGCCATTGAGAATAGTAAGCATGATTGAATGAGCAGTTGCACATATATTCATTTCATGGCACATATATTCATGCATACATAGTGAAGTGGAAGCATTTAGTGTACATCCACACACAGACGTACGTGTATACACATGCACATCTTTCTTTCCTTCTTTCTTTCTTTCTTTCTCTTGTCATACTTTTCTTTGGGCAATTCACTCGACTTAGTAAGCTAGATTGCCATATCATTTTTAACGTTTTCGTCCCATAATTTCGGCGTTGCGTCACATCTAAGCAAAACTTAGTACTTACCTACAGTAATTTTCCTGTTTTTCTTGCTTCCGTTGTTTCTTTCTATCTTTCTTTCTTTATCCTTCAGTTTTTCTATTTTACTTTTGGCTTTCTTTCTTTCTTTCTTTCTTTCTTTCTTTCTTTCTTTCTTTCTCTTATTTTACTTATTTCTCTCTTTCTTTCTTTTTTTATTTGTTCTTTCTTTCTCTTATTGTAATTTTCTCTCTTCCTTTCGTTCTAGTATTTTACTTTTTCTTTCTCATATTCGAATTGTCTTTCTTTCTTTCTTTCTTTCTTTCTTTATTCTATTTCGTTTTTTTCTTCCATTTTCTTTCTTTCTTTCATTCTTTTTTTTCCTTCTTTTGTTCATTTGTTAATTCCTTTTGTATTTTTCTCTTGTACTTTTCCTTTCTCTCTTATCGGTGGGTTAGTTTAGTTTGAGGGCATAATGCTAAGTTCGGTTTCATTTGAGTGTCATTTTGGAAGGACATTCGATATATATATATATATATATATATATATATATATATATATATATATAGAGAGAGAGAGAGAGAGAGAGAGAGAGAGAGGTGTTAAATATATAAGCCTATCTATAGATTCGTTTTTATTGTATCACTTTTGAAAACTACCTTGTGCAGATCTGACCTAGAAAAATAACGGATAATTTCTAGCATCGTAGCTTATTCGGTAATCTATTCTCGACCAATAGCTTTGGCGCCGTTGTAGGGGTGTGGAAATCCAACCTCGTTTGTTGTGGGAATAAAACCTCATTTGATATTTTTATCCTCTGGCGTATTTTGTTTTCTTTTGCGTCTCTTCATTTTTGAAAGAATTATCTGTAAAATTGTTTAGGTAAACGGGGGAAAATATGACTAGAATAGCAAAAAGAAAAAAGAGATTATAAAATAAAACAAGTTCCTTTAGAAATTGATTCTGTAATTGGAATTTGAATAGGGAATATTCTTGTGTTTAAACTGTTTTTAAATATTGTCTTGAGACAGTAGACATTCTTGAGTTTTATTCTTGTAGCCAGAAACCTTGACTCGGTTCTTTAGTTTATTTTTTTCAAAACCTGCCCGCCCCCCTCCCTCATGGTGGCGAGACTCGTTGACCTGAATTTACGTTTGCAATTTTAGCCAATTTCGTATTTCTGAAGAATTACTCTTTTAATAGAAGACAACAGAAGATACCACTACCAGAATATATGGATAACCAGTTTTACCAATTAAAGCTCAAAATTAAAACTAAATAAAAACTAAACAGTTTAGTTCTTTCTGAAAAATCAATGCCATCCGTTTGTGAAATTGTTACATGATAATCATCATCATCATCATGCCGCGCAATTTGCATTGATATCCATGACAATCTCTCGCCAACCCTCCCTATCATTCATCATCCCAGAGAGGTCCTCCGAGCAGCATCCAGTATCCTCGCATAGTTGATAAATGGAGGTCCTTGGCGGCCGGCCCACATTAGCATGTCCATGTGTTGGCTTCCACAGGATGACGTCACTTATGAACTCGTCTTTGCTTCTCCAGCAGTGTCCAGCGTGTCTTGTCTGTCTCACTCGGATGGTTTGTGAGATGGAGGGCAGGTGACCGTACAGCTGTTTCCTTGTGGGTGCTGTTTCCACAACTTGTTCAAGACTGCACGCAGCATCCTTGTGCAGCTTCCATCTAGCTTATTCTCGAGGTGCTTCGTTAGGGTCAAGGTGGTGCAGCCATACAACAGTACTTATATAACCACATCCTGGTAGAATTGTCGCTTTAGTTTGTAACCAATCATTTTTGTAATAAATTTAACAGTTTCTGAGTTGGTTGGTTGGATTTTACGACATTTTTATTTTATGCCGACGACACATTTTTTCATTCATTCTTGTTCGGTATTCAATTTTTAAAACACATTTTAAAACTTATTTTTTATTTAGTTAACCCATAGATGCAACACTAACATGTAATACAATTCTGCGTCAGATTGGAACTGGGGATAATGGTGGTGGCGGTGTCCCCTATACTTATCAGAGTTCCAGAACTGGACCCTCACCACTAGATGCAGTTTAACGTCATGCCCAGGACGCACGGTTACTGGGAATACACAGAGAAGTGCATATAAATTTTACTGACAGACTTTTACCACGAGGTCGTCTAAGTGATTCTCTCTGATTGGCTTTCGAGGATCACGTGAGTGGTGGAGCCAGAGATTGTAACCGAGAATCAACTAAGCAGTCATGTTGTAAAGACAGTGATTACGTTTACACTGACATTCTTCCGTGCGTGCTAGGATAGGGTAATAAAAAAAAACAATGTGTACCCATAAATAGTACTCCGTGTTCATCACTATGTATTAAGATTGAAGCAGAGAGATATAACACCCGACACAACCCGATACGAAGAAGATGTTCCCAACACGAAGAGATCCCAGCACAGCCGGTAAGAGATTACAGACGTAGAAGACTTGGCAGAT
>CM042152.1:110952014-110956134 GCA_023376005.1 Doryteuthis pealeii
TAATCTATATATACAAGTAAAATGAAAGTCGTCGTGGCTCAATCAGCGAGGGAGTCTATCCCTTTTCACAGCCCTAGGCCAATGAGATTATTTTAGCGTCTAAGTGGAGCGCTACACCTATCATCAGCTTCTTACTTTACGGCACAGATCCCTGTACTACACATACGCTGAGGCCAGAATCGAACTAGGAACCTTGTGATTTCTAGCCGAACGCTCTACGACTGAGCTAGATTGAGCTTTACCATTTTTAAATCCTGGGCGACACCAGGTAAGCCCTTTTAATATACATATATAATACTGAAAAGTAAAAAATATGTTTTTTTACATTCTCCGCTTATTTCAAATACCGAATTTTGATAAGTTTCTGAATGTCTTCAGCTTTTCATTGTAACGGATGCCAATAAAATGAAAGCCAACAGAAGACAAGATTTTCTAAATGGAATTGGAATACTATGAATGGGTTCCCAATTGAAACGAAGTAACATCGATCATTGATGGAATGATAAATTAATGACACGATGAGAGTCATATCAAGTATTTGTAGTAAGTCGATTAGTTGACTGGTAGTTTCCGACTAGAATCATTGAAATATTTTTAAGGAGACAAGTATATTAAGGCCTTGTAATCAAGTACATATATATGGAATTATATATATACATATATATATATATATGTGTGTGTGTTTGTGTGTGTGTGTGTATGCATATACAATATATCTTATAGATATATTGGTATGTGCGTATAGTAGATTATTGATCTCTCTGTAGATACTATAAACTTTAGACGGGAATCATTGAAAATATGTTAAGGAGACAAGTTATTAAGATTTATAATTGTATATACATATATATATATATATATATATATATATTATATATATATTATAATATTTAGTATAGTGTGCAATATGTATGAGAAAAATAGTGCTCAATATCGTGGATATAGCAGGTATATTTAAGTTAGGTATCGTAGACATGAAGTCAACGGTTTTTGTTACTGACCTTTTCTCGTCCATTTGATCTTTAGCTTAGTGAATATATATATATATTATATTATATATATATAATATATATATATATACACGCACGTGTATGTGTGTATGTGTGATTGTGTTATAAATATTTCATATATACATCTATATATATATATAGGTATAGTGTGTGTGTGTAGTGTAGAATTGATCTCTTGAAGATACTATAAACTTTGAATGGAATCATTAAATATATTAAGGAGACGAGTATATTAAGGATTTATAATTAGGTATGTCTATATATAATATTATTATATATATATATATATAATATCGTAAGTAGTTAATCCAATAGGGCTCAATATATTGTGATATAGAGCATTAATAGTTGTAAAAGACTTTACAACATATATATATATATATATCTTATTATAATGGAGATTGTGTATTTTCTGTCTGTAACCGAAACTATATTCCTACTCAAGTCACAATTCTCTTTAGTTATGACATCATATTCTCCATGATTTTATTTTATCTAAACCTCAATTATTAATAAAATTGTCTTACATTATTAATACTGTTAATATGTCTACATACTAACAACATGCAATTATATTTATAATAAACAAAATAGCGCTTTACAATGTGAACGGAAGGCTAATTTGCATATTAATATTAAAAAATCGAATTTAATAAATATAGTGCTTAGTATTATTGATTTCTAACTGCTTGGTTTTATTTAATGAATATAAGCAAAATCTCTTCTATGAATCTTAAATGAAATCCATTAAACAAGATAAATAACTGTCATTTTATTCTTACTTCCTCTTATAACTAAATACTTAAATTAGAAAGATAACAATGAAAGACGAGAGTGATGGAAAGAGTAAGTTTCAGTTGTTCCATTTTTATTATACTCCCTCTTTTCAAATCTTTCATTATACTCCCTCTGTTTCAAATCTTTTTATCTGTATTCTTATTAGTTTCATTAGCCTTTCTAATTTTAATACAATATTTTATTACATTAAAACTTAAATACTTACACCCGGAGGGTGCATATATTGCTAGTATATATAATAAAGTTTGCTATATCTATAAAGAAAAATAGTAGTCCTCAATAAATGAATAGAGTAGATATATTTAATTAGGTAGAAGGGAATGAGATCAACGGAACTTGGTACTGACATTTCTTGCCTATGTTATCTTAAGCCTAATGCATTTATATATATATAATATATATAATACTATATTATATATATTATACTATATATTATAATATAGTATATATGACTGTGTATAAAGCGTATACATAATTTACTGAAAGAAATTCGCAGTACAGACAGGAATAAAAGATCTAATCAATTAAAATAAAATTGAAAAATATATTAATTTTATATAGAAGATCAAGTTAAAATAACATTAAAATAAATTAATTCATATAGAATCAATTAAAATAACAGTTAAAATAGTAGATTAATTTTATATAGAAATCAATTAAAATAACATTAAAATAAGTGTAATATTTTAGTGTCTTTCTAATTTAATATAAATATTTTGTTACATTAAACTAAATACTTGCAACCTAGGGGCAATATTTTTGCTAGTCGAAATAATACGCTTTCTCTCTCTCTCTCTCTCTCTCTCCCTCCCTCCCTCTCTCTCTCTCTCTCCATCCCTCCCTATTCTACTTCTCTCTCCCTCCCTATCACTTCTCTCTTCCTCTCCTATCACTTCTCCTCCCTCCTCCCTATCTACTTCTCTCTCCCATCTACTTTCTCCCTCTCTCACTTCTATCACTCTCCTTCTTCTCTCTCACTATCGACTTCTCTCTCTCTCCCTCTCTCTACTTCTATCTCTCCCCCCTCTCCTCTCTCCTCTCTCTACTTCTCTTCTCTCTCTAGTCATCTCCTCTACTTCTATCCCCTCTCAGCTCCCCCTTCTCTACTCATCTCTCTCTCTCTACTTTCTCTTCTCTCCTACTTCTATTCCCCTACTCTCTCCCTCGCTCTACTTCTCTCTCCTCTACTTCTCTCTCCTCTACTTCTATCTCTCTCTACTTCTCTCTCTCCCCTATCTCGCTTCTCTCACTTACTCTCTATATATACTTCTCTCTATATATACTTCTCTCTCTCCCTCTCTCTACTTCTCTGTTCTCTCTCCCTCTCCCTCTCTCTCCCCTTCTCTCGCTCTGTTTTGGCTGATATTTTATTTAAGCATTATATTTGCAACACATTCAATCATTCACTGGCCGTGCAAATAGTCCGCTGTTCAGATGTGAATACCTTTAAGAGATTTTGAGACAATTTTCCTAGTGGTAAACTGAATAAAAGCCATAGACAACAATAGCCCCTTAATTATATCCGTTGTTAGAGGCCGTGTAAAGTTTAGTTAATTATACAATGAAGTATTTCCAGCCTAGGCTGTCTGATCAATGGGAACACGCCTTTAAACTGAGGCCAAATACTGACAGTGTCAATGGAATCTTAATATCTAGTATATATTATTATAGGGCCGTAGAGTTAGCAGGATAATCATTATTAGTCGTTAGACAGAACTCAGAGTAGGTGGCCTTGGGTTTGTGGATCCTAATCAGGTCACAACAGTAGTAATATAGTTTCGGTTACAGACAGAAAAACACACAATCTCTATTAATCTCTCTCTTCTCACACACTCTCTCTCTTATATATAGATATATATATATATAATATATATTATATATATATATATATAAATATATATATATAAGCGTTCCTCTACTAAAAGTCCCATTCCAACGCATGTTTATAACACCTAAGATTAATCGAAAACTCGATTAATTTAACTAAAGTAACCTGAAAATCAATCGATGAAACTCGAGTAGGTTAACCCTTTCCATTGTAAAAATATATATATATATATATATATATATAGATAGATAGATAGATAGATAAAAACGGGCTTACCGGTGAATATGGGCACGACCGTTGAAGGTGCACAAAATCCAGGGGTTAAGTCAGCGATTATAACAAATACAAGGGGCTCAATACGAAGTAGAGCAAATTTATTAAAAAATGGATACAATAGAAACCTACTCGAGTTTCACCATTAGTCTTCAGGGTTACATCCACGAATTAATCGGCTGCATTAATCGGTCCCTCGATCTCTCTCTTG
>CM042152.1:110956234-111001234 GCA_023376005.1 Doryteuthis pealeii
ATCCCGTAATTGCATTTTATGCATTTCATTCAATTTTTAGAATCGTAAAAAAAACTCTGAATTGCATGATAGCAGTTTACGGATATTAACTCCATAATATTAATCTACCGATTCTCAAATCTGCTGTGCGTATTAGTCATTAGACACCTTCATATGTAATACATTCACATTCATTCTCCCATTATAATTATATTATATAATTATATTATATTATATTATATCCATATATCTAGTACATATGATCTTATCGTTATGTGTGTGTGTGTGTTGTGTGTTTTGTGTGTGTGTCTCTTTGTGTGTGCGTAGAGTGTGTGTCATAGTCACACTAGATCAGCACTGATGATCTCACTGAAATCTCTCGCTATCGTTAATGCCGCTTTCTTTGCAGCCATCCATAATCGGTCAGAAGCTGATTGTTGTAGGCCTTTGCTGGACGCCCACACTTACGTTCTCGTTTGCAGGTCCTTCCTATCAGCGTGAATACTTCCTTATGTTCGTCCTTATTCTTCCAGGTTGTTTACTGTCAGCATGTCTTGTTGATTTAACTAATTATTTGTGAAATATTCCTGCCAGATACATTCTGCGGGTAATGTTTCCACGACAAAATTTCAGAAAAAATTGAGTGCCAAAATTTTAACATTTTTTTTGCAAAAATGTAGCTTCGTTTACGGAGCAAAAACCGAAACTATCTTATTTTGTACAAATTAATGTTCAAACTATGTGAAATAATAGAAACATTTTTGACATAGATGCAGTGCCCACATGGATATTGATTTTGCTTAAAAAAAAACACTCAATAACCTTAAAGACTGGGTTGCAAATTCTGAAGACATTCTTGATAATACATTTTGCGATTTCATGGGCTGAAAATGGTTTATACTAATTTTAGTAGTGGGGGAATCTCTAAACTCATTTTAAAGACACGGAATAGATTACAAAGGTCAACATTTTTTGCACCCTCTGAAATTTCCCCTTCACCGCCGTACACTGAACGATAAGCCTCTGTGACTGCCGACACCTTGACCGTGGGGCACTATGAACTTGTATAAAGAGATTATGTACGTCCCACGCATCGTAGTCTAGAACCTACCACGCTGGCACCTAGTCCCCTTCTATAGCCCATACGATCCGCACAAACTTCTATATCCTCCCCTCTGGCCCGCGCCTCTCCACGCGCATAGCAATATCATGTCACGTTACGCAACCTCTCGCGTATCCGGAGCATACCAGTGTTCTATAACCGGCTAGTAGGTCAGCATATCCTGGGCTTGCTGTTCGTAGCCTGAGACTCCCTAATCCTCCGCAAGACCATAGCGGACTCACTAACTCATACCTTCACTGCCTGGTACAGGGCTCATCTTCATAGCAGCTCTCGCTACACCCAGCCCCACCCACACCTCACTAGCCCTTGCGTTCCCGACGCGCAGAGAAGTCCCGAGATCTTTCGGCTACCTATACAAACTATCTATCAGAGCGCGAGAGAAGCGTGCTGAGATGCACACTCATAGTCGCTGCCAACAGCTGAACGATCATCTTCATCAGACACGTTCCTGAATACTCATAGTCAAGTGCGCCGACATACCTTACACGCATCACCGCTGGATACTAGTCGTAACAGGCGCAAAGCCATCGAATCTGACACCATATGTGACCACTCTCAACATTCCGGGACCCACATGCGCAGAATGACCACTCAGACGGAGAGCTATAAAATCGACATAACTCGCCAGTTTTTGGAATTGGAAGATCACATTTTGGGATTGTCTAACTTTAACATAATTCACACCTGTACAAAATTTTTGAAAAAGTGAAGAGGGTGGGTGACATGGCCATGGATGATTTGACATGGTATCCTCATTAATTGTTAAAATCATTTAGAATATCAATTGTATAATCTTAGGCTTTAAATTATTTTTTTATTCTAAAAACAAATAATTATTTGACAAGTTTAGGTTAGTGTGGTTATCTAATAATAATTGGAGAAGAAAACTCAATTGAACAGTCAAGCCCTACATTTTAAAACAGAACAAATTCGAGTATAATTTTTCACTGATATTCTAAAAGTAAATTATATTTCATAAACAACAGAGTAAAAAATCTGCGAAAATGTATCTTATTTTATTCTATTGTATTTATCATTAATTTGCAGATTTCCGTACTTATTCTATCAAAATTACTACTTAATTGTTTTCTATTCTCACGTTCCTTTTTTGTCTTTTATTTATACTGATTAGTTTCACTTTTACATAACCCATCCGATATGTTGTGCCCAAAATAAGAAGGGTCAAAGTTAAGGGACCTGAAAAAAAAACCAGAAAGTTTTAAAATGAAAAACTGATGCATTATAAATCCATTCATGATAAATCAATACAGAACATTTCATTAAAACCGGATAATTTCCTGATTTTTAGTCTTTTCCGTCAGCCATCAGGATTGAATTGTTGTAAAATACCTATCTTTAACTTACCTAATTTTATCTTATTTTACATAGACAAAGATAGAATCGACTGGATAGAAATAACATATAAGTTGAGGAGTAGATAGATAATTAGATGATAGATGGATAAAGAAAGTGTTTATAACCCTATCATATTTTAATATCCAATATACGGCTTTTCTTTATACTTTATCGTATCTAGATATATTTCATGCATACAATTTAGATAAAAACCTTATTTCAGATTAACCGTGTGAAATATGAAGGCTAATCAATTAATCTCACGCAAGCCGTTTGGATTATTCCATGGTCAATGTAACCAGCCGATAATCGTAGAAGATCATGCAATAATTACTTGAATATCTCAGATTAATACATTCCAAATCACTTGCGTTAAAAATGAACATTTATTTCTATGTCATCTCCGAGCAGAAGAGAAGTATCATGAAAATTCGTTTTGCTTATGTTAGTTTTTGCCTTTTAATTATAACGATTATACAAGGTCTGTCATAAAAAGTATCGAGCTTTTTTGTACATTTTGACACACCTTGTATTCTGAAAAATAACGTTGCATTAATACTATCTTGGTAAATACAGCTTCATTCTCGATACTTTTATGACACACCTATATATATATATATATATATATATATATATATGTGTGTGTGTGTGTGTGGTGTGTGTGTGTGTGTGTGTGTGTTTATATAGTGAAAAAATTGAAAAAACACATGTTCATAAATCAGTGATATTTATTTCGCCATGGCTGCAGTGTTTCAATCTGTTTCAATAGATCTTCATCAGGGCTTTTGTTTATTTGAGGAAAAATAAATTCATCACAGAGAATAAGGAGACTGTGGGAGTCTTTTGTTGGTCAATCTATTTAAAAATCTTAAATGAAAAACTAGCGTTCTTTAGATGTTTGAAATTATGAACGCTAAGACAAACGGTTCTGAAGTTACATAAAACGTTCCCTTCGTGAGTATGTCTGCGCGCGCGAGCCGTGTGGTGTGTGTGTGTGTGTGTGTGTGTGTGTGTGTGTTTGCAGTAATATGTCGCTTTACGTCGTTAATTTGTAACAGGTGAAAAACGACTTAAGTCGAAATAGATATTATTTAGATGCAATTATCCTAGCCTAGGTTTTTTTTTAAATTTTAGCCAACGTAATTGGGAAATTATAAGCGTAAAAAATGGATACAACTCGGAATTAACGGTACCATACGGTATCAATGAAACTGCAACTCTTACAGACCGCGTAAATATAATATTTTATATCTATTTCAATATTTCAATATTCCTGAAAAGCGACATGTTTCCAAAATGAGATAAGTCGAAACGACTAAATAGAGGTATGACTATATATATATAACATAAACGTACAACAATATGAACAATGTCTGTAGACAGTTCAATGGTTCACACAAAGTCATTCAATAAATACATTTCGAATATAATCATTCTTCCAAACTAATTTTCTCCGTTTTAAAACAAGTTTTTGTATTTCTTTAGCATATAGATATGTGATCTCTGTTTTTAGCCATCTGCCCACAGTGTCCTTCACATCATCATTGCTTGAAAGCTTTGATTCATTCATAAATATTTTGAGAGCGTCAAACAAGTGTAAATAAAAAAGGAACAGATGTGGAATTTAAAGACGAAATGGCAACTGTTTCTCAAACAAACGGACATATGGTTTCCTCTTGTCTTTGCTGCAGTATGTGGTGTTGTGCTCCGGTTTCAATATTTTGGGAACACCACTACAAATGAACTTAGAAAAGGCAAGATCAGCATGCACAATTGTGTGTGCCATATCTATTAATAATGGAGATTCGCTTCCGGTTTTTGTCTGTAACAAACACTACGTCACTGCTTACGCCGCACTACCTAAAATCGTCATAACATAGAATAAGTACACTCAAAATTTGAGCATGCATTGTTAGACAGTCCTCATTGTTTTTTTAAACAGGATTTAATAAATACATACCTGGTATTATCTATCTATATATAGTTTCTTTTATTTTAATATATATCTAATGTTATCAGAACTAAGTTTCCATTTCATTTTTTTATTATTTTTTACTCCTTTAATAAATTTGATGATTTTACTTTACTTATAATACAAGCTCGCTGATATTAAATTTTCAACTCCCATCCCCTCAGGCAATATTTATTTTACGTCGGCCAGAGGGCGTTTTTTTATTTTGCTAGTCCTAATAACTTCCCAACCGTTTGCGAATGTCTTTTATTTAAACTCTTCTATCAGCCCAAATTAATGCATTAACTAAATCCATAATTTCTTGTCTGCTCACCATTATGAACCTGCCTCTTTGCCTATTTGTAAACATTTCTTTTCTTTCTTGATTTTTTTCACCGTACACATATATTGTAACCCGTGTATCAGAGTTAACAAATAACGCAGAAACAAAGCGCAACGAGTATTATAGATAAGGAAAAAGGTTTACTAAGCAGGATATTAGTGAACAGAGCCGTTAGCAATTGCTTGGTTTAATTACCGTAGAATATCGCTGTGTTCCTAGGTTTCGACAGGCATTATCAGTAGAATTCTATTCACTTTACTTATGTACAATATGACATTTGCACATGGTTTACACTTTTCAGGCATTAAAACTTTAATGACAAAATGCTGTTCAAGCTTGACTCTCTCTATTTCATTTGCCGATATACTGAATATTAAATTGCTATGAACCAATCCCATACAAAGTTTACAGTAATAGAAAAAAAATTAAATCAAAAAATAATCTTCTTTCTTATATATATATATATATATATATATATATATATATATATATATATATGTTGTACATGAAAACTTATAGACTACTAAAAGTAGAGGAATCGTATGTAAAATGGGAGGTGATTTATTATGAAATAAAATATAAAATAAAGGGGATACAAGTATTTACACCCGGTTGACAATTAAAAGTCAGAATGTAAAGAAATTGATAGAACAAATGGGGTGAACCAGAGTGCAGGGGGGAAAATGGGGAAAGAGGGGTGTGTGTGTGCCCTAGGTTAAACCAGGGTTATGTATACATCCAGTAAATAGATGGAGTGTCTCGGTGTTTTTCTGCACAGAGTGGGTCTGAGAAAAAGAAATACTAACAGCCTCAAGGACTGCTAGATGTTGTTTAGACCTGGCTCTGTGCAAGACGGAGAAGCACTCATCTGTATAATCAGTCAAGCAAGCATTTATAGAGAGGTGCTCAGCGATCGCTGAGTCAAATGTTTAGGATAGCCCGGATGTATTGTTAGTGATAGCATTGCGAAGTATATATACATATATATATATATATATATATATAATTTTAGAATAAGTATATATTTCGTTTACAACTAAAAACTATAATGACAGTTTAAGATCCGAAATTAAGTTTCTGTTTTTTGTATATCAATCTTCGTGCGTTAATTAATGCCAAAGCCATACTTGTAGAAGAATAGTTAGGGTACATATCAACCCATAGCTGGAGGGTGAGAGTTGTTCATCCCTTTCCCAAGGTCCTTTCTAAAAAAAAAAGGGAACTTAACAGTGCAACTGGAGTTTAAACTCGTTTACTATGATGTCGCAATCCTGCACGTTAGCCACTGCACCACAATGACTCCCCACTTTAAATTTCACAATCTTTTCTTTTTAATATATCGCTGTATTTAACGTTAAATGACTTTCGATTTTTCTTTGATAGTTGGGTCTTTTATTAATTATATTTAAAATTACAACAAAGAACCGAGGAATGTAATTTGATGTAACAACAAATGCACAGCACGCCATATTAAGTTATGGACGGAAAGAGGTTAATAAAGGTAACGATATTATTCGTGCGTTAACAAAGGCCTTTGAAAATACTGAAATATATTAGTACCAATAAACTTTATATTTTTCGACAGAATAAGCTGCATGCTAATTAAGAAGAGTTACCTCTCCCTGTTTTATAATAATCACTAGTTTATGATTATTAATTTTAACCGAATTTGCATTTTTTTTATGTTAGTTGCTTTTTTTGCAGCATACTCGGAACGTCATTCTACTACATCAAGAAATAGCGTGTACTGATCCCCCTGTTAGCTGGGAGAGATGAATACACCGACTACATCTCTGCAGAGGGGTATCTGTTAGCCGTGGGTGGCGAGGTGTGATGCTTAAAGGTGGAATTTTGGTGGTTGAGAAGTCCATGAAATGCAGAATTCCCCATTGCTCATTATTTAGACTAGATCACCCCCGATCAATCGGTTCCATCACTTGAAACCCTACCACCTATATGATTGTCCCGACTTTATAGCCCTTATAACAAACTCTGAATCCTTTTTAAAATATATGTCCTAGAAAGTTGTAGCTGAGGGTCATAGTGTTCTGGATATGAGGTTAAAGGGCATTTAATGATGAAGTTCCACGTGTGACCCAGAGTGTTAGTGCCTTTTAGGGTTCCATCTATGGGTTAAATAAAAAAAAAATTCGTCGGGGCGGCCCAATGTCGGTATCGGCCAATCAGCAAGGGGGTCTATCCCCTTTTCACTAGACCAAGGAGATTATTTTAGCATCTGAGGCGGAGCGCCACACCTACCATCTGCTCCTTTACCGCACATATCCCTGTGCTACTCATACGCTGAGTTGGTGAGGACCTGGATCGAACTAGGAACCTTGTGGTTTCTAGCCGAACGCTCTACCGACTGAGCTAACCCGATTTATCAAGAATGAATAAAACAATATATCAAATTCTTTATTCAAAAGGAAATTTATTCTTCCTTTTTAAATTTGAAATTTAGAAAATTGGATGAAATGACCCAACACGAGTTGACACACCGTAAAATCTAACCAACTAATCTAATCTTAGTTGGTTACTAACGTGTACTGAAAAATATTAGGCTTGATGAGATTTGAACCCATCATTCCTTTTCGCCACGTGAAGTCTTGTTAAAACGCACTAGTTGCTATAACCGAACTAGAAAGGGTCTTTGGTTTACAGAATCAGATCATTGAAACCCACTACGGATTAGGTTTCTTGATCGCCTAAGAAAATGGCAATACACGCAATTGAAAGGCATGAACTGCAGAAGACAGATTATCAATCCTATATCTATCTGATATCCCAATGATATCAATAAAAATTATCCCAATCTGTAGTCGTATCACTGCTACGGTATGGGTGTGCACTTCGACTCAAACGAAACGCTTTGAGAATAAACTAGTTGAAAACTACACAATGATATTTCGTGCTGTCTTGTACAAACCATGGAAGCAGCAACCCACAAGAAAGCAGCTGTACGACCACTTGCCCCTATCACAAAAACCATCCAAGTAAGAGGAGAAATACAAGCTGGACACTGGAGAATCAAGAACGAACTGATAAGTGATGGTCTACCGTGAACACTTACACATGGACACACCAGACTCAATCACGTTTGTGCGGCTTGTGGATGATGCTTATGGTTATTTTCCATGACTCATTAAATTACCAATTTGAATTAAATATTACACTACATTAGTAATTGAATAGGTTACCCTATTCATTATATGACACTTTCTGAAGCAGTCACCGATAGAGGCTGTTCGTTTGTTTGCTTTGTTTTATGGCATATCAATCCTTTTCGAATCATTTAATGCCGATTTAAGTAATTTTTAATTAAACAAATGACTTAGGTCACTTATAGTAACTGCTGTTTCTTAATCTTATTTTTATTTTATTTTCCTGACGTCCCACCAGGCCGGACTGATAGAAAGGACTTTTTTATGTGCTGAGCCACGCACACAACTGAATCTTATGGAGTGATAAAAGTGTATGATCTCTCTGGCATTTCTCTATTGGAGTGCCTCAAACCCCAGGCAATAAACACTGTCCCTTTTGGAAGAGGAGCCGTGTGCTGCCTATGGGGACAGTCCTCTGGGATCACGTTATTTGATTATATCTTACCGATCCAGAAGCCGAACTTACTGGACACAGGCGATTACTGTTCTGTAAAGTCTTAGACGAGATGATCCTTGTTAAGTTTATTTCAGGGGGGGGGGTAACAATGTAAAAAATTAATGAAAGGGTGAAGTACTTTTTAAAAAAAGAATAACAAATTCTTTATTCAAAAGAAATTTATTCTTCCTTTTTAAATTTGAAATTTAGAAAATTGGTATTTCTTTATTTGAACGGATCATTTTAAATGCAAAAGAAGAAAAATGATGTTACTTAAAAAAAATCTTCAAACAACTTTTCTTCATTCAATGAATTTTACTTAAATGCAATTAATTTTCATGTACTTCTTTGATGTCAAATTAAACCTTCTGGAAAAATACTAGCATTAGACAATTTCTTATAAAATGAAACAATTGATAAGTGCAAATGCTTTCGCATAAAATAACTTGTTGAGTTTTATCAAATAAAATAGTACCATGAGCATATGAGGCTACTGTCTGCAAGTCAAGTTTTACCAATTAAATAATCCCTTAAGCATATGAGTCTACTGCTTGTAAGTCGCGTTTCCAGAAATACGCAGTAAATTACAACGCAACGACTGTTGGCGCCACCATGAGTTAGCAGGTAATTCGTTTTCCCTTTGTCTTTGGTCCTCGTTGTACATCTATTCAGGGTAGTAAATCAACGTTTAAGCCCGTGTTTCCATTACCTCCGTTAAAATACGTCGTTTTTTCTTATTTTTACTAACACTATGAATAGACTAAACCATCCCATATCAACATAACTCTAGACAAGAATGCGTTTAAAAATCTCATTTAAAAAAATCTCATTAGAAAACTTTTATAATACAAAACAAAAAAGTAAAAAATAGAAGAGGCATTAATTCCTTAAGTTGTCACCCAATTAGCTGTTGAATAGACTCATCGTTGCACCAATAAGGTGAACACTAACATTCCGAGTAAGAAGACACTGGAGAATCAAGAACGAACTAATAAGTGATGGTCTCTCGTGAACACTTACACATGGACACACCAGACTCAATCACGTTTGTGCAGCTTGTGGATGATGCTTATGGTTATTTTCCATGACTCGTTAAATTACCAATTTGAATTAAATATTACACTACATTAGTAATTGATAGGTTACCCTATCATTATATAACACTCCTGAAGCAGTCACCGATAGGAGCTGTTCGTTTGTTTGCTTTGTTTTACGGCATATCAATCCTTTTCGGATCATTAATGCCGATTTAAGTAATTTTAATTAAAAAAGACTTAGGTCACTTTAGTAACTGCTGCTTCTTAATCGTATTTTCAGTTTATTTTCCTGACATCCCACCTGGCCGGACTGATAGAAATGACTTTTAATGTGCTGAGCCACGCACACAACTGTATCTCATGGAGTGATAATAGTGTATGATCTCTCTGGCATTTCTCTATTGGAGTGCCTCAGACACCGGGCAATAAACCCTGCCCCTTTTAATGGGGATTAATTTAAACAAAAGCTGCTCAACTTCAGCAATCTAGCGAGTACCGGTGCTTGACCGTAATCGATAGGTACTAGAGGCGAGAGAGTCACGGGTATCCGTGCTGTCAGCGCGACCTGATAATGATGCTGATGATGAAGAAGCAATATAGATTAATTCTGTCTAACTCACAGTTCGTTCCGACATAACAATGAAAAGGCAGATACTTTCTTTACGTTCTGTCATTGGAAGTCTTTGAGTGGAACATCTGTAATGGCAATTACGAACTGTTGGCCATAATTTCCACTTTAGCGATGACTGTTCTGTGAAGTCTTCTCCGATATGATTCTTCACAATGCTATTTCAGAGGCGGTAACAACCTAATAACTTAATGTATTGAATTATCAAACTTATTTAGCAGTCTTAATGGTAAAACAGCACACGAATCAACAACAGTACAACATGAGATAATAATGTGCTTTATTGATGCTCGTGTTATGATACCTTCCAATGGCGTATCTTTCAGTGAAATACGCTAAGTGCCGAATCATCAATTCAATTATACAAAATTCTATTATCATATTCTAGGATAACACTTCAGTTATTCACACCTTGGCAGACTGAACTTAGTTTCTTTTTAATGTATTGCCATATTTAGGCATGTAGTTTATATGAGGGAGCGCGTGGTGGAATTGTCACCGTCGTAGAAAATGGGCACGTGAGACGAGTTCAAATGCTCGACGTGACTGTTTGTGCATTTAATATAGCGCTAATTCCCTGGAAAGGTATGAATCCACTATTCTCCCTCCAGTTATGGTAATAGTAGGACAGACTGGATTGTTTAACCACTCAAATGACATCCAATTTAGATTAGGAAAACTCTGAATTCAAAGCTGTTATTAATCCAACTTAAGAATTCACCTTCTACCGTGCGGTATTGGTAAATATGTAAAGTTTCATCCTCATCACATCCGCTAGCTAGTAGCATGGATATTCATGACAATCTCTCACCAACCGTCCCTATTATTCATTGCTTTCGGAGGTCCTCTGTGTAGCATTCAAATATCCGTGCAGAGCTGGTCAATATAGGTATTTACTGGCATGCCCATGTGCTATTTCCATTGGAGAACGTCACTTATTAGATCGTCCTAGTTTCTCCAACAGTTGCCCTGCATGTCTCATTCGTTTCACTCGGATGCTTTTGTGATAGGGGCAGGGGCTGTACAGCTGCTTTTTTGTAGAGTGCTGTCTCCATGATTTGTTTAAATATCGTGCAGCATTCTTGTGCAGCAAGACTAAAACTGTATCCGTTGTGGTTCCCGTTCTGGAGTTCTGGGAGTCTGAGTTACCCTTTCATAGCATTGATCCCAGACCACTCTCACCCGGAGGGTGCTATTTTAGAGTCCCATTCATACGTTAAAATAGATATGTACAGAAATGAGTTTTAAAAATTGAAGATCTGGCAAAAAATGAGAGAAAAAAACCTGTTCGGCATAAAATACCCACGTGTTGACATGCTGTAAAATCCAACCAACTAAAATATATGTCAAATTACCTCTATCTGGTAATTTCTATCGATCCATCTAGCTATGGGGGATAACTTTCCTCGTCTACTCATAGCTAGCGGTATATCCCAGTCATGCCCTATATCCCAGTATATATCAGCTACCCATAATCTGATCATTGTCGCCAACGTCAATATCTTTTTCTGTCTGCTCGTATCTCTCTACTTGTGTATTCTGAACATATATATTTATCTGTCTCTGTACATAACTATCACAGTTTGATCTATGTTTTATCTAAGTTCACGTAGAAATTAATGCCTCTTTCTACCTGCTACCGGGTATATAGCAGACATTCGCTGGAGTAGATGTATGTGTAAGAAACGCTAGATCATCCCCGTAGTCTGTATCAGTCAAGGTTTCATAAGGCTAGATTATGTCATGTTAGGGCTTTTCTTTCCCATATACTGAAGAAGTGTAAGTACTGCTTGAGTCCCATCTATGGTTAAAAGATAAATAATGAGTTTAAAAAATGTATTTTAAAAATCGTTTAAAAATTGAATACCAATCAATAATAAGTAAAACAAAAATATCACCGCATGCTTAAATCCAACCAACCAACCAAGCGTGCAACCATATACTGACATATCATCCAAGCCACCGCCTATGATTCCCCCATTAGTGACATGCTGTTAAAATCCAACCAAACAAACAAACAACCAACCAAAATCCCAACCAACCAATCAACCAACCACGATCAACCATATATGAAATAACATCAAGCCACTGCATGACATAACAATAGGTGACATGTCGAAAATCCAACCAACCAACCAATCAACAAACGAGCAACTATATACTGAAATACACATCAAGGCCACTGCATGACAAACCGATATTGACATGCCTTAAAATCCAACCAACAACCAACTCGAGCAACCATTACTGAAATACACATCAACCACTGCATAACATAACCCATAGTTGACATGCCGTAAAATCAACTAAACAACCAACCAACCAACCAACCAAGCGAGCGAGCAACCATTACTGAATTCACATCAAGCCGCCGCATGACCTAACCCAATAGTTTACATGACTTAAATTCCAACCAACCAGCCACAACCAACCAATCGATCAACCATATACTGAAATACACATCAAGCCACCGCATCAGATAACCCAATAGTTGACATACCGTAAAATCCAACCAACCGTATACTGAAATACAGATCAAGCGGACAGCATCAGATTACTCCAGTCGGAGATGTGAATGTTAGATAGCAATATGAAAAGTTTAATATGCCCATAGAACAGTGCGCTATCTTACTAATATCGTTTTGCTGATTTAAATCCAAGTTCGAACAGGCGAAGAAAGAGACGGTGTTAATAAACGGGAACCGAGTGTGTCCTGGCGGGCACTCGATGACTGGGTTAATTACGTATGAAATCATTTGATAGTGAACAGCACCGATGGCTGCCGGCACTTATTCAATTAGCCACCATCCGGCCGACCAGAGAAGCAACTTGACGTGATCAATGCCAAACTTCGACAGAGCCTCTTCAGATATTTCCCTCCTTCAATGCATCAGACAGAATTTCAAAAACATGTGTTGCCTATTAGAATATGATCGGCTCCTATCGATTTCGCCAGATGGTTTTAAATAACCGCTTTTGTTCACGCTTGCTCCTTTTCGGCCACAGATAATGGCGGGGTTAAATTTAGGGAGGGTTCACTAAATAAGGTTTTGTCTGGTAAAAGACCTTTAGAACCATAGCGTAATGTGCCCGTGGTGTAATTGTTATCGTCGTAGGAAATTAACACGGTGACATGAGTTCAATCCTGGAAGCGGCTGGTTGCATTTACACAGCCCTAGTCCCCGTGGGAAAGGTATGAATCCACTATCATGCATACTGCAACAGCGTAAATAGTAGGACAGACTTGCCTCTTTAAGTTTGGTATGGCAAACGGTATAGTATAAGAAAATTTATACCTGTTAAACCGTTTAAAATGTCGCATCCTGCGTGTGGAAGGGGTTGGTAAATTACGTCCTTTAATGTTTATTCGGAGGCGCGCTAAGCGTCATGGTTATTGTGGTAGGATATAGAATCGGTGACCGATCAAATCCAGGACGTGCTGTCTGCGATTCCTTACGTAGTAATGCATTTGGGGAAAGGATTTATCTGTCCAATCCATTCAGAAAAAATAGAGGTCAAACTGGGTTCCTTTATTTTTGGTTTCGCAATCAGTCTAGGCGAAAGAAACTACTGAAACAAACCCAATTTACTCGCTTAAATCGATATCGTGTCATATACAGCCGTTGCGGAGGGGTTGGGTAAATACCACACCTTAATGTCTGATAACTATATAGGCACAATAAAAAAGATAATCAACTGTCGTTTTTTTTCCTGTAAGAATAATGAGTATACGTATGGGACACAATTAGAATGGTTACATTTGATAACATTTTTCATGTGTTTTGTTTTGCTCTGTTTTTTGTTTTTTTGTTTTGTTTTTTTTTCACAAGACGTGAATTCATCGGAGTGCCTAAATCGTATCAGTCAGACAGCGAGGAATTCTATCCTTTCCACTAGCGCCCTAAACGAGAAGATTTTTTGGCGTCTGAGGTGGAACGTTACACCTACCATCAGTTCCTCCTTTATCGCACAGATCCATGTGCTGCCCATACGCTGGTGATGAAAGTCGGTATCGAACCGGAACTTTGTCGATCCTAGTCGGACGCTATACCGACTGAGGTAGAGAACATTAACACCTATGAGGACTTGCAAGATTTGAAAATATTTAAAAAACATAAATGTTGTTAAAGTGAATCCACTGAACATTATTTTATTGAAAATCGTAATTAAATTAACAGTGCTTTTCATAAACATTGTGATTTGAAATTCAATTTTGTTGAAGTCAAGTAATGTTATTTTTTACATATTGTTGTGGATATGAGGCAGAAAAGACATTATTAACTATAAAATTCTGGAAGAATAACGAGATTTGTTAGTGAATTAACATACTGTGATTTTTTAAATTTCAATCCCTGTTAAAATAAAAGTCTTACCATAAAAATAATCATTATGAGATGTAACATTTTGATGAAACACAAATTAATGAAATACTGTTATCGGTCTCTTGGGTTTACATTATTATAATTGCGATACAGAAAGAAATCATTGTTCGATTTTAAAATATATTTAAAAAACAATTTTTCATTCATTTGATATTGTCATGCGAAAATGGAAATCAATGACATCGAATTCAAATGCTATCTATGTTTTTGATAGGTAGTATATATATAGTATTATATATATATATATACTATATATAATATATAATATAATAATATATAAGTGCTTAATGGAGTCGGACCTAATTTTTAAAATTAATTAATTAATAATGAATTAGGCGGGAATACCTATTAAATGTATGGCTATAACAAATCGAGAAAAATCAATCTCGTATGTACATTTCGGCCTATTAGCCTCATCAGCAGAGCTATAGATCGGAGACCGCCCTGTGCGTGATTTGAAACCGCTGCCAAGCTGAAAAGCGCCGATCCCATAACCTCTACACTAACGGACCTCTAGATTTATGATTTGTTTAGAGTAGGTTAATATTCCTTTCTAGTGACTTTTATTACACGACGATATGAAAGTTGTAAACAGGGCTTGTTTGAATGCGTTTTTGCCGATAATTTTTGGGAGAATAAGTGCTTAATTGGAGTCGGACCTAATTTGAAAATTAATTAATTATAATGAATAGGCTGAATATCTATTAAATGTATGGCTAAACAAATCGAGAAAAATCATCTCTGTATGTACATTTCGGCCTGTTAGGCCTTCCGGCTTCCGATCTATAGCTCTGCTGATGAGGCCTAATAGGCCGAAATTTGTACATACAGAGATGATTTTTCTCGATTTGTTTAGCCATACATTTAATAGGTATTCCCGCCCTAATTCATTATTAATAATTAATTTCAAAATTAGGTCCGACTCCAATTAAGCACTTATTCTCCCAAAAATTATCGCAAAAGCCATCTAAACAACCTTGTTACAACTATATATAATATATATTATATATATATATATATATAAATATACCATATATATGAAAAGACATGTTACAGTAAGCTGGTTTTTCAGTAAGAAAATTAATGATTTGCTTGAAAGAAGCAGACAGAATTACATTTGGTTTTAGCTCTTGAAAATGGTATCTGAATCTCCCACAAGAAAATGACGAAGAGGTTAAAAGCGCAGCTCCATTCCAATGTCAGTATTCAGAGCAACTTTGCAAGGGAAAATAGCTAAGAAGGTGAATAAACTAATTCGGGACATCCCAAGGCATGGTAGCGGATTAAGAACAGTCTAAAACTGAAATTGTATACAAGAGTTCCATTCGAGACACTCTGAATTTCCTCACTACGACAAAGACACAATGCAAACACCGGAAAGGTACAGTATCGAATAAAGTGCAGAAATTATAAACGATAAGGAATTAGCCCCAGTCAGCCCCACTAAGGTGAAAGGGAAATAGCCCAGTCAGGTGAAAGGGAAATAGTTGAATTCATACATTTACAACGAGTATGCGAGATAAGTGAAATACATCCAGCCCCCACCAAGATTTGAAATCGTGTCGTCGTATTCATTTACTACAACGGGAACCTTTAATTCCTTATCGTTATAATTTCCACTTTTCGGATACTGTACCTTCCGGTGTTTGCATTGTGTCTTTTGTCGTAGTGAGTGAAATTCAGAGTGTCTCGAAATGGAATCTGTATACAATTCAGTTTTAGACTGTTCTTAATCCGCTACCCATGCCTTGGGATGTCCCGAATTAGTTTATTCACCTTCTTAGCTATTTTCCCTTGCAAAGTTGCTCTGAATACTGACATTGGAATTGGAGCTGCGCTTTTAACCTCTTCGTCATTTTCTTGTGGGAGAATTCAGATACCATTTTCAAGAGCTTAAAACCAAATGTAATTCTGTCTGCTTCTTCAAGCAAATCATTAATTTTCTTACTGAAAAACCACTTACTGTAACTGTTCTTTTATATATATTATATATATATATATATATATATATATATATATATTAGGTTGTAAACAAGGTTTGTTTAGAATGGCTTTTTGCCGATAATTTTTGGGAGAATAAGTGCTTAATTGGAGTCGGACCTAATTTTGAAAATTAATTAATTAATAATGAATTAGGCGGGAATACCTATTAAATGTATGGCTAAACAAATCGAGAAAAATCAATCTCTGTATGTACATTTCGGCCTATTAGGCCTCATCAGCAGAGCTATAGATCGGAAGACCGGAAGGCCTAACAGGCCGAAATGTACATACAGAGATTGATTTTTCTCGATTTGTTTAGCCATACATTTAATAGGTATTCCAGCCTAATTCATTATTAATTAATTAATTTTCAAAATTAGGTCCGACTCCAATTAAGCACTTATTCTCCCAAAAATTTGGGCAAAAAGCCATTCAAAACAAACCCTGTTTACAACTTATCATATCGTCGTGTAATAAAAGTCACTAGAAGAGGAATATTAACCTACTCTAAACAAATCATAAAATCTAAGAGGTCCGTTTAGTGTAGAGGTTATGGGATCGGCCGGTCAGCTTGGCAGTCCGGTTTCAAATCACGCACAGGGCGGTCTTCCGATCTATAGCTCTGCTGATGAGGCTTAATAGGCCGAAATGTACATACAGAGATTGATTTTTCTCGATTTGTTTAGCCATACATTTAATAGGTATTCCCGCCTAATTCATTATTAATTAATTAATTTTCAAAATTAGGTCCGACTCCAATTAAGCACTTATATATATATATATATATATATATATATATATATATATATATATACTACCTATCAAAACATAGATAGCATTTGGATATCGATGTGATTGATTTCCATTTCGCAATGACAATATTTCAATGAATGAAAAAATTGTTTTTAAAATATATTTTAAAATCAAACAATAATTTCTTTCTGCATCGCAAATTATAATAATGTATAACCCAAGAGACCGATAACAGTATTTCATTTTAATTTGTGTTTCATCTGATAATGTTTACATCTCATAATGATTATATTTTATGCTAAGACTTTTATTTTAACAGGGATTGAAATTTAAAAAATCACAATATGTTAATTCACTAAAAAATCTCGTTATTCTTCCAGAATTTTATAGTTAAATAATAAGTCTTTTCTGCCTCATATTACCACAACATATAGTAAAAAATAACATTAATCTATATCCTGGTATCTTGAACTTCAATAAAATTTGAAATTTCAAAATCACAATATTTAATGAAAACACTGTTATTTTAATTACGATTTTCAATAAAATAATGTTCAGTGGATTCCTCTTTACAACATTTATGTTTTCTAAAATTATTTTTCAAACCTTGCAAAGTCCTCATAGGTGATTAATGTTCTCTACCTCAGTCGGTATAGCGTCCGACTAGGATCGACAAAGTTCCGGGTTCGATACCGACTTTCATCAACTCAGCGTATGGGCAGCACATGGATCTGTGCGATAAAGTGAGGAACTGATGGTAGGTGTAACGTTCCACCTCAGACGCCAAAAAATCTTCTCGGTTTAGCGCTAGTGAAAAGGGGATATAATTCCTCGCTGTCTGGCTGATACCGAATTTAGGCCATTCCGATGAATTTACGTCTTGTGACCAAAAAAAAACAGAGCAAAACAAAACACATGAAAAATGTTATCAAATGTAACCATTCTAATTGTGTCCCATACGTATACTCATTATTCTTAGAGGAAAAAAAACGACAGTGGATTATCTTTTTTATTGTGCCTATAATGTTATCAGAAATTAAGGTTTGTATTTACCCAACCCCTCCGCAACGGGCTGTATATGACACGATATCGATTTCAAGCGGAGTAAATTGGGTTTGATTCAGCAGTTTCTTTCTTCTAGACTGATTGCGAAACCAAAAATAAAGAACCCAGTTTGACCCTCTATTTTTTCTGAAAGGATTGGACAGATAAATCCTTTCCCAAATGCATTACTACGTAAGGAATCGCAGACGGCATCGTCCTGGATTTGAACTCCGGTCACCGATTCTATATCCTACCACAATAACCATGCGCATAGCGCGCCTCCGAATAAACATTAAAAGACTTATTTACCAACCCCTTCACACGAGCAGGATGCGACATTTTTAAACGGGGTTTAACAGGTGTAAATTTTCCTTATCCTGTACAGTTTTCATACCAAACTTAAAGAGGCAAGTCTGTCCTACTATTTACCCGTTGCAGGATGCATGATAGTTGGATTCATACCTTTCCCACGGGGACTAGGGCTGTGTAAAATGCAACCAGCCACTTCCAGAATTTGAACTCATGTCACCGTGTTAATTTCCTACGACGATAACAATTACACCACGGGCACATTACGCTATGGTTCTAAAGGTCTTTTACCAGACAAAAACCTTATTTTAGTGAACCCCTCCCTAATTTAACCCCACCATTATCTGTGGCCGAAAAGGAGCAAGCGTGAACAAAAGCGGTTATTTAAAACCATCTGGCGAAATCGATAGGAGCCGATCATATTCTAATAGGCAACACATGTTTTTGAAATTTCTGTCTGATGCATTGAAGGAGGGAAATATCTGAAGAGGCTCTGTCCGAAGTTTGGCATTGATCACGTCAAAGTTGCTTCTCTGGTCGGCCGGATGGTGGCTAATTGAATAAGTGCCGGCAGCCATCGGTGTCTGTTCACTATCAAATGATTTCATACGTAATTAACCCAGTCATCGAGTGCCCGCCAGGACACACTCGGTTCCCGTTTTATTAACACCGTCTCTTTCTTCGCCTGTTCGAACTTGGATTTAAATCAGCAAAACGATATTAGTAAGATAGCCACTGTTCTATGGGCATATTAAACTTTTCATATTGCTATCTAACATTCACATCTCCGACTGGAGTAATCTGATGCTGTCGCTTGATCTGTATTTCAGTATACGGTTGGTTGGATTTTACGGTATGTCAACTATTGGGTTATCTGATGCGGTGGCTTGATGTGTATTTCAGTATATGGTTGATCGATTGGTTGGTTGGTTGGCTGGTTGGTTGGAATTTAAGTCATGTAAACTATTGGGTTAGGTCATGCGGCGGCTTGATGTGTATTTCAGTATATGGTTGCTCGCTCGCTTGGTTGGTTGGTTGGTTGGTTGTTTAGTTGATTTTTACGGCATGTCAACTATTGGGTTATGTTATGCAGTGGCTTGATGTGTATTTCAGTATATGGTTGCTCGCTTGGTTGATTGGTTGGATTTTAAGGCATGTCAATATCGGGTTATGTCATGCAGTGGCTTGATGTGTATTTCAGTATATAGTTGCTCGTTTGGTTGATTGGTTGGTTGGTTGGATTTTACGACATGTCACCTATTGGGTTATGTCATGCAGTGGCTTGATGTGTATTTCAGTATATGGTTGATCGATTGGTTGGTTGATTGGTTGGTTGGTTGGTTGGTTGGTTGTTTGTTTGTTTGGTTGGATTTTACAGCATGTCAACTAATGGGTTATCATAGGCGGTGGCTTGATGTATATGTCAGTATATGGTTGCACGCTTGGTTGGTTGGTTGGATTTAAAGCATGCCGGTGATATTTTTGTTTTACTTATTATTGATTGGTATTCAATCTTTTAAACAGATTTCTAAAATACATTTTTAAACTCATTATTTATCTAACCCATAGATGGGACTCAAGCAGGTACTACCACTTCTTCAGTATATGGAAAGAAAAGCCTAACATGACATAATCTAGCCTTATGAACACTATGACTGATACAAACTACGGGGATGATCTAGCGTTTCTTACACATACATCTACTCCAGCCGAATGTCTGCTATATACCCGGTAGCAGGTAGAAAGAGGCATTAATTTCTACGTGAACTTAGATAAAACATAGATCAAACTGTGATAGTTATGTACAGAGACAGATAAATATATATGTTCAGAACTACACAAGTAGAGAGATACGAGCAGACAGAAAAAGATATTGACGTTGGGCGACAATGATCAGATTATGGTAGCTGGATATATACTGGGATATAGGGACATGACTGGGATATACCGCTAGCTATGAGTAGACGAGGAAAGTTATCCCCCATAGCTAGATGGGTCGATAGAAATTACCAGATAGAGGTAATTTGACATATATTTAGTTGGTTGGATTTTACAGCATGTCAACACGTGGGTTATTTTATGCCGAACAGGTTTTTTTTCTTCATTTTTTGCCAGATCTTCAATTTTTAAAAACTCATTTCTGTACATATCTATTTAACGTATGAATGGGACTCTAAAATAGGCTACCACTCCGGGTGAGAGTGGTCCTGAGATTAATGGCTATGAAAGGGTAACTCAGACTCCCCAGAACTCCCGAACGGGAACCTCACCAACGGATACAGTTTAGTCTTGCTGCACAAGAATGCTGCACGATATTTAAACAAATCATGGAGACAGCACTCTACAAAAAAGCAGCTGTACAGCCACCTGCCCCCTATCACACAAAGCATCCGAGTGAAACGAATGAGACATGCAGGGCACTATTGGAGAAACTAGGACGATCTAATAAGTGACGTTCTCCAATGGAAATCAGCACATGGGCATGCCAGTAAATACCTATATTGACCAGCTCTGCACGGATATTTGAATGCTACACAGAGGACCTCCGAAAGCAATGAATAATAGGGACGGTTGGTGAGAGATTGTCATGAATATCCATGCTACTAGCTAGCGCGATGTGATGAGGATGAAACTTTACATATTTTCCAATACCGCACGAGTAGAAGGTGAATTCTTAAGTTGGATTTAACAGCTTTGAATTCAGAGTTTTTCCTAATCTAAACTGGATGTCATTGAGTGGTTAAACAATCCAGTCTGTCCTACTATTTACCCATAACTGGAGGGAGAATAGTTGGATTCATACCTTTCCCAGGGCATTAGCGCTATGTTAAATGCAAACAGTCACGTCGAGCATTTGAACTCGTCTCACCGTACCCATTTTCTACGACGGCGACAATTCCACCACGCGCCTCCTCATATTAAACTACATGCCTAAATATGGCAATACATTAAAAAGAAACTAGTTCAGTCTGCCAAGGTGTGAATAACTGAAGTGTTATCCTAGAATATGATAATAGAATTTTGTATAATTGAATTGATGATTCGGCACTTAGCGTATTTCACTGAAAGATACGCCATTGGAAGGTATCATAACACGAGCATCAATAAAACAATTATTATCTCATGTTGTACTGTTGTTGATTCGTGTGCTGTTTTACCATTAAGACTGCTAAAATAAGTTTGGATAATTCAATACATTAAGTTATTAGGTTGTTACCGCCTCTGAAATAGCATTGTGAAGAATCATATCGGAGAAGACTTCACAGAACAGTCATCGCTAAAGTGGAAATTATGGCCAACAGTTCGTAATTGCCATTACAGATGTTCCACTCAAAGACTTCCAATGACAGAACGTAAAGAAAGTATCTGCCTTTTCATTGTTATGTCGGAACGAACTGTGAGTTAGACAGAATTAATCTATATTGCTTCTTCATCATCAGCATCATTATCAGGTCGCGCTGACAGCACGGATACCCATGACTCTCTCGCCTCTAGTACCTATCGATTACGGTCAAGCACCGGTACTCGCTAGATTGCTGAAGTTGAGCAGCTTTTGTTTAAATTAATCCCCATTAAAAGGGGCAGGGTTTATTGCCCGGTGTCTGAGGCACTCCAATAGAGAAATGCCAGAGAGATCATACACTATTATCACTCCATGAGATACAGTTGTGTGCGTGGCTCAGCACATTAAAAAGTCCTTTCTGTCAGTCCGGCCTGGTGGGACGTCAGGAAAATAAACTGAAAATACGATTAAGAAGCAGCAGTTACTATAAGTGACCTAAGTCATTTGTTTAATTAAAAATTACTTAAATCGGCATTAAATGATCCGAAAAGGATTGATATGCCGTAAAACAAAGCAAACAAACGAACAGCTCCTATCAGTGACTGCTTCAGGAAGTGTTATATAATGAATAGGGTAACCTATTCAATTACTAATGTAGTGTAATATTTAATTCAAATTGGTAATTTAACGAGTCATGGAAAATAACCATAAGCATCATCCACAAGCTGCACAAACGTGATTGAGTCTGGTGTGTCCATGTGTAAGTGTTCACGAGAGACCATCACTTATTAGTTCGTTCTTGATTCTCCAGTGTCTCTTACTCGGAATGTTAGTGTTCACCTTATTGGTGCAACGATGAGTCTATTCAACAGCTAATTGGGTGACAACTTAAGGAATTAATGCCTGTTCTATTTTTTACTTTTTTGTTTTGTTATTATAAAAGTTTTCTAATGAGATTTTTTTAAATGAGATTTTTAAACGCATTCTTGTCTAGAGTTATGTTGATATGGGTGGTTTAGTCTATTCATAGTGTTAGTAAAAAGAAGAAAAAAAACGACGTATTTTAACGGAGGTAATGGAAACACGGGCTTAAACGTTGATTTACTACCCTGAATAGATGTACAACGAGGACCAAAGACAAAGGGAAAACGAATTACCTGCTAACTCCTGGTGGCGCCAACAGTCGTTGCGTTGTAATTTACTGCGTATTTCTGGAAACGCGACTTACAAGCAGTAGACTCATATGCTTAAGGGATTATTTAATTGGTAAAACTTGACTTGCAGACAGTAGCCTCATATGCTCATGGTACTATTTTATTTGATAAAACTCAACAAGTTATTTTATGCGAAAGCATTTGCACTTATCAAATTGTTTCATTTTATAAGAAATTGTCTAATGGTAGTATTTTTCCAGAAGGTTTATTTTGACATCAAAGAAGTACATGAAAATTAATTGCATTTAAGTAAAATTCATTGAATGAAGAAAATTGTTTGAAGATTTTTTTAAGTAACATCATTTTTCTTCTTTTGCATTTAAAATGATTCCGTTCAAATAAAGAAATACCAATTTTCTAAATTTCAAATTTAAAAAGGAAGAATAAATTTCCTTTTGAATAAAGAATTTGTTATTCTTTTTTTAAAAAGTACTTCACCCTTTCATTAATTTTTTACATTGTTACCCCCCCCCCCTGAAATAACCTTAACAAGGATCATCTCGTCTAAGACTTTACAGAACAGTAATCGCCTTGTGTCCGGTAAGTTCGGCTTCTGGATCGGTAAGATATAATCAAATAACGTGATCCCAGAGGACTGTCCCCATAGGCAGCACACGGCTCCTCTTCCAAAAGGGACAGTGTTTATTGCCTGGGGTTTGAGGCACTCCAATAGAGAAATGCCAGAGAGATCATACACTTTTATCACTCCATAAGATTCAGTTGTGTGCGTGGCTCAGCACATAAAAAAGTCCTTTCTGTCAGTCCGGCCTGGTGGGACGCCAGGAAAATAAAATAAAAATAAGATTAAGAAACAGCAGTTACTATAAGTGACCTAAGTCATTTGTTTAATTAAAAATTACTTAATTCGGCATTAAATGACCCGAGAAGGATTGATATGCCGTAAAACAAAGCAAACAAACGAACAGCCCCTATCGGTGACTGCTTCAGGAAGTGTTATATAATGAATAGGGTAACCTATTCAATTACTAATGTAGTGTAATATTTAATTCAAATTGGTAATTTAACGAGTCATGGAAAATAACCATAAGCATAATCCACAAGCCGCACAAACGTGATTGAGTCTGGTGTGTCCATGTGTAAGTGTTCACGACAGACCATCACTTATTAGTTCGTTCTTGATTCTCCAGTGTCCAGTTTGTATTTCTCGTCTTACTTGGGTGGTTTTTGTGATAGGGGCAAGTGGTCGTACAGCTGCTTTCTTGTGGGTTGCTGCTTCCATAGTTTGTACAAGACAGCACGAAATATCATTGTCTAGTTTTCAACTAGTTTATTCTCAAAACGTTTCGTTAGAGTCGAAGTGCACACCCATACCGTAGCAGTGATACGACTACAGATTGAGATAATTTTTATTGATATCATTGGGATATCAGATAGATATAGGATTGATAATCTGTCTTCTGCAGTTCATGCCTTTCAATTGCGTGTATTGCCATTTTCTTAGGCGATCAAGAAACCTAATCCGTAGTGGGTTTCAATGATCTGATTCTGTAAACCGAAGACCCTTTGTAGTTCGGTTATAGCAACTAGTGCGTTTTAACAAGACTTCACGTGGCGAAAAGGAATGATGGGTTCCAATCTCATCAAGCCTAATATTTTTCAGTACACGTTAGTAACCAACTAAGATTAGATTAGTTGGTTAGATTTTACGGTGTGTCAACTCGTGTTGGGTCATTTCATGCTGAAGATATATTGTTTTATTCATTCTTGATAAATCGGGTTAGCTCAGTCGGTAGAGCGTTCGGCTAGAAACTACAGGGTTCCTAGTTCCATCCCGGTCCTCGCCAACTCAGTGTATGAGTAGCACAGGGATCTGTGCGGTAAAGGAGCAGATGTTAGGTGTGGCACTCCACCTCAGATGCTAAAATAATCTCCTTGGTCTAGTGAAAAGGGGATAGACCCCCTCGCTGATTGGCTGATACCGACATTAGGCCGCCCCGACGACTTTTTTTATTTTTTAACCCATAGATGGAACCCTAAAAGGCACTAACACTCTGGGTCACAATTGGAACTTCATCATTAAATACCGTTTAACCTCATATCCAGAACACTATGACCCTCAGCTACAACTTTCTAGGACATATATTTTAAAAAGGATTCGGAGTTTGCCATAAGGGCAATAAAGTCTTGACAATCATATAGGTAGTAGGGTTTCAAGTAATGGAACCGATTGATCGGGGGTGATCTAGTCTAAATAATGAGCAATGGGGAATTCTGCATTTCATGAACTTCTTAACCACCAAAATTCCGTCCTTAAGCATCACACCTCGCCACCCGCGGCTTATCAGATACCCCTCTGCAGAGGTGTAGTCGGTGTATTCATCCCTCCCAGCTAACAGGGCGATCAGTACAGGCTATCTATCGATGTAGTAGAATGACGTTCCGAGTATGCTGCAAAAAAGCAACTAACATTTTTAAAAAATGCAAATTCGGTTAAAATTAATAATAATAAACTAGTGATTATTATAAAACAGGGAGAGGTAACTCTTCTTAATTAGCATGCAGCTTATTCTGTCGAAAAATATAAAGTTTATTGGTACTAATATATTTCGGTATTTTCAAAGGCCTTTGTTAACGCACGAATAATATCGTTACCTTTATTAACCTCTTTCCGTCCATAACTTAATATGGCGTGCTGTGCATTTGTTGTTACATCAAATTACATTCCTCGGTTCTTTGTTGTAATTTTAAATATAATTAATAAAAGACCCAACTATCAAAGAAAAATGAAAGTCATTTAATGTTAAATACAGCGATATATTAAAAAGAAAAGATTGTGAAATTTAAAGTGGGGGGCACTGTGGTGCAGTGGCTAACGTGCAGGATTGCGACATCATAGTACATGAGTTTAAACTCCAGTTGCACTGTTAAGTTCCCTTTTTTTAGAAAGGACCTTGGGAAAGGGATGAACCACTCTCACCCTCCAGCTATGAGTTGATATGTACCCTAACTATTCTTCTACAAGTATGGCTTTGGCATTAAATAACGCACGAAGGTTGATATACAAAAAACAGAAAATTTGGGATCTTAAACTGTCATTATAGTTTTATTGTAAACGAAATATATACTTATTCAGTTTCATAATTTGCTTGAAGCATTGTGTATGTATTGGTTAGGAGGTTGATTTAGAAGGCTATCACAATGCAGTTTGGAATAAATAAAAAATAATAATACGTAACAATGTGTTGTGTGTTGACCTGTTTTTTATTATTTCTTGAATTTCGAGGTAATACCTCTTTTCAAAGAATTGAACTGAAGCAGTACAACTATGGCATTTCTTCCTAAATGAATTTTTTATTTTTATTTTATTTTTTATTTAAAAAAAAAAAAATAAAAAAAAAAATTTCATTAGGAAGAAATGCCATAGTTGTACTGCTTCAGTTCAATCTTTTGATTTACCTCGAAAATGCAAGAAAATAATAAAAATACAGGTCAACACACAACACCATTGTTACCGTATTATTATTTTTTATTTATTCCAAACTGCATTGTGATAGCCTTCTAAATCAACCTCCAACCTATATATATATATATATATATATATATATATATATACTTCGCAATGCTATCACCAACAATACATCCGGGCTATCCTAAGCATTTGACTCAGCGATCGCTGAGCACCTCTCTATAAATGCTTGCTTGACTGATTATACAGATGAGTGCTTCTCCGTCTTGCACAGAGCCAGGTCTAAACAACATCTAGCAGTCCTTGAGGCTGTTAGTATTTCTTTTCTCAGACCTACTCTGTGCAGACAAACACCGAGACACTCCATCTATTTACTGGGATGTATACATAACCCTGGTTTAACCTAGGGCACACACACATACCCCTCTTTCCCCATTCCCCCCTCCACTCTCTGGTTCACCCCATTTGTTCTTATCAATTTCTTTACATTCTGACTTTTAATTGTCAACCGGTGTAAATACTTGTATCCCCTTTATTTTATATTTTATTTCATAATAAAATATCACCTCCCCATTTTACATATGATTCCTCTACTTTTAGTAGTCTATAAGTTTTCATGTACCAAACATTATATATATATATATATATATATATATATATATATATATATAAAGAGGATTATTTTTTGATTTGTTTTTCTATTACTGTAAACTTTGTATTGTATGGGATTGGTTCATAGCAATTTAATATTCAGTATATCGGCAAATTAAATAGAGAACCAAGATTGAACAGCATTTTATCATTAAAGTTTTAATGCCTGAAAAGTGCAAAACATGTGCAAATGTCATATTGTACCTAAGTAAAGTGAATAGAATTTTATTGATAATGCCTGTCGAAACCTAGGAACACAGCGAGATCCTACGGTAATTAAACCAAGCAATTGCTAACGGCTCTGTTCACTAATATCCTGCTTACTAAACCTTTTTCCTTATCTATAATACTCGTTGCGCTTTGTTTCTGCGTTATTTGTTAACTCTGATACACGGGTTACAATATATGTCTACGGTGAAAAAAATCAAGAAAGAAAAGAAATGTTTACAAATAGGCAAAGAGGCAGGTTCATAATGGTGAGCAGACAAGAAATTATGGATTTAGTTAATGCATTCATTTGGGCTGATAGAAGAGTTTAAATAGAATACATTCGAAAACGACTGGGAAGTTATTAGGACTAGAACAATTAAAAAGACGCCCTCTGGGCGACGTAAAATAAATATTGACTGAGGGGATGGGACTTGAAAATTTAATATCAGCGAGTTTGTATCATAAGTAAAGTAAAATCATCAAATTTATTAAAGGAGTAAAAAATTTAAAAAATGAAATAGAAACTTAGTTCTGATAACATTAAATATATATTAAAATAAAACAAACTATATATAGATATATAATACCAGTCATGTATTTATTAAATCTTGTTTAAAAAAACAATGAGGACTGTCTAACAATGCATGCTCAAATTTTGAGTGTACTTATTCTATGTTATGACGATTTTAGGTAGTGCGACGTAAGCAGTGACGTAGTGTTTGTTACAGACAAAAACCAGAAGCGAATCTCTATTATTAATAGATATGGCACTCACAATTGTGCATGCTGATCTTGCCTTTTCTAAGTTCATTTGTAGTTGTGTTCCCAAAATAGTGAAACCGGAGCACAACACCACATACTGCAGCAAAGACAAGAGGAAACCATATGTCTGTTTGTTTGAGAAACAGCTGCCACTTCATCTTTAAATCCCAGATATGTTCCTTTTTTATTTACACTTGTTTGATGCCCTCAAAATATTTATGAATGAACCAAAGCTTTCAGACAAAGATGATGGGAAGGGCACTGTGGGCAGATGGCTAAAAACAGAGATCAAAGATTTATATTGTAAAGAAATACAAAAGCTTGTTTTTATACGGAGAAAATTAGTTTGGAAGAATGATGATTATATTCGAAATTTATTTATTGAATGACTTTGTGTGAACCATTGAACTGTCTACAGACATTGTTCATATTGTTGTACGCTTATGTTATATATATATAGTCATACCTCTATTTAGTCGTTTCGACTTATCTCATTTTGGAAACATGTCGCTTTTCAGGAATATTGAAATATTGAAATAGATATAAAATATTATATTTACGTGGTCTGTAAAAGTTGCTGTTTCATTGATACCGTATGGTACCGTTAATTCCGAGTTGTATCCATTTTTTCCGCTTATAATTTCCCAATTACGTTGGCTAAAATTAAAAAAGAAACCTAGGCTAGGATAATTGCATCTAAATAATATCTATGTCGACTTAAGTCGTTTTTCACCTGTAACAAATTAACGACGTAAAGCGACATATTACTGCAAACACACACACACACATACACACATACACGCCCGCGCGCGCAGAGATACTCACAAAGGGAACGTTTTATGTCAACTTCAGAACCGTTTGTCTTAGCGTTCATAATTTCAAACATCCAAAGAACGCTAGTTTTTCATTTAAGATTTTTAAATAGATTGACCAACAAAAGACTCTCACAGTCTCCTTATTTTCTGTGATGAATTTATTTTTCCTCAAATAAACAAAAGCCCTGATGAAGATCTATTGAAACAGATTGAAACACTGCAGCCATGGCGAAATAAATATCACTGATTTTATGAACCTGCCATGAATTTAATCGCGATATCACTTACACAATTTCGCACACATAGAAGAATCGACCTTCATCAGAGTGTGAATCATTCAAAATAAATGCTCAATGTGTGCGAAATTTTCACACACATAAACTGACCAAAACACATCATCACACTTTACTCACATAGATTCAATCCACACACACACACACACACACACACACACACACACACATATATATATATATATATATATATATATATATATATATAAGTGTATCATAAAAGTATCGAGAATGAAGCTGTATTTACCAAGATAGTATTAATGCAACGTTATTTTTCAGAATACAAGGTGTGTCAAAATGTACAAAAAATCTCGATACTTTTATGACAGACCTTGTATATATCGTTATAATTAAAAGGCAAAAACTAAACATAAGCAAAACGAATTTTCATGATACTTCTCTTCTGCTCGGAGATGACATAGAAATAAATGTTCATTTTTAACGCAAGTGATTTGGGAATGTATTAATCTGAGATATTCAAAGTAATTATTGCATGATCTTTCTACGATTATCGGCTGGTTACATTGACCATGAAATAATCCCAAACGGCTTGCGTGAGATTAATTGATTAGCCTTCATATTTCACACGGTTAATCTGAAATAAGGTTTTTTATCTCTAAATTGTATGCATGAAATATATCTAGATACGATAAAGTATAAAGAAAAGCCGTGGTTACGTATTGGATATTAAATATGATATAACGGTTATAAAACATTTTTCTATCTATCCATCTATCCATCTAATTATCTATCTATCTATCTATATGTTTATCTATCCCAGTCGATTCCTATTTATCTATGTGAAAATAAATAAGATAAAAATTAGGTATCAATAAAGATAGGTATTTTACAAAATCAATTCAACCCTCCTGATGGAAAAAAAGACTAAAAATCAGGAAATTATCCGGTTTTAATGAAATGTTCTGTATTGATTTATCAATGAATGGATTTTATAATGCATCAGTTATTTCATTTTAAAACTTTCTGGTTTTTTTCAGGTCCCTTAACTTTGACCCTTCTTATTTTTGGGGCACAACATATCGGATGGGTTATGTAAAAGTGAAACTAATTACAGTATAAATAAAAAGACAAAAAAAGGAACGTGAGAATAGAAAACAATTAAAGTAGTAATTTTGATAGGAAATAACTACCGAAAATCTGAAAATTAAATGATAAAAATACAATAGAATAAAATAAGATACATTTTCGCAGATTTTTTTACTCTGTTGTTTATGAAATATAATTTACTTTTAGAATATCAGTGAAAAATTATACATCGATATTTGTTCTGTTTAAAATGTATGGGCTTGACTGTTCAATTGAGTTTTCTCCAATTATTATTAGATAACCACACTAACCTAAACTTGTTATCAAATAATTATTTGTTTTTAGAATATAAAAAATAATTTTAAAGCCTAAGATTATACAATTGATATTCTAAATGAATTTTAACAATTAATGAGGAATACCATGTCAAATCATCCATGGCCATGTCACCCACCCTCTTCACTTTTTCAAAAATTTTGTACAGGTGTGAATTATGTTAAAGTTAGACAATCCCAAAAATGTGATCTTCCAATTCCAAAAACTGGCGGAGTTATGTCGATTTTTAGCTCTCCAAATTTCAGGAGGGTCGCAAAAAATGTTGACCTTTTGTAATCTATTTCTGTCTTTAAAATGAGTTCTAGAGATTCCCCACTACTAAAAATTAGGTTATAAAAACATTTTCAGCCATGAAATCCAAAAATGTTATCAAGAATGTCTTAAATTCAACCAGTTTTAAGTTATTGATGTTTTTTTTATAGCAAGATCAATATCCCGATGTGGCACTGCATCTATGTCAAAAATGTTTCTATTATTTCACATATATTGAACATTATTTGTACCAAAAAGATAGTTTCGTTTTTGCTCAGAAACGAAGCTACATTTTGCAAAAAAAATGTTAAAATTTTGCACTTCAATTTTTCTGAAATTTTGTCGTGGAAACATTACCCCGCAAGAATGTATCTGCACGGGAATATTTCACAAATAATCTGAGTAAAATCAACAAGACATGCTGAACACAACTGGAGAATAAAGGACGAACTCATAAGGGACGTTCACCTGTGGAAACCTGCATACGAGAACGTAAGTGTGGGCCGTCCAGCAAAGGCCTACAACAATCAGCTCTGCCCGAATTATGGATGCTGCATAGAAAGGGCATTAACGATAGCGAGAGATTTTCATGGACATCAGTGCTGCTAGTGTGACCTGATGACACACACACATACGCACACACAAAGAGACACACACACACAAACACACAAACACACACACACACATACACATATATATAATATAATATAATATAATATAATATAATATAATGGAGAATGAATGTGAAATGTATTAGCATATGAAGGTGCTCAATGCTAAAATACCACAGCAGATTTGAAATCGGAGATTAAATATTATGGAGTTAATATTCCGTAACTGCATATCATGCAATATTCAGAGTTTTTTTTACCATTAAAATTGAATGAAATGCATAAAACTGCAATTACGGGATATTAACTCCATATATATATATATATATATATATATATATATATATATATATATATGAAGATGGGATGGATGGGTTTAGAATCCGACAATATGAGGTAGATAAAAGGAAAAGTGATCAAGAAATGAACAACTCAAAACAAATCAAGGGTTGAAATGATTTCGTCCGTATTACTCGGACACTTCAGTCGAAATGATTTTATTAAAGCAAAGTTACGTGCGTACATATGATTTGGTGAGGGGTGGTGTGAGGGTAGTTTGGAGGATGGAGAGTAGATGTAGGGGAGTGCATGGGTAGGTCAGAGGGGGTGAGTATGTTATTATAGGAGATAAGTAGGAGGGGAGATTTAAAACAAAAATTCCCCCTACACCTCCGCATACCTAAACCAACGACCTCACATCACTCAAATCTCCCCTCCTCCTCATCTCCTATAACAACATACACCCCCTCTGACCTACCCATGCACTCCCCTCAGGCCTGTTTTTTGGGGTCCCCTATATATATATATATATATAGAGAGAGAGAGAGAGAGAGGGGGAGAGAGAGAGAGAATTTTTTGAAAGTATATATTGATATTGAAAGTACATTTTTAATATATATATATCCTAAAAAACAGGCCTGACTTTAAAAAAATAACAGAATTTTTTGAAAGTCACTTCCGACTGGATGACCATGACTTTGAGAGTGACGCCAAATTTACCCTCATTGAAAGAATTCAAAGAGATACCGACACCAAATCTGTAATCAAAAATCACGAGTACAGATGGATAAAAAAGTTAAAAAGCTTTCATCCGTTTGGCTTTAATAAAAAAAAACAGGCCCACATTAACATAGGGCAATAAAACTGTCTACACCTACGAGGGTGGCCGATGTCACCTAAATTAACACACACTGACCATCGCGCATCAAACAAGCCACTCTTGACCCAATTAAAAATCTAGAAGTCACGCGCACAGTACCGAGATACATACACACTCTCATATTCACACACATATATGTAAACACACACATACACTTATATGTATACACATATAGTCATACACACAACTCCCATGAACCCCCCTCACATATATAAGAGCATAAAAAAATAACCCACCTCACAGAGGTTCTTCACGGAACAAATGGACATGCTACTATTAACACACTCGTCTACCCGGATTTTAATAGCATGTCAAACCCACAAAAACACTTCATCTTTCATAGTTCTTCTATAATGCCCCCTTTCTAATAATCTATCAACAATTTCTTCAAATAAGAAATTTTCTCCTGACGATGACCTAAGGTCAAAACTAGTTGAGAATAAACAACATACAAGAAATATTCCTGATTGTCTTATTACTTTTTGTTCATACTATATATATATATATATATATATATATATATATATATATATATGACAGTTATTTGTGACTCCAATTTAAAGTGCGAGCTGTGTCTCAGCGAATTGCACGGTCGGTGAGAAGGTCGTAGTTTTATACTATGGATTAAAAGCACCTTGATGGACGAGTCTGAGTAGCAAACAGGATTAGTAACACCGGATTTTTTGAAGTTGATATTTCATACTCATGAATCTGTCTCGTCTGTTCTCTTTCTTTGAAGATAAAACCCATAAAGGCCGGAAATTAACAAAACCAACATGACTTCAAACCATTCGATGAAAGTTTCGGCGAGGATAATCCGAGCTTAATCTGATAGTTCGCTGTTTATCTGTCTCTGATTAAAATCTTACACTTATCTACTCCCAAAAACGTAATAACAATTTAATCCTTTATAAATCCCTGACCGCCCACTCATATTAGTGCAAATCCACTGTTTTCTGTCTAAAAGATATTAAGCTTCGAACTGCATCATGACCTCTTCGTATTAGTTTCCGAACTTATCAAAAACATTTTTTACTTATGATATTTAGTTTTTAATATATATATATTCGTGTATAGTTTTGAGGAGATAATATTATCTCAAAGACATAGGAGCCGACTAATATACGAGTTAACTTATTAATCTATGGTAAGTTACAGTAGTAAAGTTCAGTCGGTGGAGTAACCTTTTGTCGGTATCAACCGGTCAGCGAAGGAGTATGCACCCTTTTTACTCGCAGTAACACAGGGAGATAGTTTTTGCATCTGAAGAAATCTCAGATTTCAACTTTACATCATAGATCCAAGTAGTGCTACCCATACCCTGTATTGCCGAGGGTCGGTATCAAACCCGTAACCTGGTGGGTTTTTTAAAGCTTTTGATCAACCCACTGAAAAAATAATTAGTCATAGTAATCTAATTAGTATTTAAAGGTTCACTTTTACTGGGAGTTCAGATTATTAAAAAAATAGTTTTTAGCTCAAACGAAAACCTTACCGAATTATCATTCACTTTCATACTGGAATGGAAATTACTTTATTCGCTAGTGAGAGATTTTAAACGCATTGCTCTAATATTAATTCACATAGTAGACGACCTACTATGCATTACACTCACTATTTTCATTGTTCAAATTGTATGACTTATATTCATATATATTTTACTGGGAGTCTTATGTATGAAAAAATGTACCTGCTCAAATCAGTTATAGCATCACTGCAGGCTAAATTGGACTTTCTTGTCTTCGTCAGGACAACTGGTCGAGAAGATAATTCAGTACGTGAGTTACCTGTGCAAGGCTGTTCGACGTTGTGCTCCGGCTCGTTCTAACAACTTTTGTGGTGGCGCTAATTTGAATAATACCTTGTTTTGTTTTGTATCTTTGGTAATATCGTTGTCATGAAAAGATGGAGATATGCAGGATGAGCAACTGTCAGTAATCAATGCAACTATTCCCAAGCCTGCACAGAGATCTAATCAAAGATCTATATTTTTTCTAGACTGTCCAGTGCAAGAAATAATAAATGCAATATATGATGATTAAAAACATGACGTCTAGAGCGAAGCGTAAACAACACAGAATTAACAAGTTGAAAATTGAACAAGAATTAGTTTGTATTATCTGACTTTGAGCCATAACTGGCTGTTTCTTAGTTATACTTCGGGTGAAGTTCGAACTCATATCCTTCAGATCACTCACTGTTTATACTTGATTATGAGGCAGAGGTTCTTGGTTTACCTACGAAAACTTACATTCATCAGCACAGTGCGGAACTTGCAATGCATCTAGAGAACTTACCAAGAGCGATGCCTGATAGGGACGGATGGAGAGAGAGAGAGAGAGAGAGAGAGAGAGAGAGAGAGAGAGAGAGGGGGAGAGATAGGGGAGAGGGAGAGAGAGAGACTCAAGAGAATCCGAGTTGTCAGCATGAACTTACCAGAGCGATGATGGAGAGAGAGAGAGAGAGAGAGAGAGAGAGAGAGAGAGAGAGAGAGAGAGGGGTGGAGAGGGAGAGAGAGAGAGAGAGACTCAAGAGAATCCGAGTTGTCAGCATGAACTTACCAAGAGCGATGTCCGATAGGGATGGATGGAGAGAGACAGAGAGACAGAGAGACAGATAATGTGGGGGGGGGTGAGAGAAAGATACACACTCAAGAGAATCCGAATTGTCAGCATGACTTACTGCCGCTGCTGCTGCTGCTACCGATACTAATGATGATCTTAGATAATGTTTAAGTTCTCTGTATATTTCTCATATTATCTTTAGCCATATAAGACTAAGGTCTTTTATATTTTATGTGCGTTTGTCACAGACGTATCAAAGACAGACTGTCATTCCGACGCTATCAAGTGTTCCATTCCTTTTAGCCATTTGAACGCACAAATAATGCAAACAGTGACCAAGAATAGTATCTAATGTCCGGGCTAGCGTCCGGAACTTGAATAAAGAAAAGGAGCGTGTGCGTGCCTCAGGGCCCTTAAAACCGCCTGACCATTTCTGCATAGTGTAGAGTGGGTGAGTTGGCTATGAGTGGCAAATCTATTACCTTTGCTTTCCCCTTTTGTTTTATGGCGACCGGATGTTGAGTGTTCCGGAACTTTGCGCTCCGAACACTTTGACCATATTTCGATGGGCGACTAAACTGTTACTCTTTCCTAGCTGGCGTCACCCCTGGCTGTGCATCGACTGCTCTCTTTGGGGTGTGCGTCTGCATTGACTCACTTGACAGAGTAATTGATCGGAATGTCGCAATGGCTCGTCGGTGCAACTTTAAACAAGGAACTGGAATAGACGGGAATTATTTACGATGAATACGTTGAAGGAAAATAAATCGACTTGGGATAAAAATGTAGCAAACCAATTTCTTCAGCAGCAGATCAAAATTCGACATCCAGTTTCAATGCCAATGGGATTACTCTCCGGCGATTAGTTCTACAGTTGCATGTTAGATTTTTTCATACATACATACAGATGTGTGTATTAAAACAGTTAAAACCCACTTCGCATTCTGTGGGGATAGCCAAGCGATTAAGCTGTCCGACTGATGCTGAATCGATCGGATTTCTATCCCGGCTGTAGGTAGCTCACAAAATGTCTAGCCACACTGAAGAGATTTGATTAGTCGAAACACGTGTGTGTGGATGACTATATATATATATATATATATATATATATATATATATATATATACGTGTGTGTGTGTGTGTGTGTGTGTTTCTTTGCATTTCACATAGCCCTACTACACAAGGGAAAGTTATTCATCCAGGTATGAGTAAATATTAGAGCAGCCTGAACTCTTTAAACTTGGTAAGATAACCAGCCTAGGAGAAGGAAAATTAGACTTCAACCTGTTATACTCAGCTTGGGAAATTAATCGTGTATATATATAAGCTGAAGAAAATGCAAGTTTGTTAGATATATGTCAAACAGAAAGTTGCAAAAAATTATGATAAATAAAGATAAAGATTAATAGATAATAGTAAAGCTCTGTATTTTGCGTCACAATTTATATAGTAATTAAAAAAACGCGAAATATTCGAATTATCCTACGAAATGTGTCATATTCAAAAAAAGAGTATCCTGGGTATGACGCTAAATTGTGTCTAATGCAGAAAAATGAATCTCGAGTCACATCCCCTCCGAAGCTGAGGGGTTAAGTAAATAGGAATGTACCATATTTTCATCATGTCAAAGGTTCCCTTCTCTACTTCGTTTAAATATTTGATATTTTAACATAATTACTTTTCTATGGCAAAACAGTAGTAAAACGAGAGCAGTTACTAGCAGTAACCACACACACACACACACACACACACACACACACATATATATAATATATATATATAATATATATATGTGTGTGTGTGTGTGTGTGTGTGTGTGTGTAACTCCGAGAAAAACTTGTACAACTAAATATTGAGACCAAACCCAAATTTTTTACCGGTAAGTCATTCCTATATATATATATATATATATATATATATATATATATATATATATATATATTATGTGTGTGTGTGTGTATGTGTGTTTGTATGTGTGTGTGTGTGTGTGTGTGTGTGTAGATAGATACATTGATAACAATCATATAATCTATATATCTAACTGATGTTAATAAATGAACTTTCTGAAAGATAAAATGTACAGAGAATTGAATAGAGTAAAACGTGAAACATGAGAAAAAATAACTAAATGTTTTTGATGCTACATTTTTGTGACACATTTTGCCTTTCTCTGGTGAAGCAAAGACAAATGAAAGTGAATGTGTAACACCCTCTTCAACACGAAGTAAGTCTGATTTAATGTGCTCATGTTTATTTTGCATCTGGTTGGTGCTATCGGTGTTGTCAACGTGTATCATTTCATTTCCCCCTTTTTGCATATATTCTATGGCGTTCATATCTGAAGCTAGAAATGTGTCTCTTTTAAGGAAATATTGTAATTTGATATCTGAATTCATCATTCTATCTATCTATCTATATTTCAATATATATATATTTATATATATATATATATATATATATATATATATATGTGTGTGTGTGTGTGTGTGTGTGTGTGTGTGTGTGTGTTCGTAAACTGTACTGACGATTCTTGTCGGACGAGTTTTTGTTCGATCCTTTCTAATTTTCTGGCCATCTTTTTAATGATAGAAATAGAGATTTTTGTAGCGGGGGGGGGGGGTTTACAAGTGTGTGAGAATAAAAGGGAATAGTGGAAGGAGAATTGACGGGAAATTATAGGCATTTGAGAACATGTTGACTTGTTTCGAAGTTTGTTTTGTTTAAGGTGTTTTTTTTTGTTTGATATAACTTGTGACCCCCTCCTACAAAAACTCTACTGTTATCATTGTTTGAACCTACTACCAATTCCTACTACCTCCCACTACCCATTCTTACTACCTCCCACTACCAATTCCAACGTTATTGCTCGTTGTTTTTATAAACGAGACACCTGAAACATCCCATCAGTTTCATACCTGAAGATGGCAGATGGACATGCCGAAAGCGCTCGTAATGAAACCTTTGGTGGATTGTTACACCAGTTCCACCCTGACATTTAAAAGATGGCCAGAAAATTAGAAAGGGTCGAACAAAAACTCGTCCGACACGAATCGTCTGTACAGTTTAACGAAACATGTTTAAAAGAAAAAAATGATGCCAAAATACACTTATATAAATATATATATATATATATATATATATATGTGTGTGTGTGTGTGTGTGTGTGTGTGTGTGCTTAAGTAAACAAACAAATGTGTTTATTTTTTATATGGCTTTAAGCCGACAATTTTTGGAGGATATGTGCTTAATTGAAGTCATACCTAATTTTGAAAATTAATTAGTTAATAATTAATGAATTTAGGCAAGCATATATGTTCAAATGTAAGGCTAAACGAATCGAGAAAATGTCAATCCCTGAATGTACATTTCGACCTATTAGGTCTCATTAGCAAGGTTATAGACCTGGGAGATATTAACCTCGACTCGAATTATTAACTAATTAATTTTCAAAATTAGGAATGACTTCAATTAAGCACATATCCTCCAAAAATTGTCGGCTTAAAGCCATATAAAAATAAACACATTTGTTTGTTTACTTAACCACTGTCGTATAGCAAGTCAATAACAAGTGGAATAGAAATAAGTTTCAAAACGAACGAAGAATGTAGGAATGGCAAACTAGTGTAACGGTTAGAGACTTCGCCTGTCAGCTTGACAGTCGAGGTTTCGAGTCACACGGAGCAGTTACATTTGAACATATACGCCCGCCTAAATTCATTAATAAATTAACTAATTAATTTTCAAAATTAGGTATGACTTCAATTAAGCACATATCCTCCAATATATATATATATATATATATATATATATATATATATATATGCTATGATACTAAGTCAAATGAATCACAAGAGCAGCGTAAGACAATTTCTTGGACAAATCAGACAATTCAAATACTTCACAATTTTCACACCCCAGCAGTCAGAGTTCGCCAAGTTAACGAGGAATTTAGCATGAAAATCCGTGGCTAGAGAGTGTAAAATCATTAATCTAAATCAAGGCTTCATCCACCTTCTTCTGAATGAAAAACAAAAAGGCTTTACTATCCTTTACAAACAGCCACTTTGGTTAGACAGATGGTAATTAGACGTGAGTGTTCCACAGCGATCATAGTAATGTTAATTTGGTTGACAAGCAGTATCTCAACGGCCTAGATGTGAGAGAGGGTTTCCCAAATGTGTGAAAAAATCAGTTAAATTTAAAGGTGATTTGGTATTTGTAAGGAGACATTCACTGGTGCTGGTTTTGACCCTGAACTTTGAGTAGGGGTATGTTATTGTGCAAGGCAATGTCCATTGTAGTACTGTAAAAACGATTAGACAATTATTCGAAGCTGAATACGTCGAGGTCATGGCATGACCCGCCTAAAGTCCTGATAACAATCCAATTGGGACGATCATTGGTGATAATATCACAGCTAGGAAACTAAAGACAGGGACGATTTGTGGCAAATCGGACAAAATTTCACCTGAACAATGTATCATATCAGAAGTCGTGTGATCAAGTACGTAAATGTCCTGGCTTGGCCACGTCGTATAGATATAATAAATCATCGATCAAGTAAATAATAATACGCGTGTTCCTAAATCTTCCGTCCGTTATCATCCTGCAACACCCTCTGGGTAAAAATAAGATCGTCAAAATCGTCCAAGATGCAATTAAAACATGTAAATCAGGATTATCTGGTCTCGCTCATCCACCGAATGCTTATTTCTCATGAGTGTTGTCACCTCAGCTAAATAATGAACCATTCCGTTTTATTATAAAGAATGCTATACAAAATAAAGAATGCTATACAAAATATACTAAAAGAAAGAAAGAAAGAAAGAAAGTAGAAGAATGGCAGAGATAGGCTTGAGAACGCGAAAACAAATAACGCTCATCTCTTTCAATCGATGTTGAAAAGAAGGAAAGAAAGAAAAACGAGCGAAAAAAGAGAAAGAGAGACAGACAGACAGACAGACAGACAGACAGAGAGTGTGTGCGTGTGCGTGTATGTGTGTGTGTGTGTGTGTGTGTGTGAGAGAGAGAGAGAGAGAGAGAGAGAGAGAGAGAGAGAGAGAGAGAGAGAGAGAGAGAGAGGGAGTTAAATCAAAAGTATTATACTTTCTAAATATTGAACTATGTGGCAATAACTCTTAAGTAAGCATATCAAACGTTAGTTAAGTAGATTATGTTGGCAATTTAATAATATCACTAAATTAACAATTCTTTGTAATCATAATACTCATGATGATGATGATCATCATCATCATGTCGCGTTGTAAACATGGATTCCCATGACTCTCCCTCGCCAAGCGTCTCTGTCGGTCATTGTCCCTGATAGGTCCTCTGCGCGACATCTAGAACCCGCATAGAACTGCTGATTAATGTAGGTCGACCTACACTGGTTTGTAAGTATGTAGGTGTCCAAAGTAGAATGTCATATGGCTTTGTCCTTACTTCACCGGCTGTGTCCGGTATGTCTTGTTTGCCGCAGCCGCATCGTTTGTGAGAGAGGAATAGATGACCATATAGCGGGTTTTGGTGTTGGCTCAATAGTATAGTACAATATTTAAAGGATTGGCCTCTCAACAGGTTTTAGAATATGCTGAGAGTATCCTCTGCAGTGGGAAGACCCACAACCCAAAAAGGGATGTCTTGAGCATTACACTAAATTGCATCTGATGGCAAGTCTCCAGTTATGGAGTCCTGTGGATTGTGTAAGACTCCTTAATTGTCGTTATTCTCGAGTCTTCTCTGATACAGAGAGGTAGAAATTATTACATTCCTATCTGGTAGTCAAATAGATCTGTTGTATACTGGCATCAAATTCTATATGTTATATAGCGGCTTTTTCGCTACTCTCAATCATGTACATTAGTACTGGGGCTTTCGCTGTACCCAAAGCGATGTATGTTAGTAGTCAGCTACTGGACTTCAATAACAACAGATACGCGTATACGAAAGAGGACTCTTCTTTATTTTCTTCGGTGTGTGGTAGGTGAGGGGCGCAGAGCTTACAATGAGAATGCCGGTGGCTAGCCAAGAGCGCAGTGTTCACAATGAGTGCCCGAGGGGTGTTTTGTTGACGGGAGACGTGAAGTGTCCTTTCCACTGCCGGGTTGGCGTCTGATCCTGTCGGCTTGACCCTCTGGCTTTTTGTATTGACAACACGCCTACACATTTTTATATTTTTGATCTGATAACGGACCTTTGTTATATATCTCTTTATCTTCACCCTGCTTCCTTGACCGGAAACTGTTCCGCTTTCTCTTTCTTATTTGTATCCGATAGAAACGTCTGCAAAAAAAGAAGAAAAACATTTTAAGTAACAACTACATAAAAAGTGTAAATATAAACGTATAATCGACGCGATTGCCTAATCTCAAGGCATGAAATAACCCAGACATGCTGACATGTCATTAAAATCAATCAATAAATTAATCAATCAATCAACTACCTCAATGCACAACTCATTCTCCCTATCCTCTGTTATATTTTAAGAAAAAAAATTAAGCAAGCCTAAAAATAAAGGTTGAAATCTTAAAGGTTTCCAGTTGGCTGAGAATGTTATCCACCTGGAGACTTTATGCCTGATTGTTACTCATTCAAATTCTAAAATTCCTTCTCGAAAATCCAATTTGGAGACAACAGATCAACGCCTTCTAGCCATATCATATATGGCTGCAACGACTGTCTTGTGTTTCCTTATCTTCTGTTTGACGAGTGGTAATTGAAGAATTAAAAGATTTTCCTGCTTAGAAAACCAGAATAATTGGATATTCATTGGAAGATCAAGAAAAATGAACCATCCGTTGAAATCTACTCGCTTAATTTACCAATGGGTCATGTTTTTCGATAATACGTCGCCAACTAAACACCTAATGGAATTGTTTTCTGATGAGTGAAACATCATACACACAAAAACATCTACAGAAGGGTAAAATCTCCACAATGGGACCACCAGTTGCCGTGAGTGGTGACCCATGATGCTTAATGACGGAATCCTGGTAGTTTAACCGTCCATAACATTCAACACTTCACTTTAGCTCTTAGGCTAAACGCCCGTTCAAAGGGCCTCTCCAAACGATCGGCTGGTCACATCAAGCCCTAGTGCGTATATGATTGTCAAAACTCTACTAACCTTACAACAAATGCCCAACCCATTGTATCATATATGTGCTAGAAGGTAGTGGCTCGAGGTGTTAGTGTCCTTTATATGATGGTAAACTCCATCTAATGGTCAAGTTCCAAACTTGGACCTCTGGAGAGAGTGGAGTTCCTGTTCATCGGCATTTCTCTCATGTTCACTATGACCAGGATTTATAGTACTTGTTAGGGTCCGATCTATCAGTTAAATAGAAAGAATGTGTTTAGAAAATTTGTTTAAGAAATTGAGTTTAAAAACATATAAATACCCATCAAGTATGAATAAAACAAACGGCTTTGGCATAAAATAACCCAACAAGGGTTGACATACTGTAAAATTCAACAAACCAACCAATCAACAAACGAACCAATGGGTCATTTTTTTGATAATACATCTTCAAATAAATACCTGTTAGAATTGATTTCTGATAAGAGAAAAACGCATACACAAAAAAATACCATATTTGAGAAAATTGATATCATTTCATTTTGTAATAGCAGTTATTTGAAATGTAAATAACGACATAAACTACATAAATTAAAGCAGACAGGCTTACCGTTGAACTAAATAAGATTACTTCATAAAATTTGAAAGAGAAATTCAAAGGTATGTTGAATTCATAAACGACTTCAAGAGTTTACAATATACACAGAGCCTATGACAGGACACACGTTAAATCGATAGTTCAGCTCCTGCTGTAGCATGTCTAGTAAACAGTCCATTGTCCGACACCCATACGTATACGCTGAGCGCACACATCCATTTACATACATATGCCCTACAATTATACTTATGCATACTCACTTCTGGACCGGTGAGATAAATTAAATCGTGTGAACACAGGGGACGGTCCCTACAAGCAGCGCCTGCCACCAAGTCTAAAATGAACAATGCCGGTTTTATTGTCTGGTGTTTCAGGCAACCCAAAATCGGAAAGCCAAAGGGATCACGCACGTTTTATACTGACCGCTTTGATTTGTCCGTGGCTCTCCCCATTAAAAAGTCCTTGTGTCAATCCAACTTAATGGGAGGTCAAGAACACACTTACTTATACATACTCATGTAGACGAGCATATAGTGTCACATGTCGATGTGTTTTTTTTATAAATTTCAAGTTAAGAATGAGGATATGTAGGTAAATGGATGACGACTTACCTTAAGCAAGCTTGTTTGAATAAGCAAGTTCTATTAATACAAAGTGTCACCTCTGTAGTTAAACAGAAAAATACTTAGAATAATTCAATCTTGATGGAGGGGATTCGATAATTTTTGCAAGGGTTGTATAAACAAAAAATACCTTATTACTACACTAAAGAATTCTACTACCCTTCTATCTTTCAGTCCTTTGTTGATTTTTGGTGAGGAGGAAACAGATGGAGGTGCTCTCAATTAGTTTGGACTAACAAGAAGAGAGTCCGTTTGGTTTGAATTTAGAGTTTTCATTCTCCTAGACCAGTTTTCTATGCAAAGCTTAAAGAGTCCTATTATCTAGAGAGAACATAGTTGGATTCGTACCTTTCCCAAGGGTATTTGCGCTATGTGAAATGAAATCAATCACTTCCAGGATTTGAACTCGGTTTGCCGTTTCCATTTCCTACGATGATAACCGTTGCACATAGGTGCTATCCTGGGAATAATGGAAAGAAGGATGTGTTTCCACACGTCCCAGAATTTCATTTTTAAATAATTATAGATTCCGGAAACTACTTTTAGCTCAAATAATTTGAAGACATGTCGTTTCAAGTATTCAAATCTAATACTAATATCTTCAGACAGACCTGATTGACCCGTAGATGCGATCCTAAAATATACTGTCACTACTGGTTAGAGTAGAGCTAATAACTAATGGTATGTATCTACTGCGCCATCTAAACAATCAGGATGTGACCTAAGGTCCTTTTTAAAAGTGGTTGCCATGCAGTTATTAAAGAACCCAGTATGTTCTAATATTTACCCACAGCTGGATGGAAAATAAGTGGATTCGTACCTTTCCTACTATGTGAAATGCATTTTGATTTGAACTCATCTGACCGTGTCCAATTTTAAGACTGTAAACATTACACTACGTAACTGGTTTTAAAAGCCTTGACGTAACCCGATCCTTGACACAAAACAGATGTAAAGACTTGAAATATCTTACAATGAAAATAAAACCTGTAAAAATGTATGAATAACACACGAAAGAATATAATCATCAACAACAATCATCATTAACAAACACTAAAAACACATTTGGTATTTTGTAAAGAATAATCGATAATATTAATACAATTAGGTCATTTAACTTGTGATGTTTCATTAAAATGTATTAAGTATGATTACACACACCTTAAAACAAATCGAAATAATACAACTATTGTTAAGGAATTGTAAGGGCATGTTAGATTTGCACATTTATACATATGTGTGTGTGTGAGTGTGTGTGTGTGTGTGTGGTGCATGTGTGTGTGTTACATTTCAATTAGTTCTGCTAACACAAGAAAGGTTATTCATCCAGGTATGGGTAAATATTAGAGCAGCCTGGACTGTTTAACCTTGGTAAGATAACCAGTCTAGGAGAAGGAAAATTGAATTTCAACCTGGTATACTCAGCTTGAGAAATTAACCTTGCATTATTTCCCATTTGTGTGGAGCCTTATCTCTCTCTCTCTCTCTCTCTCTCTCTCTCTCTCTCTCTCTATATATATATATATATATATATATATATATATATATATATATATATAATACCAGGCGTGTTGGTAAAATCCTCGCGTGAG
>CM042152.1:111006234-111013734 GCA_023376005.1 Doryteuthis pealeii
AGGTCCGCAAAATGTATCGTTCTCAGAAAAAAATGTTTTATTCTTTTTATTTCACATACGCAACACGTGTTTCAGATATTCTGGTATCTTCTTCAGGCTTTGATCAATATATATTGATATACATATATATATATACACATATACACATATATACATAGGTTGTGCGTGTTTCTGTAATTTATATATATATATATAATATATATATATATATATATATATATATATATACTTATCTAATCCTGTCTTCTATGCTGGATCGGTCATACATTCTTCTATGTAGTCTCATATATGCTGGGCTAATTCTGTTCTTGATCTTCATTTTTGGGCCTAAGTCGTCTTGGTTTTTCTTTGTGTGCATTGTTGCTCTTAGAAATGAACTCAATACATATGATATTTCTTAGATGTCTTTAATTCACCCTAGGCAATCATCACGCCTGGGAGAAATAGCCATCTTGGAGACAGGTATTCCTAGAAAAAAAAAAAATTTAAAACTCCCCTTTTAAAGTCTACTTCCTGTTCTTCCGAATTGCTTTAAGACCAGGTACAAGGTTTGCGAATATCCAAGCTCTGTCAATTTACTTTTTCGTTTCATCATGACTCAGAATTACCTTTTTTTTTTAATATACATTATCTTACATAATCTATAGACAATCTATCAATTATGTAACGCAGGGCGAAAGAAATATCTGAATTCCGATTTATTCTGCTTAAGAAATTGACTCTGTGTCTCTTGCGACAGAAAGCCTAAATGGACATAGACATGGACACATATACGCAGCCTATTCACAACAAAAAGTTTATGATCTATAGAGAAATATATTTATATCATGATCTTATATAATATACTCAATGTTTAAAGACTTACCAAAAATACACACAGGCTGAATTTTTGTTATCTCTCTAGTCTCATTATATATATATATATATATATATATATATATATATATATATATATATATATATATATATATATATATATATATATATATATACATGCAATCCATTGGATAACGTCTGACAAATAAATTGGAAGATGCAATGCAGTCGGGACAAAGGACATTATTCCGCCATTAAGCTTTCAAAAATAATCGTAATAAGCGGCTAACAAAAGAGACGGCGGAGATAAGCGTTCGCGTGGAAGGCAATATTTGACAGAGTTACAACAGCGTTTGCATCCAATCATCTGCGCTGGCTTTTTCCTGTGAACGATTTCCAAGACAATATTTGCTTTAGAAGTACTGCATGCTGATTGCCCGAAGAAAAAGAATGAAAAGAAAAAAAAGGAAATAACAAAAAAACAAAACAAACAATAGTAATATCGAAAGAGAGGATTGGTTCAATATGATTGGTTGAAATTATTCTCGCAGCTGTCGTGTTTACGAAAGATGCTATCTTACTGTTTTAGATTTTTGTTTTATTTTCCATACATTTTCCTTTATTCCCTTTCTTCGTCTTTTGACTCGTTGCCTTTACGCGTTTGGTTTCTTTGTGAAATTTAAAGAGATTATAGTCGATCCTTTGCAGAATCGTTGGTTCCTTTAGCTTGACCGACTTTCTACCGATTGAATTTCTGGTTTGATTTGCTTTATTTGTTTAAAGGCATACCAAATCCTCATCGGTTATGTAAAGTCAAAATTTGATTGATTTAAAAAAAATTCCTGCAAACAAAAGTAAGTATAGCAAAAAGAAAACAGTAAAAAAAAAACCTGATCTATTTTTATCATCATCATCATCATCTGGTCACGCTGACACACGCTGACACACGCTGACAGCACGGATTTCCATGACTCTCTCTCTCTCTCTCTCTCTCTCTCTCTCTCTCTCTCTCTCTTACCCCTCATCCCTATCAGTCTTAGCCACTGGTAGTACGTGTCCTGGTGATGACGTTAAACTCCATCTAGTGATGAAGTTCCAGTTCTGGAGCTATGGAGTGTGTGGAGTACCTCTTCATTACCATTACTGCAAAGCCCACTCTGACCCGGAGTGGTAGTACATGTTGGGGACCGATCAATTGGTTAAATATATCAAAAGATAAGTTTAAAAAATGAGTTATAAAATATGATATAAAAGATCAAATAAAACAGCTCTTCGGCATAAAATAACCCAAGAGTTGACATACCGTAATATTTATATATATTATATATATATATATATATATAATATAAACAACAAAAAAACAACAACCAACCAACCAATCTGGTAGGTCTCTACACGTCATCCAGAATCAACTCTGATTGAAGTATTTTTTTAAATTCTAATGGATTTACCATGAAAAAGAACGTGATTTTATCCGCAGAAGAAAAAAGAAAAAGAAAGAAAAGAAAGAATGAAAAAGAAAGAGAAAGAGAAAGAAATATAAAGAAAAAGAAAGGGAAAGAAAGAGACAGGGACAAGAAAAGAAATATAAAAGAAAAAAATGAAAGAAAAAGAAAGAAAATGAAAATAGAGAAAGAGAAAAGAAAGAAGAAAAGAAAAAAGAGAAGAAAAAGAAGGAAAGAAAAAGAAAGGGAAAGAGAAAGAAAAGAAAGAAAAGAAAGAAAAAGGAAAAAAAGAAAGAAAAGAAAGAAAAGAAAGAAAAGAGAAAGAAAAAAAGAAAAAGAAAAGAAAGGGAAAGAGAAAGAAAAGAAAGAAAGAAAAAGAAAAGGAAAGAAAGAAAAAAGAAAAAGAAAAGGAAAGAAAAAGAAGAAAAGAAAGGAAAAAAAAAAGAAAGGAAAGAGAAAGAAAAGAAGAAAGGAAAAAGAAAGGGAAAGAAAGAAGAAAGAAAGAGAAGAGAAAGAAAAGAAAGACAAGGAAAAAGAAAGGGAAAGAGAAAGAAAGAAAAGAAGAAAGAAAAGAAAGAGAAAGAAAAGAAAAGGAAAGAAAAAGAAAGAGAAAGAGAAAGAAAAGAAGGAAAGAAAAAAGAAAGGGAAAGAGAAAGAAAGAAAAAAAGAAAAAGAAATGGAAAGAGAAAGAAAAAGAAAGAAGAAAAGAAGAGAAAGAAAAAGAGAAAGAAAGAAAGAGAAAGAAAAAGAAAGAAAGAAAGAGAAAGGGAAAGAGAAAGAAAAGAAAGAAAGAAAAAGAAGGGAAAGAGAAAGAGAAAGAAAAGACAAAGAAAGAAAAAGAAAAGAAAAAAGAGAAAAGAACGAAAAGAGAAGAAAAAGAGAAAGAAAGATAGCGTTTAATAACGGAATAATTTCAAATGAGGATATAAAATGAAGGAAAAGAAATTCTAAAAATTGCCCATTTTTTTTGTATTTCTGAGAATTTTCCTTTTAGAAAATGATTCCTTCACTCGAACGATGAGAAAAAGAAAACAAAACTCTTAAGATACAAGTAAACACAAAATGTACATTGGAAAGAACAGTAAACATGAGTGACTAACCTCTTGGCATAAAATAGCCCTTCACGAGTTGACATGACATTAAAATCAACTAATTTCGAGCACATAGAACTTCCATTGTTTAATTTCATTTACTAGATATTTATTGCAACTGTTTTTATCCTAATGTACGATCTAGAAATAATAAAGACAGCTTTGAAGAATTGCTGTTTTTATCATGCTAGAAAATCCTGTGGTATCAGAATCTTTGATATAGTTTTACATTGTTCCTGCCAAAAATTAATGAATAAATAATTAACTGAATGTGTGCATTACATTCCCCACCCCAAAGAACATTGACATAATCTAATGACACCCCCATATGCTGGTATATGTTGTAGAGCATTCTACTTTACACAAAACGTATACCTTTCTAGTTAAGAAAAATAACATGTATCTTAGAGAATTACCTTAACTATAGAAACTAATGGACGTTATAGACTTAAACTTGTTTTATAAGAGTGTAGATTATCTTCCTTTTGCCGGAAGAGTTATCTTCTCGCTGCGTTGCTGTTTGTTCCCACTAGGGGACTTCTGGTATTTAAGCGCGTTCATTCAAACGCGTCTTCCTTTTTTAGCTGGATCTTCTCAAGAACTGCTATGGGCTAGAGTCTATCTACCCCACTTCTCGGTGGAGGCTTTTGTCCCCCCTTACATTACTGTAAGTTTTTATACAGCATGGACTATCCTTTAGTTCCATGTCTGTAACATTTATATGTTAGGTAAAATATTGTATATGTATTTACATGTTCTATTCTCCTGTACATTATGTATTTTATCGTTTCCATGTGCTGTTATATATATATCAAATGTTTTGTCTCACAACGTGTCGGAATTGTATGTTCATTAATAAACTTGAACCTTACAAGAGCATTAAACCCATAATTATACACACATTACGTTTATTCAGCTCATTTTGTTTCACTTAGCATTTCAGGGTGGTGTTAATCTGCAGTGGATATCTGTCAAGGTCTGATCCGGGTTTACAGTACCAAATATGGTACTATGCTTGTCACGGTACGTGATGAGGTTGAATTTATCTAGTTATAATATTGTACATTTAATATAACGTATCAAATTCGTATAATAAACTTTTATTGTATAGACCTTTCCTTCTTATCATATTGTACTTATCTTATCTTGTCTGATTGACAAGCTCACGTACTCTTCCATGTAGCCTCTCCTATGCTGGTTTGGTCGTCTATCCTCTATCTATCTGGGTAATTGGGCTGGTTCTTTTTATTTTTCGGGTCTGTTTTTTGGGGACAGTTGTTGATTTTAGTAACAAGCAACATATTTTTAGATATTTTTCTAACGTCTTTACTTAGCCGAAGCTAATAAGCACGCCCTAAAGATGTAGTAATCCTGGAGACACGACTGCCTCCTCCAAAATATCCAAGGTTGAACTCCGTACGTCTCTAAGAGGATTACGCTTTCAAATAACGTATTACGCTCCTTTCTTTCTCCGCCTTGTCAGTGGGCTTAGAATATGCTTAGTGAATCCCTTGTAGAAGAGTAAACACCCCATAAAGGGATGGCCTGGTGTAGCGAGATCGAACGGCAAAACTCACGAACCCGTGATGAGCCAACAACGGTCCGTCGATCGAAGAGACAGCGGGTGGCATGTTGCACGTGTGGGCGGAAGAAAAACATGTGACGAGTCCGACTAGTTGTGAAGGTAAAAATCGTGAGTGTCCTTGAGGCGGCGATTTATAGTGGCAAGTCTCGTAGCTGGCGAGACGAGAGTTGTGACGTCTCGGCCAGACCGAGTATAAAAGAACAGTGGCGAGGGGGCAAAAGAGGAGGAACTTATTTGTTTAAGATCTTCACAAGTGTTACGGTGTCTCTGGTAGAAGCAGAAGTAAATTTCGGTTAGCTAATTAGACCTGGGTATGTACATCTGATGTAGAGGCTCGAGTTCTAGAGATTTGGGGACTGTGGAGTTTCCCTTCATTGCATTTCTCTGGGGTCGTCGGAGAAAATCTACTTGTCTAGCCGATTTCAAATTTTGAACAAGGTTGTTTGCATTTCTCATAGTGTTAATACCAATTGGTAATGGCATGAATCTAAATATTCTCCCTCCAGTTATGGGTAAATCGTAGAGAAGTCTTGGCTCTTTAATTTTGGTTTAGGAGAAGAACATTCTGAATGCAAGCCAATTAACTACATCGAGATGGAAAGGGTCCCTCAAGCTATTTTTGCCCAAGACTCGCTACATGAGTAGTACCTCCCCTACTAAACTCTGTTCCAGGACTAGTCATAATTAAAATAAACATAAAGTTTTTTAAATTTTCTAAAAGCCGTTCTATTTAATGTATTTTTTTGTTTTACATTTTTTTGTTGATTTTTGGGGGGGCTTTTTTGTGTTTAAGCAAAACGAAACGACAAATTTATTGGATTGAATTAATGCAAAATAAATATATTCTGATTTTATTAGTTGGTCTTCAAAGCTTCTTGGTGATATTTACTTCTACCGAAACACATTTAATATTTATTGTATAAAACAGTTGCTGTACGGCCACTTACATCCCATCTAACAAATAGACGAAGTAATACAAACAAGACATGCTCGAGAAGCAAGGAAGAACTCATAAACCTCATTCTACTATGGACTCCTACACATGGACACAACAGTTTTGGCCTACCCACAAGGACTTACTAACAGCAGCTCTGCACGGATACTGACCGTACACTAGGGAACCTACCAAAAGCAGTAGTTGAAGAAAGAGAGAGAGTGAGGGAGAGAGATGCAGTGAGAGAGAGAGAGAATCATGGGTATTTGTGCAATCAAAATGACTAGATGATGATGATGATGGACGATGATGATGATAGAAATTATCTAAACGTGGTTTTAATAACCTCGATTGAGATAGTCATCGTAAAGTTTTTATGGAACTGAAACGATATCACGAAGAAATATGAATTCCTGTATCAAACTAAGAAACAAAATCAGAAGAGAAAAAACATTCCCTTTTACTGTGAGTTGTGATATTTATCACAAATCTTTTTTTCGAATTAGTGTCGTTATAATCTGTTACGATAATGAAAAATTACCGAGTAAATTTCCTTTGATCTTACGATTTTGCTGATTAGTTATGAATATTTCTAAATGTGTTACGTCTGCGAAACAGAAACTGTTTATTTCCTTATGGACTTTCATTGTCGAAAGTAAAGGAAATATCTAAGGATTTCTGCATTGATTTTTGCTTTTATTTTTGTTGTGTTTTTTTTTTAAAGTTTTCTCAGCAGTTACAATCAACTTCGTATTCCACATTTATTAATTCTAATCATGTAATGATTTTATGCTGCATGTTAATATTTTCAGTGGGAAGAACTGGATATAAAGAAAGGAAAACGAAACTATGTACGACTGGGTGGGAAAGGTCATCCGCCTGGTTCTCTGAAAGTGATTAAAATTTGGCCATGCCAACAAAGGGTATATGAAATAACCAGTATTTGTCCTACAAAGACCCAGAAAATTATATGGTATTCAAGGATACAAGTAGATCCTCGACCCCACCCAAGGGATCAGACCTATCATTGAATAACATTAAAAAATAACTTTTTATATAATGGATTTTTCTGTTCCAGCGAAAAACTAAGTGAAAATAATTCTTAATAACTTCTGAATGTTTATTTTGATAAAGTATTTTTTGTACTTAAAAAAATCGAAATAATTTACTAGCAATTATGTCTCTGTTCCCACATTGGAATATGTTTTACCAACCCCCACCTCATCCCAATGCGATTTCTTATTTCTTCCCGAGGAAACACATGGTAGAAATTTACACAGGGATTAAAAAGGGACATGAAATTACCAAATCTACATAAGACTATTTGGCTGTATATAGACATCTGACAAGTATTAATGTCTTTTCTTCACGCCTGATAGAAACTTTAGCTGACATAGAAAACACCTGATAGAAACTATCTTTGAGACGTTATAATTAATAATAGTATTTTCTTCATGATAAAACACGATGTAGAAATTTCCTCATGGCCAATTTATTCTGTATACTGAATTTAGTTACTCTAGACGAATCTATTTAACTACATATAGACACGTGACAATTATTAATAAAAGTATTTCTCACTAGAAAAAACGTGGTAGAAACTACCTCATGGCCCAATAAGTCTGTATA
>CM042152.1:111018734-111051234 GCA_023376005.1 Doryteuthis pealeii
TGTTTTAAGCTGTATCCACCCTTTTCGGCTCATTTAGTGTCGAATCAAATCAAATTGATATATGATTTATTTATTATCTGCGTTGTTCGGACTATTGTCCCCATCTTCATTGTTATTTGTACAACGTTTCGACCGACATGCCCTCCCGCCTTCTTCAGGTATCTCTTGTCGGACTAGGGAACCTTCTCGGACTCGGGAACCTTCTTTTTGAACTCGGGAACTTTCTTGTATTCGGGAGCCATCACGGAACTTTGAACCTAACCCTTTATTCAGTCCACGAGGGTATCCTGTTCTCATTCCGCTAACCATAGCTGGGGTAGGAGTTGTGTTAATTAATTATTTTTCTAACTGCTTTCACTCAGGATAGAACTCGGGTTCCAGAGATAACTGTCCAATTGGACACATGGCCGAGTGGATAGGTAGTTAGGTTAAGACAGTTCTAAGTGACAGTTATCTCTATAAGGCATCAGGTTGTTTACAGTACTGCTTAAGTGGTCACCCAACTAAGCATTGGACATACTTTATTTACCAACCCCTCCGCACGTGTAGGATGTGACACAAGGTCAATTTAGCCCTGGTGATGAGGATTAGAATACGACAGCTGCATCCTCGGAAATGATAAAAGACCGTCTCCCAAGAATGTGTGTCTTGGTTTACCCAACCCATTCACGGCGGATAGGATGGGACATAAGGTCTCGATGATAGGGGATCCGGCGAGGATCGAACTTGCTATTCAGTACTAATGAATCGGCGATATTCGCTTGCTAAACATTACACCACGCATATGGCCGAATGTATGGGACATATAGTGAAAATCGAACACACTATTCAGTGGCAATAGATTTGCGAGACTAACTTGCTAACCCTCACACCACGACCAGACGCCCCAAAATGGATGTTTGGGTATGAAACTAAACTACATCTTGTGGTGATTCCTGTTCTGAATCACCGGAGTATGTGGGGTATCTCTTCGTTATGATTATACCAAGTAGAGCGTTCGGCTAGAAACCACAAGGTTCCTAGTTCGATACCGTCTCGCCAGTCAGCGTATGAGTAGCACAGGGATCTGTGCGTGAAGTAAGGAGCTGATGGTAGGTGTGGCGCTCCACCTCAGAGGCCAAAACAATCTCCTTGGTCTAGCGCTAGTTAAAAGGGGATAGACTCCCTCGCTGATTGGCTGATACCCACTTTAGGCCGCCCCGACGACTTTACTTACTTTATAATACCATGTATGTGTTAAGAATACGTTTGAAATTATTTTTTACCTTTGATAGGAGCGTGGGCATAACAAATGAAAATATGAATGTACAATGAACGCGATCCCATAATCTTTGTTGGATAGACTTCTTATTTTTTCCTATCATATTCTCTGCTATCTCTTCTAAGCTGTCATCTACTATTCTGCGCTGATTCCTCTCTTTTGTTCTTCTTGTGCTTTCTTGCGAATTCTTCATCATTATGCCCGTTCTTGGTTTTGTAAATGATTACAAAATTTAGCTTATTTTTTAAACATCTATATTTTAAAGCCGAATGTAACTGTATGCGTGGAGGGAAATAGCTTGCTGAAGAGAGACGCAATTTGTGTGTGTGTGTCTCTCTCTCTTTCTTGTCACACAGCCAAATCTGAATCTCTAACTCTACTTCTTGTAATTAATATTGAATTGACCAATTAGAGACAAGTTTTAAAAATCAGCTAAAGGTGAAATCTTTTCTATTATTTTTCGGGTATTTTCCTTGACGCAGATTTACCAATTACATTTTGAATTTTATTCTAGCGTCTATCAATAGACTACTTTTAAAAAAATTACTATTTACAAACTATGTAGCACTTTTAGGTATAGAATAACCAGTTTGTTTTGACATGCCATTAAAATCGATCGATCATTCAATTAATTCGAAAGAAACTTATATTAATGCGTTTTTAAAATACGTATTGCATTCAAATGTCTTTTGAATAGTCAATATGATAACATGTGCATAACATAATCACGTGACACCTGGGGCATCCAGTGGATGACACTCCTCGAGGAGTAGTATGTTTCTCTCTTGGGGAATGTTTCAATTCAATCGTAACTGTTAGATTAAATATTTAACGCCGACATCTGTTTATCTATTTATTTGTGTGGCACGTTGCCGCATCAACACCAACGTTAAGCAATGTTTTAAGGATGGTTCAGTTTGATATTAAAGACATTTGGGCGCAGTACTTCCACAAGCTGAATTCATTTATCTTCGTGTGTTCCGGTATTATTATTATTATTACTAGCAAATATATGCACCCTCCGGGTGCAAGTATTTAAGTTTTAATATGATAAATATCATGTTAAATTAGAAAGGCTAATAAAACTGAATAAAGAATGCAGATAAAAAGATTTGGAACAGAGGGGTATGATTGAAAATAGAACAACTTTGAAACTAACTGTTCCATCATTTTCCATTACTCCCGTCTTTCATTGGTAAATTTTCCTAATTTAACACTTTAGTTAAATAGGAAGTAAAGAATAAAATTACAGTTATTTCTTCTTGTTAATGATTTCTTTTAAGATCTATCCCCGAGATGTTTGCTCATATTCAATAAGATAAAACCAAACAATTAGAAACCAATAATACTAAGCATATATTTATTAAAATCAAATTTTTAATATCAATATGCAAATTAGCCTTCCCATTCACACGGTAATCAACTATTTTCTTGTATATATAAATGTAATTGCATGTTTTTAGTATGTAGATATGGTCAACAGTCTTAATGATGTAAAACAATTTTATTAATAAATGAGGTTTAAATGAAAATGAAATCATGGAGAATGTTATGTAAACAACAAAGAGAATTGTGTCTTGTATAGTAATATAGTTACGGTTACAGACAGAAAAACACACAATCTCCATTATAATAAGATTATTATTATTATTATTGTTGTTGTTGCTGTTACTCACTGGATCCACATTTTGTAGCGATAATCGTTACCTAGCAAGCGCCTCCAATGGATATCTAGCCACAAATAAAAATACGAATATGTTTTCAAATTACATTGTTCACGTGGAGGCGTGTGGTGCAATAGTTATCGTCTTAGGGAATTGAACGGCGGCGGTGGAGTTCAGATCCTGGACGAAGCTGTTTGTATTTCACATCGCGCTAATAACCTGCTATTGATAAATAGTATGACAGACTGGGATCTTTGTTATGCAACCAGTCTAAGAAAAATAAAACTCTGAATTAAAATCTCTTAAACCCCGCTTGAGAAATTGAACCTGTGTCACATCCTACTCGTATTGAGGGTTGGTAAATCTGCAAATTGTTCACGTAAATAATCGGAACTTGATTAAAGTCTGAACCACTCCCCCATCAATGTATAGGGGGTCGGTTTAGCCCAGTTGCTAGGGTATCATCCTACGAACCACACAGTTTCGGTTTCGATACCGGTCCTCGATACAGCACATAAGTAGCACACTTTTTGTGTGGTAAAGTGTGGGACTGGGTGTGGGTGTGATACTTCATCTTCAAAGGCAAAACAATATATGTGGTCTAGCGCTAGTGAAAAGGGATACACGCCCTCGTTATCAAGCTGATACCGATAAAGACCATTCCGTCGACTTTACTTTTACATTCAAGGTATTGTTCTTTTTTTTTCTGTTCGCCCGCCTATAAATGGTTTATTCTCTTGGGCGATCGAGATTTATAGTGTTTTCTCGCGATAGCGTGATTTAAGTATATTTTTGTTATATTTGATGTATATTGTGTTTGCAACATTCTATCGTGTCTGTAGCCAACCTTTCATAAAGTCGAGCTTACTAGGCTAACACATGCAGAGGTAAGTAGGAAGACATATTACTGTCGATGGTTATACCATAATATCACTACCCTGTCAGCTGGGGCTGTAGAATTTGCCGACTGTACCTCTGCAGAAGGGTAAAATTCCCCAATGTGGTCATTAATTGTCCTGGGTGGCAACCCGTAATGCTTAAGTATGGAATCCCGGTGAATAAGCTGTTCATGACATGCAACATTCCACTTATTCTTTTACCTTAACGGACGGCCGGTCGGACGCCCTCCGATCAATTGGCTGGTCACGTCAAGCCGTACCCTATTGTCCTTATGGCAAGTCTCCAACCATCTTTATAATAGATGTGCTAGAAGGCGCGGATGAGGGTCTAAGTGCACTGGGTATGGCGATAAACTGCATCTAGTGGTGAGATTACAATTCTAGAGCACTTTCGAGTATGAAATACACCTTAACCGCCATTACTCCCAGGTCCACTCTGATTCCGGAGTGGTAATACCTCTTAGGGTTACATATATTGGTTAAATAGATTAAAAATGTGTTTAAAAATGTGCTTAAAAATTGAGTTTGAGAAAAAATGTAATACCGAACTAAAATGAATAAAACAAAATATATTCGTAAATAAAATAACCCAAGGGTTGACATGCCGTAAATTCTTAAAAATTTAAAAATGCAAAGGAGACCAACAGTGTATAAAAAAAACAATAGTTTCTTGGTTTTTGTTAAAATTATTTGAAATTAATTTCACTAGTTATTGAGTGTAAATGATTTGTTAAAATTATTCCGTGTAAAAAAGATTTGGTCGGTTTTGGATATGTCCAACTGAAATTCAACGACACATTTTTTCTGCTCATTCGTCTGATTTTTAAATAGATAAAATAGAATTGTGCACGAGAAAGCTTTCTTAGATCTCTTATCTTACCTTTTCTTTCTTTCTTCCTTTCTTTCTTTCTTTCATTCTCCTATTGTACACCTTTATTTCTCTTTTCTTACTTTCAACTAAAGTACCCTTCCTGTTTTACGTTAGTTTTTTTATTTTCCTTCGTTCCTTTTTTTTCTTTTTCTTTTTTTTAGTGTTTTCCTTCGTTCTTGTTCGCCTATATTCTTTCATTCATTCTTGATTTCTTGTTTTTCGTTCTATGAATTTACTCTTTTGTTCTATTTTTTCTTTCTGTCTATGTTTCTTCTTTCAGCTTTAGTACTTTTCCTGTTTTTCTTTAGTTCTATTTCTTTTTTTCTTTTATTCTCTTTTTCTTTCACCTATTTAGTCTTTCTTTCTTTCTTTGTTAAACTCTTTCTCTTAATTTAATTATTTTTTATTTCTTTTGTTCTCCTTTTTCTTTATTTGTTTCTTTGTTTGTTTCTTTCTCCTATTTCACTCTTCTTTTCTTTCTTTCTTTCTCCTTTCATACTTTACTTCACTTTCTTTCTTTCTTTCTCCTGTAGTATTTCTCCTCTCTTTCTTTTTCCTATTTCCTTCTTTCTTTCTTTCTCTTATTGTATTTCTTTTTATTTCTTTTAAATATCCCTTTTCTTTATTTCTGTTTATTATTTTTTCTTTCTTTGTTATTTTCTTTCATTGTCTGTTTATTTCTTAATCCTATTTCCCTATTTCTCTCTATCCTTCTTTCTTTCTTCCTTTCGTTCTTGCTTTTCCTTCCCCTGATGTACTTTTCTGTTCTTTGACCCATTTTGTTCTCATCTTTATTTCTTTCGTATTTCATTCTTTTTGTCCAAAGGATAACGTCGCCTATGAGTTTGTCCTGTCTTCACCCGCTGTGCCCAGCATATCTTGTCTGAATTTCCTGTATTGTTTACGAGGTGGGATATAAGCGGCCGTTGAACTACGGTTTCCAAGAGGGACGGAAAAGCACACAGCTTTCTTGTGTAGTTTACATCTAGCCTTTTCTCCGAGCGTTTTGTTGTAATGTAGCCACAAAGTAGTACTGACGCAGCTACTGCTTGGGAGAATTCACGTTTTATAGATAAGATTTCCATGTGCTTGATAACCTGTCTATAATTGTCATTAAAAATGTTCTATGCAGATGTTCTCACTTTCAGTAGATATTTCTATTGAGGTATATGAACTGAAGTATTAATTTAAGAGGTGTGCCATTTGATAAGTATATGGCACCACCCCGATTAGAATATACGAACTCTGTGTTATCTATGTTCATGTTGAGATCAATGCCTCTTTCTGCCTGCTCCAGGCTATGTAATAGAGATCCAGCTTCAGCAGGTGTATTTGAAGAAAGGTCTTGATTAGCTGTGTAGTCTACATTGGTAATAGTTCCCGTGGGTTAGACACACCGAAAACATGCTGTATTAACTAAGAAGATGTTGGAGACTGTTGGATTATTTCTGTATATAAGGTGTGCTGGGAATCTGTACTTAAACTTTTAGACTCGGCGTGGTCACGTAGATTAAACCCAACCAATAAATAGCTCGAATACGTGCTAAGTTAACTATTCAATCGCCGATATTGAAAGCCGTTCATTTGCACGTTATTCGACATTGACGAACGGACCTGTAACTAAGGACTTTGTCCAACGCAAGGATTTTACTCAACATTAAGGAAAAACCAAAGGATCATATCCAACACTAAGGGACACCACGGAACAACCAACGGATGATATTCAACACTAAGGGACACCAAGGAACAACCAAAGGTTATCTTCACTAAAGATCGCGCTCTGCGTAACACAAGGGATCTCCACTGAAAAATGCTCTTACTTGAAGCCAAAAAATGGCCACAAAAATTCTAACTACGTTGCTACCTCATCGTCTAGACGACGGTAGGGACGGGCAGATTTACTAATTTCATAGCGTCAATAATCAGTTCCCACTGGTGTGAAGATGCAATTATTACTAGCGAAGATTTCTGCAAATTATCAAAATGTGACTTATTAAAATTGGCCGACTTTTACTTTCATTAACTTTGCCATTGAGAATAGTAAGCATGATTGAATGAGCAGTTGCACATATATTCATTTCATTGCACATATATTCATGCATACATAGTGAAGTGGAAGCATTTAATGTACATCCGCACACAGACGTACGTGTATACACATGCACATCTTTCTTTCCTTCTTTCTTTCTTTCTTTCTCTTGTCATACTTTTCTTTGGGCAATTCACTCGACTTAGTAAGCTAGATTGCCATATCATTTTTAACGTTTTCGTCCCATAATTTCGGCGTTGCGTCACATATAAGCAAAACTTAGTACTTACCTACAGTAATTTTCCTGTTTTTCTTGCTTCCGTTGTTTCTTTCTATCTTTCTTTCTTTATCCTTCAGTTTTTCTATTTTACTTTTGGCTTTCTTTCTTTCTTTCTTTCTTTCTTTCTCTTATCTTACTTATTTCTCTCTTTCTTTCTTTTTTTATTTGTTCTTTCTTTCTCTTATTGTAATTTTCTCTCTTCCTTTCGTTCTAGTATTTTACTTTTTCTTTCTCATATTCGAATTGTCTTTCTTTCTTTCTTTCTTTCTTTATTCTATTTGGTTTTTTTCTTCCATTTTCTTTCTTTCTTTCATTCTTTTTTTCCTTCTTTTGTTCATTTGTTAATTCCTTTTGTATTTTTCTCTTGTACTTTTCCTTTCTCTCTTATCGGTGGGTTAGTTTAGTTTGAGGGCATAATGCTAAGTTCGGTTTCATTTGAGTGTCATTTTGGGAAGGACATTCGATATATATATATATATATATATATATATATATATATATATATATATAGAGAGAGAGAGAGAGAGAGAGGGTGTTAAATATATAAGCCTATCTATAGATTCGTTTTTATTGTATCACTTTTGAAAACTACCTTGTGCAGATCTGACCTAGAAAAATAACGGATAATTTCTAGCATCGTAGCTTATTCGGTAATCTATTCTCGACCAATAGCTATGGCGCCGTTGTAGGGGTGTGGAAATCCAACCTCGTTTGTTGTGGGAATAAAACCTCATTTGATATTTTTATCCTCTGGCGTATTTTGTTTTCTTTTGCGTCTCTTCATTTTTGAAAGAATTATCTGTAAAATTGTTTAGGTAAACGGGGGAAAATATGACTAGAATAGCAAAAAAAAAAAGAGATTATAAAAAAAACAAGTTCCTTTAGAAATTGATTCTGTAATTGGAATTTGAATAGGAATATTCTTGTGTTTAAACTGTTTTTAATATTGTCTTGAGACAGTAGACATTCTTGAGTTTTATTCTTGTAGCCAGAAACCTTGACTCGGTTCTTTAGTTTATTTTTTCAAAACCTGCCCGCCCCCCTCCTCATGGTGGCGAGACTCGTTGACCTGAATTTACGTTTGCAATTTTAGCCAATTTCGTATTTCTGAAGAATTACTCTTTTAATAGAAGACAACAGAAGATACCACTACCAGAATATATGGATAACCAGTTTTACCAATTAAAGCTCAAAATTAAAACTAAATAAAAACTAAACAGTTTAGTTCTTTCTGAAAAATCAATGCCATCCGTTTGTGAAATTGTTACATGATAATCATCATCATCATCATGCCGCGCAATTTGCATTGATATCCATGACAATCTCTCGCCAACCCTCCCTATCATTCATCATCCCAGAGAGGTCCTCCGAGCAGCATCCAGTATCCTCGCATAGTTGATAAATGGAGGTCCTTGGCGGCCGGCCCACATTAGCATGTCCATGAGTTGGCTTCCACAGGAGGACGTCGCTTATGAACCCGTTTTTGCTTCTCCAGCAGTGTCCAGCGTGTCTTGTCTGTCTCACTCGGATGGTTTGTGAGATGGAGGGCAGGTGACCGTACAGCTGTTTCATTGTGGGTGCTGTTTCCACAACTTGTTCAAGACTGCACGCAGCATCCTTGTGCAGCTTCCATCTAGCTTATTCTCGAGGTGCTTCGTTATGGTCAAGGTGGTGCAGCCATACAACAGTACTTATATAACCACATCCTGGTAGAATTCTCGCTTTAGTTTGTAACCAATCATTTTTGTAATAAATTTAACAGTTTCTGAGTTGGTTGGTTGGATTTTACGACATTTTTATTTTATGCCGACGACACATTTTTTCATTCATTCTTGTTCGGTATTCAATGTTTAAAACACATTTTAAAACTTATTTTTTATTTAGTTAACCCATAGATGCAACACTAACATGTAATACAATTCTGCGTCAGATTGGAACTGGGGATAATGGTGGTGGCGGTGTCCGCTATACTTATCAGAGTTCCAGAACTGGACCCTCACCACTAGATGCAGTTTAACGTCATGCCCAGGACGCACGGTTACTAGGAATACACAGAAAAATGCATATAAATTTTACTGACAGACTTTTACCACGAGGTCGTCTAAGTGGTCCTCTCTGATTGGCTTTCGAGGATCACGTGACTGATGGAGCCAGAGATTGTAACCGAGAATCGACTAAGCAGCCATGTTGTAAAGACAGTGATTACGTTTACACTGACATTCTTCCGCGCGTGCTAGGATAGGGTAATAAAAAAAACAATGTGTACCCATAACTAGTACTCCGTGTTCATCACTATGTATTAAGATTGAAGCAGAGAGATACAACACCCGACACAACCCGATACGAAGAAGATGTTCCCAACACGAAGAGATCCCAGCACAGCCAGTAAGAGATTACAGATGTAGAAGACTTGGCAGATATTACGAGAAGAAATAAGAAGTGTGCACAAAAAAAAATGTGCTACTGTAAGATTGAGATGCTCTATTTTAAAACATACTTCTAATTTTACCACGTTCTATAGAAGGGGGGAAATATGGGGGGAAATAGATATTTGAATCAAGAAGTTCCTGCTGAGGGGGGCACCAAAAACAAGCGAGTTCACCGTCTTCACACAAGCCAGACTTTCTTTTGGTCAACACATTCTTCGTCTTCGACTAGCAGCTGGAAAATCGCAATTCCTATTTAGTTTTGTTTCTGTTGGACTAAAATCCATTTCTTTACTGGGTCGTTTGCAAAGGCTCGTCCTCGTCGACTGCTTCTGCTGCTGCTGGGAGATATTTACCCAAACATCCGGGCACATTAGTCGAACCCCGCGTCCGCCCAGTGCCCAAATCGCATTTCTTTTTGCATGCGGGAGGACGCGAGTTCGATCCCGGCAGGTAAGACAATGTCTTGCTCTTTTTCCTTTATCGGTCTCCGTCACACGTTCTCGAAAGGCAAGAACAAGGTTAAGACATAAGAACAACCCAAGACATTCTTCTATGGAAGATTAGCAGGTTTCTCTCTTACAACAGGGTGTTTCAGAAAAAAAAAATCAATTTGTAATCTATTAACGTAACCAATTATCGTTCAAAGGATCTCAAAGCGGAGGCACGTAGTGTAATGGTTACCGATGTAAGAAATGGACTCAGCGAGTGGAGTTCATCTCCTGGATGAGGCTGTTAACATTTCACAAGGCTCTAATATTCTTGGGGAAGAATTCTCCATCCAGCTTTGGTTAAATATTAGGGCAGACTGGAATCTTTAACCTCAGTTAGGCAAACAGTCTCGTGGAAGGAAAACTCTGAATTAAATCTTCTAAACTCCGCTTGAGAAATTGTCCTTGTGTAACCTTCTGCTCATGCAGAGGGGTTGATAAATATGCAAATGATCTCGAATTATCAAAGCATGAGTAGAAACAGCACAACATTATATGTTTAATGTTAGAAGAACAGTGTGTTATTGGTATATAACACATATGTTGGCACCCTTCCTTCTACTAAAGACGATGGCGTAGTGTCCACTTTTAAAAAATCTGCAACTGCGTGAGTGGCTGAACAGACCAAATTTTGAATGGTGCAGTGACTGCAAACAAACAATGATGCTTGCTGGAGATGCTGTTGTCTCTCCTTCCTTTTGGCTCTCTCTTTTTCACTCCTTTTTGTTCCTTGTTTGACGGGGAGACGTCAGGTCGCACAGTCTTCTGCACAAGCCTCCCTGATTTGGTGTTGATGGAGCATGTCTTCATGTCCTTCTTGCAAACATCTTTAAAGTGCAGGTGTGGCTTCTACTAATTCACCATACAGTTGGTCTTTGGAGATGCGGCTTTTGTCCATTCTTCTGACGTGACCAAGCCAACGCAGGCGTCTCACGCAGATTATAGCGGACATAATTTCAAAATTATTTTTTCAGATCAAACATTAAACGACAATTCATCATCATCATCATGTCGCGCAGTTTGCACGGATATCCATGACAATCTCTCGCCAACCTTCCCTATCATTCATCGACTCTGGGAGTTCCTCCGCGCAGCAGCCAGCATCCATACATAGTTGGTCAATGTAGGTCCTGACTGGGCGGCCTACATTAGCGTGTCCATGTGCTGGCTTCCACAATAGTACGTCGCTTACGATCTCGTCCTTGTTTCTCCAGCAATGTCCTGCATGCCTAGCCCGTCTTACTCGTATGGTTTGTGAGATGGGGGTAGGTGGTCATACAGTTGCTTTTTTGTGGGGTGCTGCGTCCACGACTTATTCAGGACCGCTCGCAGCATTCTGGTGCAGCTCCCATCTAGCTTATTCTCAAGGCGTTTTGTTAGGGTCCAGGTGGTACAGCCATACAGCAGCACCGACACAACCACAGCCTGGAAGAATCGTCTCTTTAGTTTGTCGGGGAGATCGGATTTCCATATGACTGATAATTTGTTGGTGGCCAACCATGCCTTTCCTATTCGAGTGTTAACATCGCTTTCTGTGGATGAGATATTACTACCTAGGTATGTGAATTGTTCCACCGACTTAAGAGGCTTGCCGTCAAGTGTGGAGATGTCTCCTTTCTTTTTGAAGCTCATGAACTCAGTTTTATCAGAGTTCACATATAGGCCGACGCTCTTTGCTGCCTTCTCCAGGCTGTGCAGGAGTGCCTCAGCCTGTGCCGGGGTATCTGCAAGAAGTGCGAGATCATCAGCATAGTCTACATCTGTGACAGTTTGTGCAGGATATCGCCTGCTTCTTGCTTTTCTTAGAGTGAAACCTTTTTTTCTTTTATGGTATCTAGTGAAGTACACTGCCCATAAGGAGAAGAATTTCCCGTGTCTTAATGTCTCCGTGCTGGAATGTGAAATCGTAGTTAGAGAGTTCGAACTCTATTCACACAATTATGTTTTGAATGATACACTTGTGAAAGGTAGGAACGCCCTCATTTCCTTGACTATGGGTTGAATAGTACAAGTACTGTTCTTCTATAAGAATGGGTTGGCATTAAATAACCCATAAAGGTTGATATGCCTTTAAACATAGAAACCAAAACCGAAATTTCCCTGAAGATTTTCGCGTAGGCAAAGACGTGGGCAATGTTTATGTAAATAATATATTATTTGAATATTTTGTTTTTTTATATTATATATATATATGTGTGTGTGTGTGTGTAGGTGTGTGTGCGCGCGCGTGTGTGTGTGCGTGTGTATTGAACATTGATTGTGAATAAAATCGTTTTTTGATTTTAAAAAAATCACTTTTTAAAAACGTTTCTTGAAGATAGTTTTTAAAAATACTTTTTAAAGTAATTTTAAAAAAAAGCGATTTTATCTATGGTCTATATTCGTCTTTGTAATATCTCTAGCCTTGATATTGAACAGTGTACAAAAAACAAAACAATTTATGTTGTATTCATTTTTATTTTACAAACCTAATATATATATATATATATATATATATATATATATACATATATATATATTTATATATAAGTGTGTGTATGTGTGTGTGTGTGTCTATACTTGATATTGAGCAGTGTACAAAAAACATTATGTATATATATATATAGATATATAGATATATAGACAGATAGATAGATGGATAGAGAGAGAGAGGGGGGAAGAGTGGTGGTAAGTATTTTTTTTTATATATTCTTCCGTTTAATCCACAGACAAGTTTAATTTTATCATATTTCAATTGTTTTTATTACCATATAGGTTTGTCTCGTCATGAAGTATATTTCTTAAAATCTTGGTTGAATTTTATATACATATATTGTCTAAAATTACTTCTACTAACATTTCCCATTATTGTTGAATGTTTTTCAATGTAATAATTTAGTTATTATTGTTCCTTTAAAATCTGCTTAACATTTTTATCTCTTTTTATCAGAGTTGTTATCTGACCAGATATGAAAAAAAGTGTGTAGTTTTCTAACAGCATTTGCTTTGTTAGTCTGTTGAGAATATACCAACCATATTATCAGAAGTATAACATCTTTATACTGAGTCCACGAAAATGAATGCTATTCTATTTTATTTGTGCCTTGCAATATTCTGGTGAGTCAAAGCTTTTGCAATATTATTGTATGTGCTTATTTGCCGTGCACACACACACACACACACACACACACACACATATATATATATATATATATATATATATATATATATGTAGGGCAGACTGGGCTCTTCAGCCTTGGGTAGGTAACCAGTCTAGGAAAGCGATAACTCTGAATTCAAAATTCCTGAGGTCGGTCGTTGATTGGTTTTGTGGCAACCCTTGATGCACCAATTCTTTCCTATCGACTGTGCCAAAAAGTGTGGATGGTCCAACACTTGCCTTCACCACTATAAACAAATCACTGTGTGGACGTTCATTTGTATGAACACTCAATCGACGGGAGAGTCCATCATATATATATATATATATATATATATATATATATATATATATATAAAGAAACCAAATGTAACAATTGCACCTTAAATGTATTGTACACTATAATATATATATATATATATATATATATATATATATATTTTCGTGTACAATACATATAAGGTGCAATTGTTACATTTGGTTTCTAGGCAGCATGCTTGCTACCCTCCATCATGACAAAGCGCCTGGTAAGAAATACGTGGAATGTCTCCTCATATAATGTGTGTACGTGACTGTCGTTTTTGTTGCACGTTTCCTGTATTTATATTCGTTGTCCAGTTGGTCTATGCATGCCTTCTTGTGTTTACTTTGCCTCGTCTTCTGGCGCTATTATTTATTGTCTACACGTTTGAGTTTATATAAATATATATATATATATATATGTATATATATATATATATACATATATATATGTGTGTGTGTGTGTGTGTGTGTGTGTGTGTGTGTGTGTATGTAAATTTCACTCTGATGAAGGTCGAATTTTCTCTGTGTACGGAATATTTTCACATTTTTCTATTATTATTATTTCCTTTCATTTGTTTATTTAATGATAATAATAGTTTGAATCGTGTACACAAAGAGGAACTGACCGAAACATGTGTAAGTGATATTGATTAAATTCATCTTTTATTATCCTTTCTGTTCGTTCTTTCTTTATTCATTCTTCCTCATATATATATAATATTATATATATATATATAATATATATATATATATATATATAATAGGTGTTAAACAATTGAGAGTAATAAAAAAAAGTAATACTCATTTGGCTTGAATATAGCAAAGCGTCTTCGGCATAAAATGACCCAACAAGGGTTGAAATGCCAAAAAATATCACGCTAGTTGGTTCGTTGACACTTTGTATATTCTTTCATTCTGTGTGTAATTTAAAATCCGCACATTTGAGCTTGTAACGAAGTCTAATTCGGGACGTTATGTTTCCGAGTTTAAACCGGGAAATTACGCCGTAGAAACAATCAAAACATGTGAGTTATGCAAGACGTAACGGCGCAGCTGATCACAATACAGTAACTTTATATTTCAAGAAATTTCGCTCGGTAAGATACGTCTTACAACTGGGATTCTGAGGTCATGCTCCAAACCAGAGAGACACATATATATATATATATATTAATAATTATCTACAAATGATTAAAAAAAGGTCATAAAGTATAAATCCTAATAATGATAAATAAAAAGAAGCAGTAAAAGAAAAGAAAACAATAGGAATAATAAGAATAAACAAATTAAAAACAAAATATATAAAGAATAAATGATAAAACAAAGAAAAGAAAGAAAAAGATTTTATTAATCTATATATACAAGTAAAGTGAAAGTCTTCGGGGTGGCTCAATCAGCGAGGGAGTCTATCCCTTTTCACTAGCCCTAGGCCAAGGAGATTATTTTAGCGTCTAAGGTGGAGCGATACACCTATCATCAGCTTCTTACTTTACGGCACAGATCCCTGTGCTACACATACGCTGAGGCCAGAATCGAACTAGGAACCTTGTGATTTCTAGCCGAACGCTCTACCGACTGAGCTAGATTGAGCTTTACCATTTTAAATCCTGGGCGACACCAGGTAGCCCTTTTAATATACATAGATAATACTGAAAAGTAAAAATATGTTTTTTTACATTCTCTGCTTATTTCAAATACCGAATTTTGATAAGTTTCTGAATGTCTTCAGCTTTTCATTGTAACGGATGCCAATAAAATGAAAGCCAACAGAAGACAAGATTTTTCTAAATGGAATTGGAATACTATGAATGGGTTCCCAATTGAAACGAAGTAACATCGATCATTGATGGAATGATAAATTAATGACACGATGAGAGGTCATATCAAGTATTTGTAGTAAGTCGATTAGTTGACTGGTAGTTTCCGACTAGAATCATTGAAATATTTTAAGGAGACAAGTATATTAAGGTCTTGTAATCAAGTACATATATATGGAATATATATATATATACATACACACACACACACACACACACATATATATATATATGTGTGTGTGTGTGTGTGTGTATGCATATACATATATCTCCTATAGATATATTGGTATGTGCGTATAGTAGATATATTGATCTCTCTGTAGATACTATAAACTTTAGACGGGAATCATTGAAATATGTTAAGGAGAAAAGTATATTAAAGATTTATAATTGGATATATATATATATATATATATATATATATATATATATATTAATATTGGTAGTATAGTGTGTAATATGTATGAGAAAATAGTGCTCAATATCGTGGATATAGCAGGTATATTTAAGTTAGGGTATCGTAGACATGAAGTCAACGGCTTTTGTTACTGACCTTTTTCGTCCATTTGATTCTTTAGCTTAGTGAATTATATATATATATATATATATATATATATATATATATATATATATATATATATACACGCACGTGTATGTGTGTATGTGTGATTGTGTTATAAATATTTCATATTTACATCTTATATATATATATAGGTATATGTGTGTGTGTATAGTGTAGATATTGATCTCTTTGAAGATACTATAAACTTTAGAATGGAATCATTGAAATATATTAAGGAGACGAGTATATTAAGGATTTATAATTAGGTATGTCTGTATAAAGGTATATATATATATATATATATATATATATATATATATATATATATATATATCGTAAGTAGTTAATCCAATAGGGCTCAATATATTGTGAATATAGAGCATTAATAGTTGTAAAAGAACTTTACAACTATATATATATATACATATATATATATATATATATATATATATATCTTATTATAATGGAGATTGTGTGTTTTTCTGTCTGTAACCGAAACTATATTCCTACTCAAGTCACAATTATCTTAGTTATTGACATCCCATTGTCCATGATTTTATTTTTATGTAAACCTCAATTATTAATAAAATTGTCTTACATTATTAATACTGTTAACTATGTCAACATACTAACAACATGCAATTATATTTATATATACAACAAAATAGCGCTTTACAATGTGAACGGGAAGGCTAATTTGCATATTAATATTAAAAAATCGAATTTAATAAATATGTGCTTAGTATTATTGATTTCTGTTTGGTTTTATTTTAATGAATATAAGCAAAAATCTCTTCAATGAATCTTAAATGAAATCCATTAACAAGATAAAATAAGTGTCATTTTATTCTTTACTTCCTCTTATAACTAAATACTTAAATTAGAAAAGATAACAATGAAAGACGAGAGTGATGGAAGAGTAAGTTTCAGTTGTTCCATTTTTTATTATACTCCCTCTGTTTCAAATCTTTTATTATACTCCCTCTGTTTCAAATCTTTTTATCTGTATTCTTATTTAGTTTCATTAGCCTTTCTAATTTAATACAATATTTTATTACATTAAAACTTAAATACTTACACCCGGAGGGTTCGTATATTTGCTAGTATATATAATAAAGTTTGCTATATCTATAAGAAAAATAGTCCTCAATATCATGAATAGAGTAGATATATTTAAGTTAGGGTAGAATGGAATTGAGATCAACGGAACTTGGTTACTGACAGTTTCTTGCCTATGTTATTCTTAAGCCTAATGCATTATATATATATATATATATATATATATATATATATATATATATATATATATATATATATATATATATATATATATGACTGTGTATAAAGTAAACATAATTTACTGAAAGATTAATTTCGCATTACAGACAGGATAAAAGTATTCTAATCAAGTACAAGCACACACACACACACACACACACACACATATATATATATATATGAATTAGGCGTGCATATCGGTTTAAGTGTAAAACGTAAACAAATCGAGAAATATGCACGCCTAATTCATTTAATTATAATTAATTAGTATATATTTATATAGTATCCAATTGCCGCCTTAACCTTTCTCTTGCAATTGCTTACGTAAATTATCCAAAAGTACTAAATATATTAAAAACATAGAGCCATAATAATAATATTAGTAATCTTTGAAGAAGAAAAGAGTTCAGTGTCTACCAGGGTTTCTATCCAAATGATTTCATCAGAGCCCTGCCCTATACTTAACTAAGTCGATCTAATTCCTTAGTTAAACTGAGATGAACTTCTTTTCCGATAATAACTGATAAACGCTATGTTAGATAATATTTTTTCAATTACCGTGTGCGGTTATTTCCTTTGTTTATTAATTTCTTAGTTACCATTTCTGTATTGTTATTAACCAAATTCTAATAACAAATTAAGGATAATAAAACAGTTAAAATTTAATTCGAAGTATAGAGTAGAGGTTTAATATTACTAATTTATCGTTTTTAATTGTTATTTTTCAGCATCTCTCCTATTTATAATTAATAACTATCCCCATTTTTAAAAAGATTAATTAGTTAAATTGATTATTTATTTATATCTAATTATATTTTAGTGACCGCATTAAACTATATCTACAATTGCAGATTGATTTAATTCTATTATTCAAAACATTTTTCGTATCCAGGAATATGATTATAACTATTTTTTCTTGTAGACATAGTTAGCATCGATCATTTAGAGTTTTGCACACATTTGATTTTCATAACATATTCTATTCAACAATTGGTGTAATGTAATCCTTTAAATCCCAAATTTACATAGACAGATTTGTTACGCTTTTAAGTTTAATATTAGAAAATGAATGTTTATGGTTTGTAAATCTAGTTTTGAACTCCGAGTTGGTGTTGTATATTGTACAAACGAAAATAGGAATTTCTGGTTAAATTAAACAAAGAAAAGACGAAAAAAATGACAAAGGGCTTTTTTTCCGGGTAAAAGCGAAAAGAAGTTAAAAAAAACGGAAGAGACGGTTTCTGGTCAAGGAAGCAGGGAGGGGATAAAGAAATATATAACAAACGTCCGTTATCAGATCAAAAGATAAAGATGCGTAGGCGTGTCGTCAATACAAAAGCCAGAGGGTCGAGTCGTCCGAGACAGTCAGACAGGAGACAGCGGACGGCGAACGGAGAACAAGTGAGTGACCGCAATCACGGTCACAGCCGATGGCTGTGAGCCGTCACGTAGCCACCTTCCACCTCACCAACGCTAGTCATCCCAGCAGCAGTAGTAGTCATTGTCACCGCCGCCCACCACGTACAGCCGAGAGAAGAAATAAAGTCAAAACTCCTAATATACAGCATGTGTTGTGATTTCATTAAGCAACCACTACATATATCGTCTAGGGTTAGTGACGATACCCGCTACGTATGCAGATACACGAAGTAGGGCCATGAATTTGAGGCCGCTATATAACATATAGAATTTGATGCCAGTATGCAACATGGTGCAATTTAGTTAGATTTGGCTTTTGGTTACTGAGACCCGGTAAATGACACCTGTAGTCAAACATCTTTCTTTCGTGTGGCACATTGTAAGGCTTCGGCTGTTGCATGTGTTTGTCAATCATTTTTCTTTATTTCTATTTTGTGTGTGGTTATTTATTATTCTATTATTTAGGGAGCCAAATTAGTGACAGCAGAGAATTAACTACCAAGATTTACACAAGAGGAACTTAAGCATAATTATGAGAATATATATATATATATATATATATATATATATATATATATATATGTCATCGCCATCATAAAGACATGCTAACAGCAAGATTCCCATGTCTCTCTCTGTCTCTCTGTTTCTGTGTCTCTGTCTCTGTCTGTCTGTCTGTCTGTCTGTCTCACGCGCACACATGCGCTGTCACTATGTATGAACATATATTGTTAAAATCTATAGATTTGGTAAATTCTAATAAGAATTTCTTCTTTGGATTCAGAAGAACGAATTCCTGAGTTCATTTTGTGTATATATTGTCCAATACCAATAAAACTAGCGATTTCGGCAATAATCTTGGTGATTGTAAACATCACAGATATTGAAATATTTAAAAAAAATTGTCGTTTTGTAAAATTCCCATGTTCTAAAACCCGCCATTCCATTGCATGTTCAATGGATGACAAATGGTTCGAAGCGACATACACGGGAGTGTTTTTTTAATTACTGAGATGGTAGCAATCATTTGTCATTGGAATACATTCAAAATCCAATAACTTTTTTTAATGTAAGGATAATGGCTTCTATAATAATTTATCCGATTTTAAACTGTATATAGACACCATTCTTATCAAAGTGGACCGAAAGTACTTATTCATCTGTATCTCCACATCAGCCTCTATCGGCTATCAATTTGGACGGCATATAGTGTCCGTACACAGCTGATAAAGTTTTTACTGGTCGGTCAACACTGGTGTGTTGATGTGCCCAAGTACACAGAAGAAGGTCGCTTATGAGATCGTTCTTACTGTAGCGAGATGGAAGGTCCTGAGTTTTGCGAGGACTACTATTAGAAAAGGATGAATAAGAACTAAGAGATAGCAAAGGCTTTAAAAAAAGTGATGAACATAAAACAGGTTGTCGTTAGTTTGACCGGGGCGTGACCCCTCGAATGGAGAATTGAAAGCCAATCAGAAGTTTCGGGTGTTGACCGGAACCGGAAGTCAGGTGGTGACGTGGAACGACGAAGAAAAATACCGGCCTCTTTTTGCTTTCCGAGGCCTATGGGAAAGGACGGGCCTCTGGTCCCTAGAGTGGGATCACCGTAATTTAACAGTGTCATCTCTCTCTCTCTCTCTCTTTCTCTCTGCCTTCCCTCCTCTCCGACACAACCCACGAGACGAGCCTAGAAATAAAAGATAAGCAGCTTGTGACGATATATTTCTCGCGTTGTACTTTTTTTATCGACAAGATGACCGCCACGTGCCGAACACCTTTTTAGTGTCGTGAATTTGGAGGCACGTTGACAAGACCCGCTATATAACATATATCGCTATTTGAACGTTACGTATATCCGTTTTGGTACCGTGAATATACCACCACGTTACATTACTTCTCCAAGAATACCTAGCAGGTCTTGCTTGTCTTTCTTACATGGTTTGCGAGATGGGATGTACATGGTCGTGAAATTGCTGTATTGTAGGCTGCTGTTTTTAGGATTTGTTCAAAAGCGCATACAGTATCCTTGTGTTGTTCCCATTTAGAATTTTTTTCAAACGTCTCCTTAAAGACCGATTGGTGTGACAAAACTATAGTATTTGCACGGTTACCTCTTGGAATAATTCGTGTTTTATTTCATCAGAGACATAAAATGTACATATGGTCATTAACATGTCTATAGCAATCCATGATTTACCTATGCCTATGATGAAATCGGTTTCAGTAGATGAGATATTGCTACCGAGGTATATGAACTCGTCAACTAATTTCATACTCTTACTATATGTCTGTGTGTGCGACCCTATCAGCGTGTGTGTGTGTAAGATACACAGTGTGTGTGTGTGTGTGTGTGTGTGTGTGTGTGTGTGTGTGTGTGTGTGTGTGTTTAGACGTATAAAAATCAATACATCCAAATGGTGCAACCATACAATAGAACTAATACGGCCATAACTATGAAGATTTCCCGTTTTGATTTATAAAAAATATGAGATATTTAAAGGGTCTATAACTTGTCAATAGAAAGTCAGGTTTTACTTATGCATATGTTAAGATCACTTTCCGGAGAAGAGATATTGCTACCGAGGGATATGGAGTAGTCTACTAATTTGTTTGGTTTGGTTTGGGTTGGTTTGTTTTACGGCATATCAACCTCGGTGGGTCATTTAATGCCGACAAAGTTTTGAAATAAATTCATTCTTAATGGATAATCAAATTTTGTTTATAAACTCATATTTTTCTATTTAACCCATAGATGGGACCCTAACAGGTACTACCACTCCGGGTCAGAGTGGACTAGGGTGCAATGGTGATGAAGGGGTGCTCCACATTCCACAAAACTCCAAAACTGGAACCTCACCATCAGATAGAGTTTGTCATTCCCAGGAAATGTAGACATTCAGCCACCGCCTTCTAGCACACATATGACAAATAGGGTTGGGGCTTGCCATAAGGGCATTATGATTGGGTAATTATATTAGTGTCTATTAATTTCATAGTCTTGTAATGTATGTGGATTGCCAGTATGTCCACCACTATCGGCACCCGACTCATTTTCTTATCTTTACTGACGTTTAAAATATATGAGCTGTTCTAAACTCTATCGACAGTGAATCTTTAAATTCTTTTTTAAAAAAAGTAAAATTTATATGAAAACGTGTGAATAGCTTAGCAACTTATATAAGCTGCGTAGTGTAATGGCTAGAGCCAAAAAAAATGGACTCGTTGACCCGAGTTCAAATCCTGGACCAGGCTGTTTGCATTTCACATAGCGCTAATACCATTGGGAAAAGTATGAATTCAACTACTCTTACCCCAGCTATGGATAAATAGTAGGGCGGACTGGGCTTTTTAACCTTGGTTAGGCAACCAACCTAGGAGAAGGAAAATTCTGAATTCAAACCTATTAAACTCCGCTTAAGCAATTGACTTTGTGTCACATCCTGCTCGTGCGGAGGGTTTGGTATATATATATATATATATATATATATATATATATATATGATCGTAACCTAGAAAATCTGAAATGCATCTTAAACGTATTATTATTAATTTCTCAAATCATCTCCTTCCGGGTGGTAACACTTAATTCGTATGCGAATATCAATCATACAGACCAAACTCTAAAGATAATTATTTTTCTGATTAACTCGGCTAGTCTCAAAATATTTCTACAATACGAAAATACAGTGAAAACGTATATGTATTTTCCTTTCCACGATCTGAAAATACAATGTCCGAAAAACACATGTTATGTTTACGAAGAATATTTTTAAAAGTTCCAAAATTGGTATCGATGAAAGAATTAATTAAAAACGGAATTCTTGGTCCAAACGTCTTGTTCGAAATCTCCAGCGTAGAATGTTCCAAAGAATTGTTAAAAAAAACTCTTTGATATTTTTTTCTTTAAGAAAATGCTTTTTCGGTAATTCTGTATATATTCTTCGTTTTCAAAGACGTGTCCGAAAATGTTAGACGGCCCTATCAGATGTAACCACATCAGAAGAAGAAAAATACAATTAAGAAAAAATAGGAAAAAAGCCTACACATCTTCATTGTTATTTCTAGAAAACTCCAACCAATACAATTAGTAATGTGTATATGAGAACCTCTCTCTCTCCATCTCACCTTAAACTCTCTCCTCTCTCTTTTCTTTCTCTCTCTCTCTCTCTCTCTCTCTCTCTCTCTCTCTCTCTCTCTCTCTCTCTCTCTCTCTCTCTCAATATATAATATATATATATAAGTTGTCTGCAAATTTAACCCATAATAGTTATTTAATTCTGTAAGAATATTAACTAATGGTTTGAATATTTGCGTCTTTGATTACACATAAACACTAATATATATAATAATATATATATATATATATATATATATATATATATATTAATGTGTGTATATATATATATTTAATTACATGCGTATTTTAGCTTCTATTCTTGGTTTCAGAACCATCTCTTCTCCCATAATCAGACTGCTCAGCAACCAGGGTTCTGTCCTTAAGCATCACGTGTTACCAACCGCTGCCAATAGGCGGCACCATTTGGTTAATTAATTCTGCAGAGGTGCAGTTGGCGTATTCTACAGGCCAGCCAATAGGGCGGTAAAACATATGGCACATATGGAGGCGAAGGTGATTCAAATTGTATTTGAGGCTCCTGGAACGGACCCGAATAACCTAAAAATGGAACTGGATGAACTGGAGATCAGTGACGAATTGAGATCACACAGGCCACTGCAGTTAAAATCAGTTAGAATATAGAATGCTTATTAGAATTGTTCTCTCCGTCTTAAATAAAATTGTTTTGGTAACTTCAGTAAAAATCTCATTTTCCACCCGATATATATATATATATATATATATATATATATATATATATATATATTATACAATGGGTACAAGAGGTAACCTACTCGAGTTTCACCATAAGGATCTTCAGGGTAAAATCCACTGAATTAATCGAGACATTAGCAGTCGATTTCAATGAACACACACGTGAAATCGATTACTATTAATCGATGTCTCGATTAATTCAGTGGATTTAACCCTGAAGATCCTCATGGTGAAACTTGAGTAGGTTATCTCTTGTACCCATTTCATAATAAATTTGCTCTACTTAGTATTGAGCACTTTGTATTTGTTATATTGCTGACTTACCCCCCGAATTCCACACTTACTAACCATCGTGACCAAATTCACCGGTAAGTCACCTTTTCTTTATATATATATATATATATATATATATATATATATATATATATATATATATATATATATATATATATACAGAGAGAGAGAGAGAGAGAGAGAGATATAAATAGATAATATGAGTGAAATATTTATAAGCAAACAGCATTTATATCTATGTTAGGGTAGCGTGGAAATGGAATCAACACCGCTTGGATACTGACAGTTTCTCGCTTAAATCGATTATTCAAACCAAGGGCCACCAAGTGTAATGTCATATCCAGGACACCCTTTTATTCCGCATACAGGATACATAAGCAGCGTATTCTAAACCCTGCCCCAAAGGGGGTGGGTACTTTCTAGAGAGATGTCGTATATCAAATTCAGCAGCTCAAACTGAAACAAAACTCTTCCTTGTTTATTAATATAGAAAACTTCCTTTACTTCTAGAGTTGTGTTTCTTTTCTTTTCTTTTTCAAATCTGGATTTATGGATTTTATTAAGCCTCTCAATCTTTCTCGGGGAGTCAACCAGTGTACAGTGTAGATATTCAACCCGGCTTGACCAAGTCTGACACAAGGCGTTTAGGGAGATTATATCGTGTTCATTTAGTCGAGCAGATGTTGGCAGGTGCCGTGCCTAACGTTACATTTCAATTGTAAAGCTGTCACGTCGAATGAAATGCTGGCAGCTGAAACAGGAGAGACAACAAACAGCAACTACAAAAGAAGCACGTTCTAAATGTTTTTTTTTTTTTGTTTTTTTTGTATGTGTTAGTGAGCAGAACCGGGCAAAATCCACGTCATTTTATCGGTAGGAATATTGAAAAAAAAATAACGAAATAAATAAACATGCACTAAGCTTAAATGGATGTGTAAAGAAGACTGGAGGAGAAATTGCAAAATTGTCAGATTTAAGTGATTGAGTGCGTTTACATTTTGATGGGTTTATAATGAGAACTGATAAAAAATAGTTAAGGATTTGATAAACACACGACAAAATACCAAAGGGGAAAAAAGTAGATGAAACGGAAATAAAAAGGAAGTGGGGTGGGGGAAAACGATAGGAAATTTTTTTTAAGTAAAAAAGAAGGGAATAATATCTTTTTTAAAAAAGAATCTTTAAAAAAAAGGAAGAAGGAAACATAGAAAGACTAGTGAGATACTCGGCAATGCTTGGGAAAAAATAAAATGTTTTGATGACATAATCGATTCGATGTATATATATATAATATATATATATATATATATATATATATATATATATGTGTGTGTGTGTGTGTGTGTGTGTGTGTGTGTGTGTGTGTGTGAGAGAGAGTATGTGTGTGTGTATGTGAGTGTGAAAAATACAAACACATAATTCACTCGAATTGAAAATCATAGGGGCGAGAAGCTGACAGTTACCAAGTGCTGTTTACTTTTTGATTTGGCCACACTAACACATCTATGCTATGTCAATAGTATTGAATATTCTATACTTATAAACACCAAAATATCTTGTCAATATATATATATATATATATATATATATATATATATATATTATATGAAAATGAATGTCCGCTAAATGAATAATTTTAAAAAAATATTTCATTTTATTTTACTTCAACAACACGTGTTTCGGATAAAGAAGACACCAGAAACACGTGTTGCTGAAGTAAAATTAAAAAAATCTTTTAACAAATATAATTCATTTTGAAAACCTCTCTTTATAAAATATTTAATTTTCTCCCGTTGGACCCATAACAACACTTAAAAATATCGTAAAAAGGTTACTATACTTATTTCACGATACAGAATTTAACACAACTGATTATCAGGTAAGATTCATCAAAGCACAAGTATCTATTGTCAATATATATATATATATATATATATATATATATATATAATATATATATATATACATATGTGTGTGTGTGTGTGTGTGTGTGTATGCGTGTGTGTGTGTTTGTGTGTGTGTGTCTGTGTCTGTGTCTGTGTGTGGAGGGAGGGGTGTTTTGTTCAACTCAACAGACAATTCTTGTCGGACGAGTTTCACGAACGCATTCTGCACGACTTTGAGCCATCATCAGGTGTGGAAGTGGTGAGATGTTTCCATTGTCTCTTCTTTAAAAACAGTAGCAGTAGGAATTAGAAGTAAGAGGGGCTCTCAACTTTTTTTTAAACTGACAGTAGCAGTATGAATTAGTAGGAGGGGGCTCACAATATTATAAGAATGTATATACTTATGTCTGTGAGTGTATTTAAAAAAAACGTCTGAAACTAATATTACCATAACTGCTATGACACATCATCATCATCATCAGGTTGTGCCAACATTACGTATCTCCTCGTGTCGACCTCGACTCTCATCCCTATCGGCCATCGCTCCTGGAAGGTCATCAGCACAATATCCAGTATCCGTGTAGAACTGATCGATGTAAGTTTCTGCAGGCTGACCTAAATTGAACCCCTGTTTATATGTCCACGGGAAAACGTTACTTATGAGCTCGTTCCTGCTTCTTCAGCAGGATCCATCATATCTTGTTTATTTTACCCGGATGCTTTAGATAATAGGCAAGGGAAGGTGTTATTATGTGGACGCTGCTTTCAGGATTTATTCAAGACAGCACGCAAAATCCTTGCACAGTTCACATCAAGTTTTGTCTCCCATCGTTTGTTAGGTAATTTTTCAAGGTTAAATAAATATTATGTCTATAGGAAAATTCACCCTGGATTTTCCGGCTGGACACAAGTTGCAACATATATAAGGATTGGGTTAATAGTTCTAACTGACAGTCATCTGTAGGTTGCAGGTTCAATCGTGACCACAGCCCATAATAGCATAGAATACTTAACATAGCTTCAAACTTATACCCGGTCAGGGTTAGCGGAATGAGAAAAGTATACCCTAGTGGATTGAATCTCTTTCTCGCTACATTTTCTTAATTGCTATCGCTGTTGGAAGGTCCCCAGCACCACATCAAATATCTGTGCTGAACCGATCGATAAAGGTATTTGTTTGTCGACTCCTACTGACGTGTCCATGTGTAGGTGACCATAGGATAACATTATTTATGAGCTCGTATTTGCTTCTCTGCCAGTCCAGCATGTCTTGATCGTTTTACTTGAATAGCTTGTGTGATAGGAGGCAGGGGCCATGCAGTTGTTTTTCTGGGTGAGGGTGGGGCTCTGTTTCAGGGATTTGTTCGAAACAGCACGCAACATCCTAGTACAGTTTCGAACTAGATTCGATAGATTCCAAATAGTGCAAGCGTACAATAGCACTGATACGGTTACAGCTTTATCTAATTAGAGTTTAGATTTCTATATGATTGATCATCTATCCCTTTATTATGTTTATATTAGCATTTGCTATGGATATGAACTGGTTTACTAAAGAAAAGGAATTGCATGAATGAAATTCTCTGTCATGCGTCCCATTCTGAATTCATGATATAAAAATGCGGGCATTATTTTCACCTTTATTTCGACAGGTAAAATAAACGTTAATCATCATCATCTATCATCATCCGTCCCTATCGGCCATCACTCTTGATAAGTCATCTAGACGGCACCTAGTATCCGAAAAAAGCTGATGAATATAAGTTTCTGCACTTCGACTAACACGTGTCCATGTCTAGTTAACCATACGAGAACATTGTGTATGAGATCTTCCTTACTTCTCCAGCAGTGCCCACCATATTTTTTTCGTTTTATTTGGTTTGTAAGATAGGAGGTAAGTTGCCGTACAGCTGATTTTTAAGGTGCTTCTTTCAGTTTTTATTCAACAAAGCACGCAGCGACCTAGTATATTTTCCATCCAGTTTTTTCTCTAATTGTTTCATTATATTCTATGTAGGGGAGATACAGTGATACAAACGCAACTATTGTTTGGAAGAATTCTTACTTTATTCTATCAGGTACTTTTGAGGAGAAAAAACTGGTTTTAAAAAGTCGTTCATCACAAGAGTATATACGGTATTTCTGACTTTGTACGTAGACTTTCAGTCTCGATACCTTTTGGGGCCACACCTCGTTTGGTTTAAAAATAAGGAACTTTTCAGAAAAATCGAAAAAAAGCGATTGAAAGAATAAAATAAACTGAAAGGGAAAAGAAAAAAAAAGAAACAGTGGAGGGAAAATCTTTAAAATAAACATTAAAAAAATTATAATAGTTTCTTTAAGAATAAAAAAGCAAAGAATGGAAAAAGGAAGGAGAAACTGGTTTAAAAAATAAAAAGAATGACGTAAAAAAGATACTACGAAAGAATACACAAAAATGCTTGGTACCTAACTGAAGATCTATATTTAGAAAAAAAATCCTTTTCCTCTCATACATGTGTACACATATATACAAACAATACATGTTGGCCGAAACTAATATATCAATCTATTTACCTGTATGTGTGTGTGAGTTCATTTGCGTACGATTTTCGATTTTCATTTGGTTCCTTTTTAGTAATTTATTTATTTGTTTTCTTTATAAAATATAAACCTCTTCCCCGTCTCTTATTCTCCTCATGCATTTTAATTTCCGGGTGTTTAATATTTTTCGTTTCTTCCCGTCCAATCTTATTTTTACAAATGCGCAGTCACTCGGGCACACGCCTCTTTCTTCACACCGTTCCTCCTTTTGCAATGTTTCCAACGACTGGTTGTCTGTCTCGAAATCTCTTTTCAGACTCACAAGTTATTTTTCCATTATGAAACCGGATTTATTCGGACTATTTTATTCGGCTTGTGTCTTCTCTGCTTTTTTCTATTGTTTTCTTGTTTTCATGTTTTTACTATATTACTGGCTCCTTAATTTAAAAAGAAAATCTGTTATACTATATTGTTTTATATAAAATTGGCAATGTTTTAAATAAACTCTTAAATAATTCCTAATTCGACCATTAGTGAAAACTAACGTTTAAATACATTGGTAGGAGTAATTCCAAAATGATGTATGTATCCATTTCTCTCTCTCTCTTTCTCTTTCTCTCTCTCTCTCTCTCTCTCTCTAATATATATATATATATATATATATATATAATATATATATATATATATATATATATATATATAACGTTTAAATACATTCATAGCAGTAAATCCACACTGAGGTATGTATCCATCTCTCTCTCTCTCTCTCTGTTTTTCTCTTCTCTTTCCTCTCTCTCCTCTATCTATCTATTTTCTCCTTCTCTTTCTCTCTCTCTCTCTCTCTCTCTCTCTCTATATATATATATATATATATATATATATATAGAGAGAGAGAGAAGAGAGAGAGAAGGAGAGAGAGAAGGAGATAGAGATGGATACATACCTCAGTGTGAATTACTCATATGCATGTATTTTAAACGTTATATATATATATATATATATATATATATATATATATATATATATATCGAGATAGATTGATATAACTTGGTCTGCAATTACCCATATGCATGTATTTTAATACTAGTACATTCAGTTATCTTCTGAACCATTATCAAGTCTGTGTATGTCCTTATTTTTTATTAATTTTCCACATTTATTTTACTTTTATGGTCATGATAAATAGCGCCAGCAGTTTATTTCGTAAGATTTAAATTATACTTTTTTATATATCTAACGTGCAGGCATGCTGGAGTTACGAAGACATAAAATCAGTGGTGCTTGGTAACAGTCAGATTTTTGCATATGTAATTTTCAAACCAACTTCAAGACTTTGCTACTCTGAGATATAAATGCACTATTAAATATTTTGAGCATCTTTTGCTAAAGATTTAGTAAACTACACACACACATACACACACACACACACACACACACACACACACACACACACACACACACATACATATATATATATATATATATATATATATATATATATATATATATGTATGTATGTATGTAGATTTAAACAAAAGACACATCTCCTGTTTAACAATTTTATTTTTGATCTTTTCAAGTTTTCTGGCCAACATTTTAATATTTGAGTGGAATTCGTGGATAAGTCCACCAAAGTTCAGGTCCCGAGTACTTTCGGCACTTCGAAAATTCAAAACAGGTCCCCAGACAAGTCGGCTTAATGAGACCAATGTAGTATACAGATTTAAATGTACCCTAGGAGATTGCAGTCTCCCAGAAAATGAAAATACATACATTGGATTCACACACACACACACCACACACACACACACACACACACACACATATATATATATATATATATATATATATGTGTGTGTGTGTGTGTGTGTGTAATAACAAATAGTAATGGGGATAGTGACTCTCTTTGGAGAATGCCTCTTCGCATTTTTACTTCTGCTTGGATATTGCCCTCCTGTTGTTGATTGTACTATCCAGTTTTCCATAGCATTTTTGGTGAAATTTTCGACCTTGTCGGATATTTAATAATAATAATAATAATAATAATAATAATAATAATAATAATAATTATTATTATTATTATTATTATTATTATTTTTATTTTATATTACTCTTTTGAGTTTTCACATCAGTGTTAGCTGATGGTCTTTCACTGGAATCTGAGTGACAGCAAGTCTCCTTAGGTCTCCAGGACTCTTCTGAGTATTCTGGCAGATTGCAGCAGTGCAGTATTCTGAATGGTTTCAATCCTTCCTCTGATATCCAAACTTTCCAAACCCTTTTCCAATCCTTTTGGGACTGTTCCAAGTGCACCAACCACAATTGGTATCACTTTCACTTTCATATTCCATAACTTTTTCAGTTCTCTGGCAAGGTCCAGATATTTGTCTATTTTTTCATTTTCCTTTAACTTCACCCTGTGATCTGCTGGCACTACAAAATCCACCGGTTGACAAGTTCTTTCTTTTTTGTTTATCAATGGTAGGTCTGGTCTTCTTGCTGGGATAAGGTGATCCGTTTTTATCTCAAAGTCCCAGAGAATTTTGTGCGTTTTGTTCTCAAGAACAGATTCTGGTTTATTTATATACCATTTTGTTGTGTGGTCAAAATTTAATTTTTTGCATAATTCCCAGTGGATCACCTTCCCAACCCAGTCGTGTCTAGCTTTGTATTCTCGTTGTACTAGTTTACTACATTCGCAGAGTATATGGTTAACAGTCTCATCTCTATTACCGCAAAGTCTACACTTACTATTCTGTTGGGTCTTATCAATTTTCGCTTTGATGTAGTTTGTCCTTATGGCATTAATTTGTGCAGTATTATTATTATTATCATTATTATGCGAGGTTTTCACACCAGCTTTAGCTGATGGCCTTTCACTGGAGTCTGAGTGACAACAAATTTCCTCAGGTCTCCAGGACAGTTCTGAGTATTCTAGCCGGTTGCAGCAATGTAGTTATATAGATGGTCTTAATTCTTTCTCTGATTTCCAGTTCCTCGTCTTTTTTCCCCAAACTTTTGGGAGCTTTCCAAGTACACCAACTCCAATTGTTAACACTTTCATCCTCATATTCCACAGCTTTTTCAATTCTCTGGCAACGTCCATATCATTTTGTTGTATGGTGAAAGTTTAGTTTTCTGCAAAATTCCCTGTGGGTCCCCTTTCAAACCCAGTCGTGCCAAGCTTTGTATTCGCGTTGTGCTCGTTTGCTACATTCGCCTAATACATGGTTTATGGTCTCATCTCTTTCACCACACAGTGTAAATTTACGGTTTTGTTGTGTCTTATCAATTTGCTTTGATATCATTTGTTCTTATGGCATTATTTTGTGCAGCTATTATTAGCGATTCAGTTTCTCTCTTGAGGTTTCCTCTTTTTAACGATGTCCAGGTCTTTCCATGTTCAACATCTCCAATTTGACGTTTGTAGTATCCCTACAAATGCTTTCTTCCGATCCTTGCCTTCTTGTTTTCGTTATTTTTCAGTTTGTCCATATGTTGCATCTGCTGTTATTGGCTGCTATTATTATTATTTACTCCTTTTGAGTTTTCACATCAGCGTTAGCTGATGGGCTTTCACTAGAGTCTGAGTGACAGCAAGTCTCCTCAGGTCTCCAGGACTCTTCTGAATATTCTGGAAGATTGCAGCAGTGCAGTGTTCTGAATGATATCAATCCTTCCTCTGATTTCCAGATTTTCCAAACCCTTTTCTAATCCTTTTGGAACTGTTCCAAGTGCACCAACTACAATTAGTATCACTTTGACTATTATATTCCATAACTTTTTCAGTTCCCTGGCAAGGTCCAGGTATTTGTCCATTTTTTCATTTTCCTTCAGCTTCACCCTGTGATCTGCTGAAACTGCAAAATCCACCAGTTGACAAGTTCTTTCTTTTTTGTAAATCAGTACTAGGTCTGGTCTTCTTGCTGTGATAAGGTGATCCGTTTTTATTTCAAAGTCCCAGAGAATTTTATGCGTTTCGTTCTCAAGAACAGATTCTGCTTTTGCATATACCATTTTGTTGTATGGTCAAAATTTATTTGTTTGCATAATTCTCAGTGGATCACCATCCCAACCCAGTCGTGTCTAGTTTTGTACTCCCGTTGGGCTATATTGCTACATTCGCAGAGATATGGTTTACAGTCTCATCTCTATTATTGCATAGTCTACATTTACTATTTTGTTGGGTCTTGTCAATTTTCGCTTTGATATAGTTTGTCCTTATAGCAGTATTTTGTGCAGCAATTACTAGTGATTCAGTTTCTCTTTTGAGGTTTCATTATTATTATTATTATTATTATTATTATTATTATTATTATATAAATGTGTGTGCATGTTAGGGTGATTTTGTGTGGGGTTTATATGTGTATAGATAATTTCCATAATATTATATATTCATATCTACATGTATTGCGGCCAATTTTCTAGGATGGAGCGTGTGGATTCTTTTCACTTACCTAATGTACTCACAAATACGAAAACACATAAGATTGATGCATACTATGTCTCTTTCTCTCTTTCTCTTTCTCA
>CM042152.1:111058734-111063734 GCA_023376005.1 Doryteuthis pealeii
AGTACAAATAAGAAGATCCTTAAGAACATAGATAGATAGATAGATAGACATATATAGATTGATAGATAGATAGATAGATTGATAGATAGATGTAATAAACTCATTTACATTGATGTATATATTGATATGTTGCTTGGTAGATGTATTCGTAATGCGTGGATATTCAACTGTCTGGGGTTATTTTATGCCTAGGAGTAAGGAATCGCGTTCAATGCTGTAACACTATTGAAGTGTTATGGGATTGGTGATCTATTAATTAATTACTATTTAATTAAAACTACCCTAATTATTAATTATGGTAGTTTGTTAAAATTAAAAAAAAATAAGAAAAACAATAATAATAATAATAATAATAATAATTAATAATAATTGTTTATATTAAAAATATAAATTTATAGAAATTCCTTAAATTATGGAATTTGAGTTAGATGATAGGAATTTTAAATTCTTACATAAATAATGAGATGATAGGAATTTTAGATTCTTACATAAATAAAACAATGTTGGCCTTGACTCGTTGGAGTTGAAAAAACCCAAACGGAAAGATACAAGCTAGGCTGGCACAAGGCAATAGTATTGAGTGGCTGGCCAATCAGAGACATATGTTAGCGGTGGAGAGGTATAGATCCCATAAATAACAGACCAGATATAGACCGAAAAGAGGAAGAGACCGAAGAGAGAAGCGGATTCAGACACTCCGAAACCAGACACTTGCCATAGCTCGGTGCCCTTGCCACAACTTTACCGATACACTCTGATGTCTTGCCACTCGGAAAAAAATTGATAACTTAACCAAAAACTAGCTGTAGATCGCCAGTCAACTGACAAAGAAATCACCTCGCTCCTTTGTAAAATAAATGTATATATTTTGTACATAAGCATCAAAAAGCGATGTGTTCAATTGTTTTGTTGATCCGTTGACAGCTTTTGATTATTTAATCTCCTTTTCAGCCTTCCTGTAAATCAACAGACAACATAAGAACGGGAGGTTGAAACGGGCAGTTTCGACGACTGTAATACTGAGCCGGAGCATCGTTCCCATATATACATAAACCGAACCCTGTACCCCGGCAAAGTGTTATACTGCACGTTTCATATTCATATCCTTGTGTACTTGTTTCTTAAGAAGTAGTTTTAAAAATGGTCATATCTAATACGATAATTTGTAAAAGTAAATATTTGACCCATAGGTGGTATCCTAACAGGTACTAGCTGAAAGTAACAGCAATGAAGTGCTACACCACATTCCTTAGAGATCCAAAACTGGAGCCACGGCATCATATGGACTTTAGTGTTATAGCAAGGTTACACATTATTCTCCTATGTAGGGGAGACAGTCAGTGTATTCTCAGAATTATCGTTATTTTCAATTTCTTTTCTATCGTACATAACGTATAAGCAACCTATCAGTTATGTAACACAAGGATCGCACTCACTATTCTGTAGTAATGGATCTGCGAGAATAGCTTGTTAAACATTACACCACGATGGGATGCCTTTCTTTTAGATAACCCATTCGCCACGGGTAGACTGTGACACAAGGTCATAACTATGTGGCATCCAATGAGAATCAAACTCAGTAGCAATGGAGCTGCAAGATTAAGCTTTCTAACCATTACACCGCAATGCGGTGCCCTTCTGTTACCAAACCCATTTGCCACGGGTAGGATGTGACATAAGATCACAAATATTTGGCACCCGGTGAGGATTGAACTCAGTAGCAATGGAGCTGCAAGACTAGCTTGCGAACCATTATACCACGATGGGACGACCTAAGTTGTAGATATTAGTACGGAATTTGATTTGAATTGTCAGAACAGAATGTAAATATTTGAGCAAGATAAAGAAATAAGGAAAAGGTGGAGATTAATTTAAAAGTGAATGTTTAATGATGAGAATACCAGATCTTATAGACTTAATTTTAACTAAATTGAAACGGCAGTTTTTCCGTGTTGTTGTAGCTAACGTGCTAGACTAGGACACCGTAGTATGCGAGTCTAGGCTCAAGTCGTTGTACTCAATTCATTTTCCGACTAATACGCTTGAAAAAGGTACGGACTCTCCAGCTGTGGGTTAAATCGAACCACTACCCTTCTTCTACAAGGATAACTCTGACATTATATAACGAATAAAGGTTGATATGTCATTGAAAAAGAATCCAAACCAAGTTGAGCTTAGGGAGAAACTAAAGTTCACTTCATTACGATTTTATGTAGCAATAAGTTCGACTCTTCCGACTTTAATGCATCTTGACATCATACTGGGCAGAAGAGTAAAACCGACAACTCAAAAGGGTGTCTTGCTTATTAAACTAAACTGAATCCAGTTGTAAGGTTCTAATTCTTGTTTAATGGAGAATGTGGTGTCACCCGTTCGTTGCCATTACCCGAGATCCACTCAAAATAGATGTGAATGTACTGTTCTATTGGTCAAATAGATCTGGTAGAAATCATGAATCGTTAGCCTGTTAAAAGGATTGTGAAGATATACCTTTGTACACTGTATAATTGAAGACCATAGTCGTTCAACTGGCTTTGGCATAAGTAAACCAACAATGATTGTGATGCCGTAAAACCAAACATCAATCAACGAATCAACCAACCAACCGATGTTCCCTTGCTCTCTCGTGCATTTCTCTCTGTGATGCTTCCCTGCGTGTGTGTGTAATAAATAATGTTCAGGAATCGGGAAATATATAAAAAAGGTGTACACGAAAATAAATCTCCGTGTTTCTATTGATTAAATTACGAGAACAAAGATGTAACGCAGAGACAAACACCATGAAAGGAGATGCTCAACCTGGTACGAATAAGAGAACTCTGAGAAGCAGATATCAAGCCAATACGAAGATCGGTATGTCGATGGTAGAAAACGTCAGAAGAGTTAAGAAGTAGTATACAACATATGTTCTGGTGCATAAAAATCTCTTAAGAAACAACTATCTAAAAAATGATTACATAAACCTATAATGAACGTGATTCTCTAACCCCGAAGCATAAAATAACCTGATGGTACTAACATTCATTTTCAGACGAAGAAGGTACGGACTCAACAGCTATGGGTTAAATCGCATCACTACCTTCTTCTACAAGGATAACTTTGACATAATGAACAAAGGTTTATATGTCATTTAAAAAATGAAACTAAACCAAGTTGAACCTAGGGAGAAACTAAAGTTCACTTCATTACTATTCTATGTAATAATAATTCGATTCCTCCGACTAACCATAAAATAACCCTGGTGGGACTGACATGCCGTTAAAGTCAATGAATCAAACAGATAGCAACAACATCTGTGAACCACGTGCCTTTCTTACTGTAACCTTCTACAAGAAATTAAGCTACAGTTCAAGATTATATTGAATAATATTCGCGTCTAGTCGTCTATCGGTTTCAACTTTACATGCAATTGATATAAATTAACTTCTGAACTTTTACCAAAACTAATTAAAAGTTCAAAGAAAGTAGGTCACAAATTGTCTGTAGAAACCTGACGTAGATCCATAAATGAAGGAGGAGTCGTTAGGAATTATCTTAAATATGATCCAGGCTGCAACGTTGATTACCCGGGGCTCTTCTTTGTTTGGTGATCGATCTGTAATTTTGATTGTAATGATGGAGATTACGAGTTTGCTTTCGAGAAAGAAGACACATGCCTCAGGCTACAACTTCGTCCTGCCAATGGACGATAATTCCTGGTCTACTGTTTGCCCGTTAGCAGACTGTATACACATTAACCTGGGAAGAAAAAGAAATCGCGCAGACAACTTACAAACATTCAGATTGTGTATCTATGCATAACGGTCGATGCACATATATAATATTGAACAAGAAAAAGTATTTGTGAATTTAAGTTATTTTACATAGAGTATTGGACAAAAAACGTAACAAAGCTGAAATATTTTTATTATTATTGTCACAAATCGTAATAAAACTTTAATGACTTAGATACACATAGGAATTTTTTCTTGGTCATTATTGTCAAAGTTCCCTTGAAATATTTATATCTTCAGATGCATTTTTTTCTTTTCGGTGATAATTTCTAGTTTTCTTATATTTCTTTAGGGAAACATCAATGATAGCGAATCAATGTATTCGAAATATCGTGAAATGACAGTCTTTACTCATTGTATGTCACAATTTGACCCTTCAACCACAGAAAACTGCGAAATATTTGGTTTGGTTTCTTTGTTGAATGACATAGCATCCTTCGTGTGTTATTTAAGAAATGATATTCAAAGAGGGAAGGAAAATTAAGGATATTCACAGGAAGAACATTCAAAGAAAGAAATAAAGAATGAAAGCATGGGAAAAAGAAAAAACGATACTAAGAAAAAAAAAAGAAAAGAAAAAAAGAAAATATTCAAAGGAAGAAAGTTGTTAAAAATAAGAAAGAAAGAAAGAAAGAAAGAAAGAAAAATACTAAAACAAAAAAGTAAAAAGAAGGATACTTAAAAAAGAAAGAGATTCACAAGAAAGAAAAAAAGAAGGCAAAGAGAGAAAAATAGTTAATGGTAGCAATTCAATTTCTTTGAAATATCATGAAATAAGAGTCCACAATCATTATATGCCATAATTTAAGCTTTAAAACCCAGACAACTGCAAAATATTTGGTTTATTTACTATTTTAATGACATAGCAACATTCGTGGGTTATTTAATGAAAAAACTATCCTAAATAAAACTGTAGTGGTAGAATCTAACCCATAGCTGAGGGGATGATAGTGTTCATACCTTTCAGAAGTGTATTTGTCCTAAAATGAACGTAATAGCTCGACTGGAGTTAGAATTCGCTTATTAGGATGTAGCAGTAATCCACTACGCCAGATGGAATCCTCATTAGCTAACGACCAATCATAAATTAGCACATCAAATAAAAAAGAAAGTCCAAAGAAATTTCCAATTTTTTTTGTGTTTCTGAAAATTTTCTTTTATATAATAATAACTTTTTAGTACAACTAAGGGAACATTTATAACAATAATCAGGTAAAATAATCACCT
>CM042152.1:111068734-111091234 GCA_023376005.1 Doryteuthis pealeii
CGTAATCTACCTTTCATTAAATAGCAATTGAAAAAGTAATTCCCTCAAATTAATTCACATTTTTTAATCCAATAAACAAAAACGATTCACGATGAGTTTTGAATTCATAAACAAGCGTTCATCTATAAAGATAAGACCTGTTTCAACAGACATACGTGGTATCAACTGATATTAATTGAAAACTCGATTAATTCAGCGGATGTAACCCTGACGATTCAGATGATGAAACTCGAGTAGGTTACTTTATACCCATTTCTTAAAATATATATATATATATATATATATATATATATATATATATATGTGTGTGTGTGTGTGTGTGTGTCTTTCGAAGTAATTATTCATTAAAAGTATTGTGTTTTAATCAAGATGGTGCTATCTTCTCAGTACAAAGCATTTTAAATGAGTAAAGCAGTTCTTGTACCACGCTAGAATTGTCTTATTAACTGAAAGTGACGTCAACACACGCATAGATAAAGCGTGGGATGCAAATAAAATGTTATTGACCGAATGGAAATCTGATCTCTCTTACAAAACAAAGCGGTAATTCTTTCAAGTAACGTCATGCCTTTATTTACGTCGTTCCGACTTTTGTCATTTTTGAAGATTTGTCGCTTTTTAAAAATACTGACATATTATAAGATTAAAAGTTATATGAAATATTAGAATACTTACGTCGTTTGTAAAAAGAGTTTTATCATTCATACTGTATGGTACCGTTAATTCCGGGTTGTATCAATTGTTTACGCTTATTTTCGTACGTAGATGAAAAAAAGATAGATGCATATAATAGCTAGAGAATAATAACATTAATTAGGAAATACAGTTTAAGTCATAACCCTAGCCCTAACCCTAAACCCTAACCCTAACTCTAAACCCTAACCCTAACCCTAACTCCACCCTAGTTGAGTAACAATATTACAGGGTAACCCAGAAAAAACAGAACCCACAAATTTTGTAATAAAACTGTTAATTTTATTTTTTTGGAAGTTTCAGTCCAACAAGGGTTAGGATTATGGTTTATAGTTAGGATTATGGTCGGGGTTTAGGGTTAGTTTAATGGGAAAATGAATAAATAATTTGGGTTCTGTTTTTTCTGGGTCACTCTGTAATATCATGTTACTCAACTAGGAAATAACCATTTTACGTTTACCTTACCCTTAATTTGCCTACATATACCAATTACGTAGACTAACATAAAAAACAAGTTTATGTTAGGCCTATGTCGGATAATTGCGTCTAAATAATGGATATTTCTACTGAAGTCAATTTTCGACTTGAGTCATATCCTCTGGAATTAATTAACGACTTAGGCGAGGTCTTACTATACTACAATATGGTTGTCCTAGGTTGACTCTAACAAAACGATTAAAGAAAATGCTTGATGGGAGTTTCATAAGGATGCTGCGTGCAGTCTGGAATAAATTGCGGAAGCTGCAGCATACAAGACAGCAATTGCACGGCCATTCGTTTCTTATATCATAAACTATACAAGCAAGCCACACAAAATATGCTGAGCACTGTTGGTGAAGTAAGGGCGAAATCATAAGCGGCGTTCTCCTATGGGCGCCTTTCCATGGATAAACTTGTGTAAGTCGACCGAAAAAGACTTACATTCAACAGCAGTGTGGGGATACTTTGTGCCATCTAGAGGCCTTACAAAATACAATGTCCGATAAGGACGGGCGGCGAGCGTGAGCGAATAAGCAAGAGTCAAACAATCTGTGTTGTCGGCACATATCGATAATGATGATTATGATGATCATGATGATGTGCATAGAACAGCTACGAACATATTAATTTTTAATTGTTTTTACTGAAAAAATATCTAATTTTAACTGTAAGTTTTTACGAAAGATAAAAGATAAAAATAAGATCATAGATAATTTTTTAACACTCTTTATTTATAGATATAGTAAGCTATATATATATATATATATATATATATATATATATATATATATATATACAAGGGAGAGAGAGAGAGAAAGCGATAGGGGCACATAAAGATATATGAATTATGAACTTGGAAAGTTTTATACTGGATAACAAATGTTTGTTCGAAAATAACTGTTTTTTTTTCTTATTTATTTATTCATACACCTTTGTATATTCCCATATAAGAACTTGTGCAATTGATAATTGTATTTTCGAGGGGAATTTGATATATGATATCATTTATGAAGAATACAAAAAATAGACTTGCATTACAAACATGAAATCACTATATATATAATATATATATATATATATATATAATATATATCAGTAACAGGCGCCGTTGACTCCATGTCCATTCTACTTTATATATATATATATATATATATATATATATATATATATATAGGTGCGTCAAAAAAGTATCGAGATAGAAGCTGCATTTACGAAGATAGAAATGAAGACTGAATGGAACGTTATGTTTTTCAGAATACAAGGTCTTCAGAAAGTACAACCTCGATATTTTTATGCACCTTATATATATATATATATATATATATATATATATATATATATATATCATAAAGGTACACGGTAATAACCTACTCGAGTTTCACCATAAGCACATTTATTATAACGGTACATGGTAATAACCTACTCGTTTCACCATAAGGATCTTCAGGGTTAAATCCAGTGAATTTGACCATGAAGATCCTTATGGTGAAACTCGAGTAGGTTATTACCATGTACCGTTATAATAAATTTTCTCTACTAACGTATTGAGCACTTTATATTTGTTATATCGCTGCGTTATCATTGTGAAACTTGAATCATCTAACCACTGTGACAATTTTCACCGGTAAGTCACCTTTTCCACAAATACCACACACACACACACACACACACACACACACACACACATATATATATATATATATATTATATATATATATATATATATATTGAAGTGGATTTCATTTTTTTTATTAATTTTTTCCAAAACACTCCTTAATTATTTACATTAATCATATTTATATAAGCCAAGTTATTATCATCTAATACATAATAATAATGACTGTCAACTCGTGTTCGAGTAAGACCATTTCCTGTTTTTGTTTTTTAAAATTTATAATCATAGTTGGGTGCCAGTAGCATTTGACACTCCCTCCCTGTGTTTTCTCAGATGACTTACCAAGCCACATAAAAAACATGTTGGAACTTCTCCACTTTGAATGTTGCTGGTTGAAAAGTATATATAATACTTATATGAATACACACACACACACACACACACACACACACACACACACATATATATCATAATAGAGATAATGTGTCTATCAATCTTTAACCCAAATATGTCACTACTGATGTCACAATTACCTTAATCATTCATATCACCTTCTCTATGATTTTATTTTCATTTAATCTATCAAATATACTATAGATTAATCTTAAATAAATTCATTAACACAGAGAAATAAATACTATTTTTTTTCTGTCAAATTAAGTTAAATATTTAAATTAGAAAAAATATGCATTTAAAGGTGGGGTTTATAGGAACAGCTAGCGTCCAAGCTGTTCCATTATTCGATTATACTAATTGAAGAAAAAATTAAAATTCTAATGTGATAATTAATACCTAATAACTTATATAGAAATCAATTAGAATAAGATTAAAATAAGTTTAATCCTTTTATATACGGTGGTATCGTGAGATACTTTTGAGTTGATCTATGCTAGTGGTAATGATGATTCGTCCCGAAACCAAACATGAACCCAAAATAATCATCCTTGGCGGGTTTGTTGGAGGCAAAGTTCCTGTGCAAACTATAGTCATTGAAGGAATGTATATACTGTGGTCCTGATTGTTTAAAAGGGACTAGAAAAGAGTGTCCTCAGATTTAAAAGAATATATATATATTTTTAGTTCCAGAAATGGTCTATCCAGAATAAAGCATTCGTTTATGATTTGCCGATGTTATTGACACTTCATGAATTATATCATAAAATAAACGATGAATTTAATACTGGGCTTTTATTCATCTTACCAACCCTCTTTCGTCTTCTGGTTGACTCAAATTCACTTTCTTATTTTCTATGTATGAGGGGAAAACAATTGACGCCTTCATTCTTGTCATTCATAACAATGCAATATTTACGCAGTGAGTATCCACGTTCATTTTGTAAACAATGTTACTTAAATATGCCACCTTGATCGGCTCGGGTGTCATTGAGACAAATCAAATCTTGCAGATTTCTTTCTTAGATAAATCTCTCTGTTAAATTTTAAAAGGATTCAAGATAGGAGGTGCGATAGAAATGAAGTATGTAAATATGTTGTGTAATGGTTATGGTCGTATGAAATAGGCACGGCGTGCCGAGTTCAAATCTGGATGTTGCTGTCTGTATTTCACATAGCGCTAATAAACTTAAGAAATGTATGAATCCACTTATCCCCTTCAGCTATGGGTAAATAGTAAGGCAGAGCGTACTCTTTAACTTTGGCATGGCAAGCAGTCAAGAAAAAGAAAAACTCTGAATTCAAACCTATTAAATTTCGCTTAAAAGTTGACCATGTATCGCATCCTCTTTATGCAGAAATGGTTAGGTAAATATATATATCGAGCTGGGATTAACACAAGGTCAATTTTATGCGGAGTCCTGCTGGAGTAAATTTAGTGTAGTACCTTTCCTCTATGGGTTACCTCGCCAAAACTATAGAACCCAATCTTCTACATATAACAATGAGGGTGATGAAAAGAGATGGCATTATTACTAAGTGAAAACACAAACAGCCTCGTCCAGAACATGAATTTGGTTCATCGATTCGATAACCATTATGCTAAGCGTGATAAGAAATTATCAAGTGTTTAAATACGTGTCCGCAAATGAGCTGCGATGTATATACGCCTATACTAATGTATTACAAGATTTTTGCAGAAATATCTCCCACATTTTAAACTCTTACCTGTGCCGTGCAAGGGAAATTAGAGAAGTGACAATTGTAGCAATATCTAGATAATATCTTACGATTTTTTCAGGACTTGAAACAATGCACATCGTGTGTTTGCTGTTCAACTGTGTTTCAACACATAAAAGTATCGATTTTCTGGTTAAATCCTACTTAACGGACATAAATTCCACCATCGTATGCCCCCCCCCCCCCGCCGAAAGAAAAAAGCAAGGAATTAACCGAATTTAATGAAATTTTCATTGTTGATATATCAATGAATAATCAATATAATGCACCAGTTTATTTGAAAACTCTTACATTTTTCAAGTCAATTAACTTTGTACCACGTAACTTTGAGGCGTAACACCGATTCACGTAGTTCAAAGTTAATTGACCGGAAAAAATGTAAAAGTTTTTATCTTATTATAATGGAGATTGTGTGTTTGCCTGTCTGTAACCGAAACTATATTATTACTCAATTCACAGTTCCCTTAGTTATTTACATCACATTCTCCATGATTTTATTTTTATTTAAACCTCAATGAATAATAAAATTGTTTTACATATTAAGACTGTTGACCATATCGACATACTAATAATACGCAATTGTATTTATATATACAACAAAATAGTGGTTTACAGTGTGAATGGGAAGGCTAATTTGCATATTGATCTTAAGAAATTGATTTTGATAAATATATGCTAGGTATTATTGATTTCTAATTGTTTGGTTTTATCGTATTGAATATGAGCAAAAATCTCTGGGATAAATCTTAAAAGAAATTCATTAAGAAGAAGAAATAACTGTAATATTATCCTTTACTTCCTATTTTAAGTAAAGAGTTAAATTAGGAAAATTTACCAATGAAAGACGGGAGTAATGGAAAATGATGGAAGAGTTAGTTTCAAAGCTGTTCTATTTTTCGATAATACCCCTCTGTTCCAAATCTTTTATCTGCATTCTTATTTAGTTGTATTTGCCTTTCTAATTTAATATGATATTTTATTATATTAAAACTTAAAAACTTGCACTCGGAGGGTGCATAAATTTGCTAGTATATATAAATGGCGCATTTTATCTTATATTCATTAATGTATCAACACTGAAAATCTCATTAAATTCGGTTATTTCCTTGATTTTCAGTATTTTTTTCTTTCGGCGGGGTGACATTCGATAGTGGAATTTATGTCCGTTCAGTAGGATTTAACCGATTTTCTATCCAGTTCTGTGTCTTTGTTTAATGACATATCAAAATTCGTGGATTATCTAATGCCAAATATATCTTGTAGAAGAATAATAGCTGAGCTGTCTATCCCGAACAGCATCATTCCGACATAATATCAAATATGTACTGTCGCCAATGGCAGAACTGTTATGTGATATAGTCCTTTAAGAATAATTTTTATATTGAAAAGAAAAAGCCATACAACTCTACTGTACGTCTGTATTATATGTTTCTGGCGAGTAGGTAATTGATAAATAAACCATACGTGGTAGACGCTCACTCGGGACTTTGATAAAGAAGAGTGAACCTTGAGTTTACCCAGATATCTAACTTGGAGTCGGTAAATTAGAAAATATGTCCTGCCTTCCAAACACCAGCCAATAAATACTTCCTCAAAACCAGACTTAAGACAGGACATAACTGTGTAAAGTTTTATTGATAAGCATAGCCTATCATTTTTAACAAGTAGTCTAAAGTAATTTAAAATAATTATAAAAGTAGAAAATCATTGTCAAATATTTTGAATGGCTGTAACGGGGCCTCTCATTAGTTTAGAGGACCAGGTGACCGGGAGATACTAGAAAATTAGATTTTGGAAGTGATGTTGAGAACTTCCAGATATAAGGTGTGTGATGGATACCCGCTCCTACTTATAGACTAAGCCAGAATCATGTGATCTAACTCTTGGCCAATCACTGGCAGTACCCTGAGGTTGATACAATATTTAACCGACCCTAATGGTCATAATTACGCCGACATTCTTTGACGACGGATATAGGATTAAATCACTGGACCTTTACCAATACGTAGGATAGGACTTATACGCTTACCAAAGAATTCCATAACACAGGACTTTCTCTAAGCCCTTTTCAACTGGCCAACGATGGCATTTAAAAACTTTACAAGTGAGAACAGTTAATTCCTTTTGGTTGGTGTGTATTTCTATCCCCGCTCTCCGCAGGGACGTGAAAAGGCATTCAGTGAAAAAAAAAGTGCATGTTCCAGAAAATAACGGAGCAAAATGGAACCTAGAGAGACATCCCACTGACGGAGAAAGAAAACAGATAATCAGCCTAGGTGAAGCAGAAACCCCGCTACGACCCGATAGACGTGGATATGGTAAGATGGCTACGCGACAATTAAGGCATTGCACAGCATGAGATGAATGCGATACAAGCTAATTTTTTCCAGCTGAATACAGCTGTTCTGGGTTCAGATTTTGCCTACTCCGAAATATGTTAGGTTACCAAGTGTACACAGCTTTTAAAACACAGTTGCGGAAAGACAGGCAGATTCATCACTTTCCCAAGCGCAATCGCACAATGTGAAGTACAAAAAAAAAATTAATTCAGGAATCGAACTCAGATCACCGATGCTATTCTAATGAAGATAACCGTTACACACACACACACACACACACACACACACACACACACATATATATATATATATATATATATATATATATATATATATATATGTGTGTATGTGTATGTGTGTGTGTATGTGTGTGGATAGTTCCTCAACATCTACGAACCATATGACCTTTAGGCACTCCTTTTTGATCTCGATTAATAAAGGGCATGTTTTTCATTTACACCGTCAATATCCGGTTGTTTTAACAGACAATTTTTAGATTAAAAAAATTATAAAATTAACCCCTAACCCTAACTCCTAACACTAAGTCAATATCCGGTTGTTTGTTAGGGGTTAGGGTTATTATAACAAATGACCGGATATTGACGGTGTAAATGAAAAGCATGTCCTTTCTTAATCGAGATCAAAAAGGGGTGCCTAACGGTAATATGGTCCTATCTACTATCTACAAAAGGCTGAGCAATGTAAATATTTGCTGGTCGACCTACTCTGGTGTGCTCATGTGTAGGTGTCAACTGGAGGACGTCACTTATAGGTTCGTTCTTATTTTCCAACAATATTCAGTGTATCTTTTTCGTCTTACTTGATTCTCTTTTTATTTATTTTTTTTTTTTTTCGAGATGAAAGTCAGTTTACCGTACAGCTGCTTTTATTGGGCACTGCTTCTAGATTTTATTTGGGACAGCACACATCGTCCTTAGTAGTTCCAGTTAGGCTTTATTTCCCAGTCCAAGTGTTGCACGCATACAGTGACACTGTATCTAAAGCTTGGAAAAATTCTCGCTTTATCTTATCAGAACGATCAGTTCTTGAACACTAAAATGAAATATACGAACCGAGGTGAACTTATTGCTTGACATTCTCTTCAAAGTAACGGTCAGTTTTTGATGAGATAAAAGCATATTCTAAAACTGTCCAAAGTGTCTTCTTCTAAGTATTGAATTATAGAAAGAGTGTATGGAATTCATAAAGTAAAACGCCAAAGTAAAATATCGAATGAGAAAAGATTATCGCCGGCGGCTGTTGACTGAAACAGCCCAATAATAAAATTTGATTTCCTTATATGCCTTTTGGGTAAATATTTGGCTCATAAGAATGTATCAAATCTTGGCTAAAAAACAGACATTGAACGATAGATACCCTGGAATTACGCGGTTTAAAAAATTATAATTATATATATATATATATGAGGTAAAATAAGGAATGAAAGAACAAAACTCAGACAAAAATGTGTAGTATATTTTGCTGTAATTTTAAATTCTTATTATGATATATATATATATATATATATATATATATATATATATATATATATATATATATATATATATATATATATATATATATATATATAAATAGATAGATAAATATAATAGTAAAGCCCAATGTTTTAAAATTATCTACCTAGGTTTCTCCTAACGGATCATCAGAATAGTTCCGACTGAAGAGGGTTAGTGCAAAGGACATTTTATTGTTAAAAACGGCCACAATTAAGCACAAAAAAATCGCATGAATCAGAGTTTTAAAATAAGAAGCAAAAATAAATAAATAAATACATATAAATGTATATAATCTCTGTCAATGATTTTTAGTACTATTTACTAATAAATATAATAAATTATAATATGGATATTAATATAGATATATGTAATGTGTGTGTGTGTGTTTATGTCTCAATGTGTATTCAATCGAATATTTGCTTATATACATACATATATGTGTGTGTAGTATAATAAAAGATTGAAAAAACACAGGTTTAAATGAGTTAAATGGTGAGTTTATTGGCCGACGCTGCAGTGTTTCGATCTATTAATTTGACGTCATATTTCAAACCGTTCATTTTTTCAACGTTCTTTTTTCTCAAACCTAAATCTTAAACAGACCGATAAACAAGGACTATTACTCGCCTTTCTCCTTATTCTGAGATAAAAAATTGTTATCACCTTCCACATACCAACAAAAGCCCTGAAGATGATCTAATTAATAGATCGAAACACTGCAGTGTCGGCCAATAACCTCACCGCTTAACTCATTTAAACCTGTGTTTTTTCAATTGTTTATTATACTACATACCGTCGGATTCACTTCCTTTTATTCACATTATATGTGTGTATGCGTTTGTACGTGTGCGTGTATAATAACGAACGTATACTGTGGGTAGATAATAACAAATTGAAGAATATCTACCTGCATCCCATACCACAACAACGAACAAACACACATACACACATGTACGCATATATATATATATATATATATATATATATATATATATATATATATATGTATGTATAAGAGACATTTTAATACGTATGCTCGTTATATCGCATTGATGGACAGGCTCCGGGCTACCTATTATCGGAAGCTATGTCATTTCTGTTCCCTTGCTGACTTGCGAAATGAGAATACCTACGCAACAATGCACACATTTTGGGTTTATGATCCATCTATTCATGGGTTCTATGTATTTTCATGACCATATTTATGTGTAAGTCTTCCATGTTTACACGGACCAGAAAATTGCCCCACGATACCCGCCCCTAAAAACATACATACATACATACAACATAGCCCCTACATGTATACATGTGATCCTATTATGGTCGAAGAAAGGATAGTATCCTTTTAACACCAAGCAGCGTACATAATGGATAAGCTTATTGTCACTATTAAATATTACCTTATTTTACGGCACTTAAAATGTCCCTTTTTTCGCCAAAAAATACATCCGCTAAAATTGGATGAAATTTCCGGTGTTCTTCTCACCATTACATGTGTTTTGATAGGCATCGCGCTTGGTTTACCGTTACTTGATTAATATGTGAACACCCGGTTTTAGACAATTGTCGCCTAATGACTGTAGTTGTATGAATTGTTTTGGATATTGTAATTGTGTGAAAATAATGAATTCTGCTACATCTACACCATCTATCTATCTATCTATCTACATATATATATATATATTATATATATATATATATATCATAAAGGAAGAATCAATACAGTAATCCCATAATAAATTTATTTCGACAAAAATTGGGGCCCATATAAATCTAAGTTGATTTAAACCGGCTCCCAAATCTTGAAATACATATAGAATCATCCCTTACTAACAAGTTTGGATAAATCTCTTATATATATATATATATATATATATATATATATATATATATATTAGGGAGATTATGTGCTTAATTAAAGTCATACCTAATTTGATAATTAGGTATGACTTTAATTAAGTACATAATCTCCCTAAAAATTGTCGGCCTTCACCATTCAAACACATCGTTTGACCACTTCATACTTTCGTGCCATAAGTCACCCAAAAAGTGCGATAGGGGCCGGGTTAGCTCAGTCGGTAGAGCGTTCGGCTAGAAACCATAAGGTTCCTAGTTCGATTCCGGTCCTCGCCAACTCAGTGTATGAGTAAGTAGGTGATAGTAGGTGTGGCGCTCCACCTCAGATGCTAAAACAATCTCATTGGTCCAGCGCTATTGAAAAGGGGATAGACTCCCTCGCTGACTGGCTGATACCGACTTTAGGCCGCCCCATCGACTTTACTTACTTACTTACACATCAGTTTTAAAAAATAAACGAGATTCTAGGGAAGCCAGCTTGTGTAGTGGTTAGAATATCCGCCTGTCAGCCTGACAGGTAGAGTTCGAATCGCGCACAAAGCACTGCCCGGTCTATAGCTCTGCTGATGAGGCCTAATGGGCTGAAATGTACATACAGAGATCGACTTTTTCTCAATTTGTTTACGCTTTACATTTAAACTGATATGCACGCCTAATTCATCTAATTATAATTAGTTAATTAACAAATTATGTATGACTTTAATTAAGCACAAAATCTCCCTAAAAATTGTCTGCCTTCGCCATTCCAAACCACTTCATATATATATATATATATATATATATATATATGTTGAAAGAATGAATAAAGGGAAGAAAGTATGGAAAGGATAATAAAGAATAATTTTAATCAATATCACTTACACGTGTTTTGGTCAGGAATTTATCTATGTGTACAATATTTAAACTATTATTATTTTTAAATAAACAAATGAAATGAAATAAAATAATAATAGAACAAATGTAGAAGTTTTCCGCACACAAAGAAAATTCGACATCAGAGTGAAACATTATTTGAAATGATTTAAAAAATCATTTAAAAATTTTAATTAAAAATCCATATTGTACACATAGATAAACTCCTGACCGAAACACGTGTAAGTGATATTGATTAAAATCATCCTTTATTATCCTTTCCATACTTTCTTTCCTTTATTCATTCTTTCAACATACCGTCGGATTCACTTCCAGTTTCATCTTTACACACACACACACACACACACGCATACACACACACACACACACTCACACAAATATATATATATATGCTTAATTGGAGTCGTACCTAATTTTGAAAATTAATTAATTAATAATGAATTAGGCGGGAATACCTATTAAATGTATGGCTAAACAAATCGAGAAAAATCAATCTCTGTATGTACATTTCGGCCTATTAGGCCTCATCAGCAGAGCTATAGATCGGAAGATCGCCCTGTGCGTGATTTGAAACCGGACTGCCAAGCTGACAGGCCGATCCCATAACCCCAACACCAAACGAACTTCTTAGATTTTATGATTTGTTTAGAGTAGGTTAACATTCCTCTTCTAGTGACTTTTATTACACGACGATATCATAAGTTGTAAACAAGGTTTGTTTAGAATGGCTTTTTGCCGATAATTTTTTGGAGAATAAGTGCTTAATTGGAGTCGTACCTAATTTTGAAAATTAATTAATTAATAATGAATTAGCGGGAATACCTATTAAATGTATGGCTAAACAAATCGAGAAAAATCAATCTCTGTATGTACATTTCGGCCTATTAGGCCTCATCAGCAGAGCTATAGATCGGAAGACCGCCCTGTGCGTGATTTGAAACCGGACTGCCAAGCTGACAGGCCGATCCCATAACCCCAACACCAAACGAACTTCTTAGATTTTATGATTTGTTAGAGTAGGTTAACATTCCTCTTCTAGTGACTTTTATTACACGACGATATCATAAGTTGTAAACAAGGTTTGTTTAGAATGGCTTTTTGCCGATAATTTTTTGGAGAATAAGTGCTTAATTGGAGTCGTACCTAATTCACTAGTCACTAGAAGAGGAATGTTAACCTACTCTAAACAAATCATAAAATCTAAGAAGTTCGTTTGGTGTTGGGGTTATGGGATCGGCCTGTCAGCTTGGCAGTCCGGTTTCAAATCACGCACAGGGCGGTCTTCCGATCTATAGCTCTGCTGATGAGGCCTAATAGGCCGAAATGTACATACAGAGATTGATTTTTCTCGATTTGTTTAGCCATACATTTAATAGGTATTCCCGCCTAATTCATTATTAATTAATTAATTTTCAAAATTAGGTACGACTCCAATTAAGCACTTATTCTCCAAAAAATTATCGGCAAAAAGCCATTCTAAACAAACCTTGTTTACAATATATATATATATATATATATATATATATATATATATATATATACAAGGGTGAGTAAAAAAAAGTAATGCTATTTAGTTTAGACAGGTATAATAACCAACACAGGAACATGTATCATACATCAAAATGAAACTGGTCCTCTGTGGATCATATCCCTATATATATACGAGGGTGAGTCAGGAAGTAATGCCATTTTGTTTAGGACAGGTATAATTACCAACACAAGAACATGTATCATACATCAAATTGAAGCTGATCCTCTATGGATTCCATCCCTACTTCTCCACATAGGTGAGTCAAATACATACTAAGACAATATAGTTTAACTCATTAGAATAACTGCAGAAAGATATGGTTTTATCCATCAATTTCTTGCTGATCAGGTGTTGGTAGTGGAGTGATCTTTCAGAATGAGTTACTCCTATTACCTACTTTTTTATTCTTATCTTACAAACGCGCGCATACACACACACACACACACACACACACACAATATCTCTCCCTCTCTCTCTCTCTCTCTCTCTCTCTCTATATATATATATATATATATATATATATATATATATATATATACTATCGGCCCGGTGATTGCCAAAAAAGACGGGCATGAAACCTAAGGATGCAGATATGATTTCCATGTAATCAAATATATATACAGAAACAAATATATATTTTATATTCATTATGATATAATAGATCTAGCACATATATTGAACTCTCTCCTAATGATACCTCATATATTTGACCACCACTGAATGATCAAGTGAGGTAGTGATAACCATACAATGTTGTGATATATATATATATATATATATATATATATATATATATATATATATATATATATAAATGGAATTTGATAATTTGCTTTTCAAGAATTGTTATGTAAAGTATATTATTATTTATATTTTTTGAATGCAATTACAATGCGCATATTGTATAAAATTCGATAATTATTGAAAATAATCATAACAAGCAAACCCGGCAAATGAAGTGCGCCATGGGAATACCGTACAGCTGTTTCAACTTTATTAAGTCTCATCAGTGGTGTATACCTACGATTTCCCTCCGACAGAAATCGAAACCGGGAATCCAGCACGCAGAGTCAGGAACTCTACCTCTGAAAGTTGTAGACCTTTCTTTAAAGATGACAGACAAGTATTCAGAATTAAGTTTTTTATTTGCTTTTTTATGTTCACGAGCGAGATATACCGACAGAGGAGGTATCCTGTATAGCAATAGTCCGGAACCTACGGACTGGGTGTTCAAGCACGAAATCAATGCGAGTAACAATCTCATTCAAAAATTCTATGATCTCAGAATACGTCTTATAATATATGCTCTGGTCGTCCTTTACAATGACTAACAGAGGTCGATTATAATCAGTACAGGGGATCAAACAAGGCATTGCGGTAAATTATTATACAGACTTCATAATCAGTTTCGATATCTCGCTCAGGAATTTTAAAAGACTAATAAAAAAATCCAAGTCTAAATTCTTGCCTGTGACCAAGAAAATGTTCCTTCCTAAATATAAATGCACTTTTTCCCAATATATATATATATATATATATAATATATATATATATATATATATATATATATGTGTGTGTGTGTGTGTGTGCGTGTGTGTGTTGTCAAAAAGTATTTTCAGCTTAAACTTAATAAAAGATGTTCTTCATGCAGTAATCATAGCAACAAGAGATAATAACAGTTAGCAAACCGATTGTTGTTTTGAAAAAAATATCAATGAAATTAGAAAGACGTAAAAAATTGAAAATACGTTCAATTTCAACGAACTCAAGAAAATACAGAAGACAACATAAATTGAAATAATCCTTTCATTAAACAATTTATTTGAACACGCGAAGAAATCGTAAAAGTAGACAATAACAAGTCCATACATGTTTAAAGAAAATACTATTTGCTTCTCAAGAAAAAAAACTCAGTCCTCAATTCAGATGACTGTTTGTTTAACCACACTCAAGGAACAACAAAATAAAAAGACATTAACCCCTACCCCAACCCCAATATTTTGTTTAGAAAAACTTACAACTCTCTTTCTTCTGCAGATTAACTCTTGCTTTAAGAGATCATAATCCTGAGACATTTTCCCGAACTTTCTGCCTCAAAATCTCTGCAGTCTTCTTCATCATAATATCGTCTTCGTCAGCCGAATGTCTATCGCCCGCATAAGATCAAATATTCCCTCCCCGGCCATTCATTCATTAACTTAATCATTCTAGCTGGGGACAACTTCAATTGGTTTTTAAATTTGATAAGATTGAAAAATAAACTATATTGTAAATCACCTTCATTTCTTACTTATTTTCTTTTAACTATTCATAGACTTGCTAATTTTCTAAAACTTTTTAAAAAATCTAAATCCTACGTAAAATATGTTAGAATATAATGTACACTGAGGCTGTAGTACACGTCGGGCTACTCGGGTAGGACCTTTGAAATTATTTAACAAAAGCTGAAACGTTTTGTAATCCGAAAAGATAAGATGTTCAGAGCAAAGGTATGTCTTGCTTATAATATATACTACAAATGGATAGTGAATTATATGAATTAAATCGGGAGTATGATTTTACACTACTGACAGTTGACTCTTTTGAGAAGTATTTACGGTGTAGGGGTTATTTTTCTTACTTGCCAGTGTTTTCCGTTAGGTGGCGTTGCGACCGGTAGTATATAAACGCAGTACAGCCAAAATTATATTCTCTTTATTTTAGACTCTCCAGCCGTCAGAGCTAACATACAATTTGTGTCCCCGTCGTGTAAGACTGGGGTACTTGTTCTCACAGCCATAAGCATTAAGTGTACCTCTTACATGGGCCCTACTATACACTCTATTTTCACACGTTACGTGATGATTTTTCCACACAGGAAGTGACAACAATTATTCTCCATGTAGTAGTCACAAGACTATCTACAATTTATCTTTTCCTTAGAACATTGATCTATCCTGTTTTGTATTGTTTCTGTTAGAATTTGCTAAGACAATAAAGTCTATTTGCTGTCACGTTTATCGGGATTTATTCAATATTTATGTTTGTATCATGTCTGAGGAAATGATAGACACAAACTACCATTCATATCAACAACGATGTTTTCTCAGTCGGTAGAGTATCGGCTTGAGAACCACAAGGTTCTGGATTTGATACCGGGCCTCGCTAGCACAGTGCACGAGTAGCGCAGCTTGAATCTGTACAGCACAGTGGGGATTTGATGGTAGGTGTGGAGCTCCACCTCAGACGAAAAACTTATTTAGCACGAGTGAAAAGGGGATAGACTCCTCACTATTCGGCTGAAACCAACAATAGACCTATTCGCCAATTTTACTGACGCAGATGATCGAGTGCTTCTCAAAAACACACATGCACAATCGAATTACTGCTGCATAGTATAGAGAGGCATGGGCCTCTATATGAACTCAGATAAAACTGAGTTCATGTGTTTTAAATAAGATGGTGGCATCTTCCCACTGGACAGTATGCCTCTGAATTTAGTAAACCAATTCACATACCTAAGTAGTAATGTTCATCTACGGAAGGTGATTTCAATATGCACATAGGGAAGGTATGGATTTCAATAGACAGATTATTGCTGATATGGAAATTTGATCTCTCACGTTTAAGTTTTATTCGAACATAGTGGCTGAAGACAGAGAACACCGCGGTCAAGCACAATCTTTCTGCTTTAGCGAACTCTCTTTAAGTGAACTCGGTGTATTACTCGTATATATGGGCCAAAATAGAACCAACACAACTCTTGCGTGGACCTAGAATTAAAGTACTTGACAAGTGGTATACTTGTTTACTAAATTCTAACCGTACTTAGTGCGAAATACCTATGTTAAAATGTGACTCTTTTATCTCTATCAAGAGAGATCCTTCTCTTTCTATTTTATCACCTATTAAAATCTAGGTCTCCCTAACTCTTTTATCTATTCCTTTGATAGTGGGTCAAATCATCCAGTAAAATTGTTACCCACCCACTTCAATTTTTCTGAAATTTTGTACATGTGTTGACGGTGGTATAGTTAGACAATCCCTCAAATTTGAGCTTCGCATTCTAAGAATTGGCTGAGTTACGCCGATTTTAAACGCGAAAAATCTGAAGAGGGGCAAGAAAAATGGCAACATTTTGTAAATTATTTTTGTCTATAAAATCAGTTCTAGAGCTTCTCTACTCCTAGACATTAGTTTATAGAATCTTTCCTCCCGGGAAATCAGAAATGTTATCAAAATAGGCATAGAGCTAACCATTTATAAGTTATTAATGATTTCTTAATTTTTCATAGACAATTTTTTTCAGAAAAATTGAAGAGGGTGGATGACATGGCCTGGATGATTTGACATGGAATAACCCTATTACTACACATAAATACACACATTCTTGAACATATATAGATATACGCTACCTATGATTATACCCACATCCAGAGGGATATGCGTATCTCTACATACATATACGGGAGAGTAACCATGGAGTAGTGCTTAACGTGTTGGACTGCAAAATGATAGTAAGCATGTTCTAATCCCACTCCCGCTATTAAGTTTAAAATCGGACTAAAATTGGGAATGGTATAAAGACCTCATCGCCCCAGGTTATGGTTTAAAGATTACCACTACTCTTCTTTTACAAGGTTAGCCTCACCAATTGATAAGCCACAGAGGTTTACATGGCATTAAACAAACTGGAATATACATGCATATGATGCGCCTATACGTATATATACATCAAGACATACTCGAACCCACACGCATACAAAAACAGAAGGGTTTATAATTTCAGAATAGTAGCTATCGAATCTTATTGATTAACTCGAAGATACTATTGGTAGCCAGGAGTTTATTAACGAAAAATATACCGCTAACTCTGAAACCAACAATCTAACTCAGTCTCCCATCAAAAATATGGTACCAGTAATATAGGTACAAGACATATACAAGCCATGGGATTCCCTTACCGGTAAAACTTATACAGGGTGGACCATAAAATAGTGACACATACAAGATTTTATAATTTAGTCTTTACAAGAATAAAATATATTCCTAGGATATAAATTTTTGGATATTTTTAGAGGTACCTGGTACAGAATGAGGGTATACATGCAAAAGTATAAGGAAGGGCAAAGGCAAAAGATGACGGATAATCTTTATCATCAACTATTATGGAATTTTCATGGGTATCTTAGTTCTATAATAGATATCGATCGCAATACTTCATTACTATATTTTCTATTTGAGAATCTTGAATTAAGATTTCATTTTGTGCTTTTCTATTTGTTGTGGCTTCTATGTAAATCCTTTATCATCATCATCATCATCATCATCTTCTTCTTCTTCTTCTTCTTCTTCTTCTTCTTCTTCTTCTTCTTCTTCTTCTTCTCTTTCTTTCTTTCTTTCTTTCTATAAGACAATTCCCAACCAAAAATGCACCTTTATCAGTCCCCGCAGGTAGATTCCCCTTTGTGGTTGTTATTATGTTGTGCCTTTAAGATTGATGTCAATTGTCTACACAACATTGGGTTACTTATAAATTGTTTCTGCTGAACAATTTGTTTAGTGTTTCAGATTTAGCAAAATGCTCTTCAGTTAACTGGAAAAAATATCTTCCGCGCATTTCTTGTTATAATTTAATTCGGTGTGTTTGGGTGGGGACTAGTGGCTGCGGAAGGGATTAAAACTATTCCCTCGTACATCTTGCTTTGACAGCGTTGTGACCACTAATTTAAAGGCTTTTTTCATATTCTATGTTCACCTTATTGAAAATATTTTCGTTGCTAGAGTTTATGACTCGTCTGTTTGCAAAGGATTTACATTTCTATCCTGTTTATTCTAGGGTTAATATATTGCGAATAGATCATAATTGTTATTGATTCATAACGTTTTTAGCGTTAAATTTTAATAATTTAATAATATATTAATATATATATATATATATATATATATATATAATTTATGTATATATATATATATATATATATATTATGTAATATATATATATATGTATATATATATATATGTATGTATATATATGTATACATATATACACATATATATATGTATATATTATATATATAATATGTGTATGTGTGTGTGTGTGTGTGTGTGTGTAAGGTATCTAAATGACTGGTTGTAAGGGATGATTCTATTTGGGATCATCAAAAAACTTACTGTATAACGATACTGTATGCTATTGTATGTACAAACATATATTCATACAGGGAATTTTTATAAATCCCTAAAGAGAGCTCTGTATAATAATCAATAATTAGATATATATATATATATATATATATATATATATATATATATATATATATATATATCGTACCAGAAGATTGCCATTCAAATATGTGCATGGGACCAAAGGGCCGCACATTAGTATCCATGTAATTAAATATATTGCCACTTCCATACGGCATCCAGTATCCGTATAGGGCTGATTGAACTTGTTTTCGTTGCTGGTAGGCCTACTCTGGTGTGTCCATGAGTAGGTGTCCAAAAGGAGAACATCCCATATGAGTTCGTCCTTGCTTCACCAGCAGTTATTCATCTTAGATGTTTTTAGATAGACGGTTAGTGGAACTACATATGGTTTTCATTGGAGTGCTGCCTCCAAGATTTGTTCAGGTCAGCACGCAGAATACTTGAGTTGTCCCCATCTAAGCTTTTCTATACAACTTATACGGTTACATCTTAGAAGAATTCTTTCGCAGATATCAGATTTTCATATAAATGATTATCCGTGTATAGCAAGTTATGCTTTCCTGTGCGTATATTGACACCGGTGTCAGTAGAGGATATATAAATACCTTGGTATGGGAACTGTTCAAATAATTTGAGAGGGCTAACGATACAGTGTGGAGATTCTAAGTCCAACTGGTGCCACCATACAGTAGCACTGACACGGCTATATGTTGGATAAACTTCCGTTTAATTCTATGAGAGATTATATTTCCGTAGGGTCGAAAACTTGGCAATGGATTTACCTAGGCGTATGTTGACATCACTTTCAATAGATGGAATATTTCTACCATTTTGTATGATTTCTGAGGTTTGTATTTAATGAGGTGATACTATCATGTTGATTAAGACATAAACTATTATAATCTGTGTTCACTAGTTATACGTAATCCAGATTATGCAGCAGAAATTCGACTTGAGCAGCGCTAGATAATCTGCGCGGTGTGCTTCGCTGATAATTTTTGCTGGTATTGATAATAGAACTTGATAGAGCGTCATCTAAAAATAAGTTTTGTTTTCATTGTTTAAAGGCATATGAATCTTCGTGGATTATTTTATGTTAAAATATTATAGAGGAACAGTAGTGGTAATGCTTTGCTGGAGAGGATAAGTTGGTTCATATCTTTTGTAAGGATGTTACTCGGAAAGTTAACGTAAGTGTCCGGCACGTTAGCCTCTATGCCAGGGAGGCCCCAATAAACCTAAAATAAAAAAAAAAAGAATGTTCAATGTTAATATGGGAAGATGTTAGCTTTTCATTTCTTCTTTTCTGAAATATACATTGAATCAATTTATTCCCAATCCATGGAGAATAGTAAAATGATCAACAGTTCGGTGCGATAAATAGCAACTGGAATTAAAATGTAAGAAATAGAAATAAATATTATTCCTATTTTACAAGGATTTTTCTGAAAATTTAGAATAGTATTACAGTAGTTTACCTGCCCTCCGTGTGGTTGTGTCTACGAAGTCTGCAGGGTCTTCTCTGATCAGGTGCTACTTTTCTGACTAAAACTATTATCTATTCAACTATGAAGCCATTTGTAGGGTAATGACTGTCATCGTAGAAAGTGGTCATGGAAACCTGAGTTCAAATCCTGGACCAATCTGTTAGCATTTCAAATAGCGTTAATAAGTTATTGAGAAAGGCTTGAAACCAACTATTCTCCCTCGAGCAATAGGTAAATAGTAGGGGGGGAATGTGTTGGTAAATGCCTTCTATTTACTCATTGTTCGAAGAAGAACAAGACTCGTGTCTTTTCCTGAGGAATTAGTGAAAAGCAGAAAGTTTCGGTCGGGATTTGAACTCGGCAGGACTAGTCCTCACACACGCATGCACACACACACGCACACACGCACAAATATATATATATATATATATATATATATATATATATAATTCGTCGGGGTGGGCTAAAGTCGGTATCAGCCAATCAGCGAGGGGGTCTATCCCCTTTTCACTAACGCTAGATCCAGGAGATTATTTTAGCATCTGAGGTGGAGCGCCACACCCACCATCAGCTCCTCGCTTTACCGCACAGATCCCTGTGCTACTTATACGCTAAGTTGGCGAGGACCGGTATCGAACCAGGAACCGTGTGATTCCTAGCCGAACGCTCTACCGACAGAGCTAAACCGGACCTATTATTATTATTCCTTTTGAGTTTTCACATCAGTGTTAGCTGATGGTCTTTCACTGGAGTCTGAGAAAAAAAGGAATAATAATAATAGGTCCGGTTTAGCTCAGTCGGTAGAGCGTTCGGCTAGGAATCACACGGTTCCTGGTTTTATTATTATTATTATTATTATTATTATTATTATTATTATCTAAACAAATTTGGTTAAATTGCACGTAACATTTTGTATGATTTTCAATTGCTTACCTAATGTAATTTATTTTCATATCGGGATCTAAATGGTAGAGACAATGTCCTATATATTCCCAAGCGTTCTCAATCACGTCCATTATTATCTTAAGGGGGATTATTTATTTAGGCAGTGTTCGTTTGTTTTTGTGGTGCAAGGTATATTCAATTGCGAGGGGTTTTTTTTGTGTGTGTTTTTTTCTGTGTGATTACAGGTTTATTCATTTGAGAGGACTTACTGAAGGTGTGGTTGCTATGGTTAATGCATTAGTTATCAAAGATGTTTAAGATATTGGTATACACCCATAATATATATATATATATATATATATATATATATATATATGGGTGTATACAAATCTCTCTCTATATATATAGTATATATATATATATATATATGTATTATATATGTATGTATATATATATATATATATATATATAACACACACACACATATATATATATATGTGTGTGTGTGTGTGTGTGTGTGTGTGTCTGTACTAAACATCTTTGATTACTAACGCATATATGTACACGTATATGAGTGTGTTTCAGTATACACGTATGGTTTTTTTTATTTCTTCCTAAAGAATATAATTCACTTGCGAATCATATATATATATATATAATATAATATATATATATATATATATATATATATATATAATATATATATCATTACTTTTCCTTATAAATTACTCATTGTAAAACAAGGGTTATTTACGGGTGTTGAAACAAGTAAAGGAAGAGAAATTGAAATGTCCCTTTATTACAAGAGAAGGAGATAATGTTTCGCTATAGAAAGAACTTAAGAGATTTATTGTTGAAATACGAACTAATAATCTATTGATGAGGAAGAAAAAAAAAGATA
>CM042152.1:111096234-111126234 GCA_023376005.1 Doryteuthis pealeii
CATTGATCCAGCTACTCTGAAAAGAAATGTTAATGTCTACTATCTAAAATATTAAATGATAAAAAAATTATATGCTGTTATGATTTAAATATTAATTTTTGATTATATTCATGAATATGAATCAAAGCTTCATTATTTTTGCTCCAAAACCAAATCTTGGTGATATGTATTGTGTATATATATTTACTTTGTGAGGTTTCCTCCGGACATACATATACACACAACTGCTCTTTATATATGTATAGCTGGTACCTTGACTTACAAGCTTAATTCGTTCTGCTTGTACCTCCTATATCAAATCAATTTTCCCATTGAAATCACTGAAATGCTATTAATCCGTTCCAGTCCCTAACACAAAAAACATCTTAATTCTTTTTTCTTACGTTTTTTTTATTTAGAAAATAGCACTGTACTGCAAAAACAATAATAAAATAAGTGTCATGAATTATGTGCTGTAATATGATTTAAAGTTTATATATTTATAAAATTATATTTTTCTTTAGCTTAATGAATGCGGATAAATGATTTTAATAAACTTAATTAACATAAGCCTATCTGAAGGTCACTCGTATCTCAAATTTTAGCTCACAACACAAAAGCCAAAAAAAAAAAAATAATCGATTTACAGCTCGCAACTTGGAAAATATAGTGTATGAGAAAAAGTGAAAAAATGTACAATTTCTTTATTACCATATAAATTTAATGAAAGTTCAATGTTTTAGACACATATAGGAAGTGATTATTTCTCTTGATTATTGTTGTTAAATTTACCCCTACGATTTTAAAAATTTCAGATCAGTGTTTCTTCTCTTGCGGACACCGCCTTTTTTTTTTGGTAATAATTTCCAGATTTTCGTATATTTCTAGAAACAACATCAATTGAGGAATGGTAGCGATTCAGTCAAAAGTTATTGGCAAAATTTCGAAGTGATAGTCCACAATCATTGTGTAGCAAAATGTTACCTTTTTTTTAAATAGATACAATTGTTTCTCTATTAAGTTATGTACTTATGATAAATGCGGTATCAGCTTTTTTTTTTCTTGGAATTTCCTGGGGGGGGGGATGTTGTATTTCAGAGAATTTTCTTTTATAAAATGATGGCTTTTCGTATGAACAAGTTATCTTTGCTATAGGTATTCAAGTGTAAACGTTCAAGTTTTCTTGTTGTTTCTGTACATCGGAATTCAGATGGTAGAGAAAATGTCCCATATTTTTTACCCAACCTCAGCGGGATTACCGGTTGTAGTGATAGTTTGTTTCCGAATAATTCACAACATGATTTTCTGTTTTTTCATTGGTTAATCGGCTTTCTTTTCTTTTTTTTCTATTTGAGGGTTAGAATGGAGTCTTTTTTCTTTCAATTTTTTTTTTCTAGTTTCCTTTTTAGTTGTAATCCATTAAGCATCAATATTTACTCCCTTTTTGATCTCAACGTTTGCTTTCTTATAAAATGTTGTCATATCATCTTTTAGCATCTTTTAGTTTCTTCTTAATAAATAATCCTCAATTTGTCAGCAAAAATCATTGGAAAACAATATCTTTCTAATTTCTTCTGGAATTCGTTAATTTTTTTTATTCCATTTATTAAATTTACCATATCTTTTTTTTTTTTACAAATTCGCTGAGTTATTCAATTTTTGGTGGACATTTTATGATAGAGGATCCAAATTTTCTTTATTTTATTATTTCCTCTCTTTTTTTAAAGAAGCATAAAACCTTCCGGCCCATTAATTTTAAGAATTTGTCAAGTTTTTCGATGGAATTTATTTTATACTAATGATTGCTAGTGGTTGGACTGTTTTTCATTGAATATTACAACATGGTTTCCTGCATAGTCCACAATGTTAATTAAGATTTATCGATATGAAAATTGCCCTATTAAAATAGGAGCTACAATTAGGATTAAAATATAACGCTAAAGGTGTTGTGATAATTTTTTATAGCAATATGATAATATATTTCAGACGTAAAAAATATAGGATGTAAAAGATGAAAACCAGATAAAACTCACTACTCTGAGATTCATGATATACACATATATATATTATAATATATATATATATATATATATATATATATATATATATATCGTATGTAGTGGCCAAAAGAAAAAAACAGTGGAGGAGTTTTCCAAGTTATATATGTAAAAAGTGCTAAAAGAGCATAATGAGAAGGACCTATATGAGTCACACACTATCTACCTAGATTTCACCTGAATGGTTTTTCAGGATAACTCTGACCCAAAGTAATCCTAGATATTATGACTCTCAACATTAAACTACCAGTGAGAAAACTTTTTTTGTTAGTTTTATCTAATTCTTATTTTTCATTTTTTTATTTTTCCTTTTGTTTGAATGCATTGGGCACTAATATCTAAGCACGTTGTATATTTTTCGAGTTAAGCATCTCATGTGGTGTAATGGTTAGCAAACTACATTTGCAGACCATTGTTAGTGAGTGCAATTCTCTTTGGCCGCACCATACTTCTGGCCTTGTGCCACATCCAAGCTAAGTTTAGTAAATCAGTATATTTTTCGTCTAAATGTCTGGCGAAAGGGGATAATTAGCAGAGATGGATTTATTAATTGCATGATATCGTACTTGTGTACTTTAATTCTTTGCCTATTTTAAGCCACTAACAGCAGCCCTCCCATCACTGTGACCAAAGTATAAAAACTGATCTCTAGTTCATTATAACTGAGCAGAAGGGCTCAGGTAAACGTTTTAAAAAGTAAAGTCGTCGGGGTGGCCTAAAGTCGGTATCAGCCAATCATCGAGGAGTCTATCCCCTTTTCACTAGCGCTAGACCAAGGAGATCGTTTGGGCGTCTGAGGCGAGCGCCACCCCAACCATCAGCTCCTTACTTTACCGCACATATCCATGTGCTACTCATACGCTGAGTTGGCGAGGGCCGTAATCGAACCAGGAACCTTAAGGTTCCCAGCCGGACACTCTACCGACTAAGCTAAGCCGATTTCATCATACAAATAAAAATACCTAGAAATTTTCGTACAGCCGTGCAGGTAGTTTGGTAGACAAGAGAACACATCACCATCAAAGAGTGTTGACAGCACGGACTCCCATGACTTTCATACCATACTTACTAACAGTCTTCGGTTCTGGCAAGTTCTCAGCACGGCATCCAATGTCTGCACATTTAGGTTGTAAGTAAGTTTTTTGCGTTGGTATGTCCATATGTAGGTGTCCACTGGTGAACGTTACTTATGAACCTGTCCTTACATATTTAGCAGTGTCGAACATGTTTTCATCGTCTTACATGGATGGTTTGTGTGATAGGAAGTAAGGGACCGCGCAGCTGCTTTTTGTAAGGCGCTGGTTTCATGTTTGTTTTAAAACAGCACGCAGTATTCTTGTGTGGATCCCATCTAGTTTTTTCTCCAAGAGTTTTGGTAAAGTCCACGTGGAACAGGCATTAAAAAAGCAAAAAAGGAATTAACAGATAAAGTTATTTTCTCTCTAATATTCATGTAAATCGCACGAACTTTATTTTCCCTGATCTTGACAGTTTAACAATATTTTTTAAGCCGCAATATTGCAGCTCTTCTTCTTCTTCTTCTTCTTCTTCTTCTTCTTCTTCTTCTTCTTCTTCTTCTTCTTCTTCTTCTTCTTCTACCCTCCTCCTATTCTTCCTCCTCCTTCTTCTTCCTCCTCATTCTTTTTTCTTTCTCCTCCTCCTCTTCCTCTTTCTTCTCTCCCCTCCCCCTTCTTCTTCTTTCTCCTCCTCCTCTCCCTCTTCTTACTCCTCCTCCTCCTTTTCTTCTTCTTCTCTTCTTCTTCTTCAACCCTCCTCCCTCTTCTTCCTCCTCCTTCTTCTTTCCTTCTTCTTCTCTCTCATTCTTTTTTCTTCTCCTCCTCTCCTTCTTCCTCTTTCTTCTTCTCCCCTCCCTTTTCTTCTTTCTCCTCCTCCTCCCTCTTCTTACTCCTCCTCCTCCTTTTCTTCTTCTTCTTCTCTTCTTCTTCTTCTTCTTCTTCCAGTCGGTCTCCTCGTTTTTTTTTCTCCTCCTGTTATTCTACTCCACCTTACCCTTCTTCTTCCTCTTCCTCTTTCTCTTCCTCCTCCTCCCTTCGTCTTCTTCTTCTCTTCTTTCTTCTTCTTCTTCTTCTTCTTCTTCTTTTCTTCTTCTTCTTAACCCCTTCTTTCTTCTTCTTACTCCTGCTCCTCTTTTTCCTCCTCCTTCTTCTTCTTCTTATACGCGCTTAAACTTGACGAAACAACAACAGAGAAAATATTTGATAGCGTTGAAACTTTGATTGCAGTTGATTGACGGCCCATGACTCTGAAAGTTGATCTTCCAAAGTCTTTGGTCCATGAATGCACCCAGGAGATATTGGGATACCGGAAAGTGTCATCTAGTTGAGTCCCAAAGCAATTGAATCAAGAACAATTGGTTTGAAGCAATCTTATTCGAAGAGGTCGTTACTTATGTGTTCGTGTACCAAGTACACCTATCTTGCTCGTGAATTCTGACTCGGAGAAAAAAATAAAATAGCCTTCATCATCCCTCTTTTAATTTGTCCCTCTTTCTCTCTCTCTTATACATATTTATGCATATATATATGTAGTATGTACAGAAATAGACTACTCGAGTTTCACCAGAAGTATCTTCAGGGTTAAATCCACTGAATTAATCAAGATACTGATTAATTACAGCTAATAGTAGGTTATTTCTGTACACACTATAATAATGATTCCACTCTACTTACGTATTGAACACTTTATATTTATTATAATGCTGATAAAATTTGTACCAAATAAAATATTGAGACCAACCCAATATTTTCACTGGTAAGTCATTCCATTTTCATATATGCATATCTATCTATGTATCTATATATATTATATATATATATATATATATATATATATATATATGTGTGTGTGTGTGTGTGTGTGTGTGTGTGTGCAAAGAAGCTCAAGAAGAAGAATGTCAAATGCAGAAGATGAAGAAGAAAAAGAAAGAGGAGACCGATTGAGAATGAAGAATGAAGGAAGAAAAATGCAGAATGAAGAAGGATAATGAAAAATAAATAATAAAAAAAGGGGAATGGAGAAAAATGAAGAAGAAGGAGGTGGAATGAAGCAAGAGCAAAGAAGAATAAGAAAGTGGAGGAAGAGGGCGAGAGGCAGAATAAGAAGAAAATAATAAGAAAGTGTAGAAAGAGAAAAGGAAGAAGGAAAAGAAGTAAATAATAAGAAACTGGACACTGTTAAATCAGAGATTCCAGTTGGTCACCAGAGGATGAGTTACTGCGAAAATAAATACTTATACCTGTGAGACTCGATGGACATTTAAGAAGGAATACAGAACACGGAAAATGAACAGATGAAGGAATGGAAATAAGGAAAAGAATTAAAGAAAACTGAAATTTAAAAAAAAGAAATTAAACCAAAAGTTAACGAATACATATTGGAAGAAAACGAAGAGAAAAAATAAGAATGCAGCCGAAATATTGGAAGATGAAGAAAAGATAATTTACACATGGATGAAAAGTTTAAAACGATTAAATGGAGGTAACATTCAGATGGAACATAAGAAAGAAGAAAGCGAAAGGAAAAGAAAGAAGGATGTCGTAAATACAGCCTAGGATTTAAAAAAAGAAAAAGTAAAAGAAAAGTAAAAAGTAAAGTCGTCGGGGTGGCCTAAAGTCGGTATCAGCCAATTAGCGAGGGAGTCTATCCCCTTTTCACTTGCGCTAGACCAAGGGGATTATTTTAGCATCTGAGGTGGAGCGCGACACCTACCGTCAGCTCCTTACTTTACCGCACAGATCCCTGTGCTACTCATACGCTAAGTTGGCGATGACCGGTATCGAACTAGGGACCTTGTAGTTTCTAGCCGAACGCTCTACCGACTGAGCTAACCAGAAAAGCAAATCAAAGAAGAAAACCAGAACATTCTGCTACATTTCAATTCCATTGTTATTCCCAAACGGAAACCTTGCTAACTAAGACCGTTCGCTGCTAAATCCCTGCAATGCAATGGTCCAAATCAGCAACAGGAACAAAAAGGGCTGCCATATTTACCATATTCTACTTTTACTTGGCCGAAGTTTGGCGGCGATCCAAGGACAATCGCTTCTGGGCAATAATATACTTTTGTCGATATACGCAGACAGGGATTCAGCTGGACGCTGAAACTGCCTAAGCGTTTGACAAATAAAAGAATGACGAGCTGCCAAGAAGTTGGAGAATGATTCGAAACCGCTGAGGGTTGGAGTGAACAGGATGAAGTATCTATATTATTAGAAAATCGTGGTCATATTTACACATTATATGTGGCGAACTGTGAAACGCTTGCTTCCAGGAATGCTCGTCTCAATAAAATCAATGTCCTGCACTGTTCTTAAGACATATAAAAGTTAACCCCAGACGTTTTTACGTGTATTAACAGGTTTTTCATAGAATATAGTTACTGGGAATATAGTGAGTCACGAGGCTTTCGTTTGTTTCCTTTAGTTCGAATGCAGAGTTGCGCGTGTTTTTGAAGAAAGAAGAAGAAGAAGAAGAAGAAGAAAGGAGAGAAGAAGCATCAAGAATAAGAAATACGAAGAAGAAAAAGAAGAAGAAGAAGAAGAAGAAGAAGAGAAGAAGCATCAAGAATAAGAAATAAGAATAAGAAATACGAAGAAGAAGAAGAAGAAGAAGAGAAAGAAGCATCAAGAAAGAAAAGAAGAAGAGAAGAAGAAGAGAAGAAGAAGAAGAAGAAGAAGAAGAAGAAGAAGAGAAGAAGAAGCCTCAAGAATAAGAAATACGAAGAATAAGAAATACGAAGAAGAAGAAGAAGAAGAAAGAAGAAGAGAAGAAGAAGAAGAAGAAGCATCAAGAATAAGAAATACGAAGAAAAGAAGAAAACGAAGAAGAAGAAGAAGAAGAAGAAGAAGCATCAAGAATAAGAAATACGAATAATAATAATAATAAAATAATAATAATAATAATAATAATAATAATAAGAAGAAGAAGAAGAAGAAGAGAAGAAGAAGAAGAAGAAGAATGCATCAAGAGAAGAAATACCAATAAAAGAAGAAGAAAAAGAAGTAGAAAATACATCTAGAATAAGAAATACCAATAGAAGAAGAAGAAGAAGAAGAAGAAGAAGAAGAAGAAGAAGAAGAAGAAGAAGAAGAAGAGTTCTGACATTCCAGATGGTTGCCAGAGCTGCAGTTACTGTGAAAAATCAGAATCATGGTCAGAGAAAAAATCCCAATTCTTTGAGGATAGTAGCCACCTTATTTGTAATTTGAATCCTTTTCCATGTTTGTTTGATCCATTTATTTACCTATTTATTTGTTGATTCGCACTTAAGACTTTTGTTTGACTACGTCATTCTTTTTGTATTATTTTAGCTATCACCCTCCTGCCACAGTATAACCAGTGTAATCAGGATTTATTTTGAGAGACAATCACAAACATTTTGTTATTGTATTAAAATCCTTATCTTTTTACATCCGTCCAAAAAAGCAGTTTTAACAAGAAATTTATCTGTAGCTATTTCTTCTCAAAAACATAACTGTACAAAAACTGTGGGGCATGTGTTGCAATAATTACCGTCACAGGAATTGGATGCGTAGACTTGAGTTCAAATCCTGGACGTGGCTGATTTCATTTTACATTTGGAAAGATATACATTTAACTGTTCTCCCATTGGCTATGGGTAATTTTATAGGGCAGACTTGGCTCTTTAACATTGGTTAGGCAAACAGTCAAGGTGAAGGAAAACTCAGAATTCAAACCTGTTAAACACCGTTTAAGAGACTGACATCGTGTCATATCTTACCCGAGCGGAGGAGATGGTAGATATATAAAACTGAACAACTGTTCAAGTGGTTTGCATTTGAGAATCTTCATGCAATAATTATTTACAAATGTTTATCTCAGTCAGTAGAGCATCAGCCCACATGGTCCCGGGTTCGATACCGGTCCTCGCTAAATTAGAGCTTTTTTAGAGCATTACCACTTTACCACACAAATACAATTACTGACTTGGCGAGGACCGGTTAGCACAACTTGGATAAATGGGGCAAAGTGAAGGACTGATGGTAGGTGTGGCGTTGCACCTCAGAGACAAAACCTATATTCCTAGTCTAGCGCTAGGGAAAATGTTTAGCTCAGTTGGTAGTGCATAAGTCCACATGGTTCCGGGTTTCGGTCCTCGCCAAGTCAGTAATTGTATCAGTGTGGTAAAGTGTTAATGGTGGGGGTGGGCTTATGGTAGATGTGGCTTTCTATCTCAGTGGCAAAAACTATCTGCCTGGTCTAGGGTTAGTGAAAATGGCATTGACTCCCTCGCTGTTTGTCGGATACCGACAATAGGCCACTCCACCGACAAAAGATGCTTGCAAAAAGGGAATAAAATATGACTTTAGCATTAAATAATACAACAATAGTTGATATGTCATGCAACTAACAGACAAGTCAACCAATTAGACCTTTTTATCCTCCTAATCTCGTCATTATTTTATTGTCATTTTTCCTGTTTTGTTGTTCTGGTTTGATTAAAGTCACAATTTTGTTGCACAAAATAGCGCAACTCACATTCTGATCAACGTATTTATTCTCTTTTAAGCGTCACGTCAATGAATATATAAATGAATAAACAAACTGAGAGGCTGTGATTGTTTCGATAAGAGCAATCCGAACGGGTATATCACAGACGAATGTTTGAAACATTACTAAAATATGAAGAAGAAGAAGAAGAAGAAGAAGAAGAGAAGAAGAAGAAAGAAGAAGAAGAAGAAGAAGAAGATACACCAAAGAGAAGAAGAAACACCAATAAGAAAGGAAAAAGAAACACAAAGAAGAAAGGAAGAAAAAATACTAAAAACAACAAGAACAAGAACAAGAAGAAAAGTAAGAAGAATATGCAAGAATAAGAAGAATATGCAAGAAGAAGAAGAAGAAGAAGAAGAAGAAGAAGAAGAAGAAGAAGAAGAAGAAACTAACCTTCTTGTAAATAGAATAACAGTGACATTAGTGTGTATGATTTACTCTTGACTATGAAAATTGAAAATAAATAAATTGTTAAGTATTTTCAAAGTTCGGAAGAAACGTAAATAAAAACGGTTAATCTCATCGTATTTATTATCAGGGAGGCGCTTGTCGCATAACGATACTCGTAGTAGGAAGCGGACTCTTTATTAAAAATTAATACAGAAAATAAAATTATAAAAAGGGTTTAGCTCCATTTAACTCACACATGATTAGTATCAAGACAAGAGTCAATAAATATTAAATAATCTAGTTCAACATTAAATTCAGAAAGGGTAAAATTCTAAATACGTACATATAAATATGTAATTCCAACATTGGCAAATTGTTATTTCAACACAGGAGAAATACATTAAATGGCTTACATAAGGAAGTCCGATCTCACTGACAAGCTAAAGTGACAATTCTTCCAGGCCGTCTTGGTAACAACCTGGACACTGACGAAGCGACTGGAGAATAAACCACCTGGTAGCTGCACAAGAATGCTGCATGCAGTCTTAAACAAAACTTGGAAACAACACCCCACGATAAAAACAGCTGTATGGCCACTTGCCCCATATCACCCAAACCATCTGTGTAAGACGAACGAGACACGCTGGACCCTGCTGGAGAAGCAAGGACGAACTCATAAGTGGCGTTCTTCTCTAGAAGCAAGGAATCGGTCAGAAGTTATGAGACAATCCTTTTTGGAAAGCGCAAATCCTATATTTTTAATATATATATAAGATGTTAATGAAATTACAATTGATCAAAATGTTTAATTAGAAGCGATCTTTTATTATTGAATACAATAATAATGTGGCCCGCACTCGTTATTTTTTCAATTATCCAGCTCACCGTGAAACATGTTTGGTGATTCCTAGCTTATCCCAACAGGAGGTGTTGTAGGAAATGGACATGGAGGGACTAGTTCATGGAGAGACGGGTACAACTCCCGGACGAGGCTGTTTTCATTTCACGTAGAATTAATACCCTTAGGAAAAGCGTAAAGCCAACCATTCTCCCTCCAGCTATGCGTAAAATGTAGCGCAGACTGGCTGTTTAATCTAGGTTAGGCAACCAGTCTAGGTGAAGGAAAAATCTGAATTAAAGCCAGTTAAACTCCGCTTAAAAACTGATATATTGGGTTACATACTATTTATGTGGATGAGTATGTAAATATGTATACCAATTAATCCAACTCAGCTATGCTGCGACGTTGTTTATTGGGGGTGGGGTTCTTACACATATGCAGAGGTGCAGTGGGTGTATTCTACAGTCCCAGACGACAGGGCCGATAGAACAAAAGTATACTGTTCAAAATATTCAGATACGTTTATTGTTTATTGAAAATTATGTTTACAATGTTTTAATGATTGAACACGTATCTATTTTTTTCATAATTGCCGATTCGGTCGATGCATTTTTGTAGGCGCTCTCGCAATTTGGTATGCTTATGTTATACCAGCTCACCCCAATATCGTTGAGAAAGTGTTGAAGCTAGCCGTCTTTGTAAATTCCTTCACCGCTTCCGGGCGTTTCTTTTTGTTTATATCCATTCATGACTCGCCATACAGTTCCATTAAATGGCAATGAATTTCAATCGGTTTGCCGAATCTTTGCTACACAGTCTTGAAGAGGCAGCACCGAACATTGGTCTGTATGTGAACTCTGATAAAACTGAATTCATGTGTTTTAGAAATGAAGGAGACATCTGCACACTCAATGGTAAACTCCTGAAATCGGTGAAAAAATTAACGTATCAAGGTAGTAATATCTAATTAACAGAAAGCGACGTCAAGGCACGCATAGGAAAGACATGGGCTATTTTAAACAAATTGTCAGTGATATGGAAATCCGATCGTGCTGACAAATTAAAGCGAAAATTATTCCAAGCCGAAGTTGTATCAGTGTTACTGTACGGCTGTACCACCTGAACTCTAACGAAGCGACTGGAGAATAAGCTAGATGAGACTTACACGGAAATGCTGCGTTCAATATTAAACTAGACGTGGAAACAACTGCGCACAAAAAGACAGCTGTATGACCACCTGCCCCATATCTCACAAACCATCCGTGTGAGGCAAAGACATACTGGGCGCTGTTGGAGAAGCAAGGATGAACTCATAAATGACGTTCTTCAGTGGAAGCCAACACATGGGTTCGCCAGAGTGGGTCGCCCAGCCAAGCCGCACATAGATCAGCTCTGCGTGGATATTGGATGCTGCGCAGAGGACCTCCCGGGGGCAATGAATGATAGGAAAGGATGTTGAGAGATTGTTATGGATATCCGCGTTGTCAGCGCGACACTATGATGATGACGCGTTCTCAAACTGAATAAATGAGTGAAATTAAACTTGGTGGTAGCGTCAATCAGGAACCCTAATGATACATAATCTATGCGGTTGCATAAGATTATTGTCAATCCCCTGTATTTCTAAAGGGATGGCCCTTTTCATATCACGGGCGGGACTTTCCATGGAATAGTACAGAAATCCCGCGAAATACGTGAAGTCACCTGGGATCCGGTTGGGTCCTCAGTTTTCAGTTGGACGTCAGGCAGTGAAGATGTTCTGCCTTAACTGGAACTCAGCATACGCGCGATATGTTAGTCAGATGTTAGTTACATGAAATGTTTAGTTAAGGAAATTAAAGCTTAAGAAAATAACCCGGTCTTGTGATTAATGAATATCTTGGTAACAAGACTGATATAGAAGAAGAAACGAGTTAAGTGCGACCGACCACCAAGACGAAGTCACCAAGTCCAGACGGAAGAGATGTTAGAAGAAGACGCTAGAAGAACTTAAGATAAAAAAGACGTCAGAAGAAGAATAGCAGAAAGTAAGAAAGAATGAAAAGGCTATACAACACCAACCGAAACAAATGTCAATATAAGACTGTGCACAAACGCATGTGTAGGCGCATGCGCAACAAATACAAGTGCTACTAATAGCTATGCGAACAGTTTACCTGCGTCCACAGCGCTTTAGAGACCTAACTTTTGGGATTACTTTCTTGTCTATATAAATGCTGGCTTGTAATATAACTGTTTTTTTAAATTTAATTTATAAACACAAAGACTGTTATCCCAGCGGAGACAAGACCCAAACTTCGCAGAACAAGTATTTTTTCTGATTGAACGACGAGTTAGATATCTTCATAAAAATTTAAGTTTACTTTGTCCAAAGTTGACACATTTATTGACATTAAGTGTGTGTGTGGGTGGAGGGGAAATTACTAAATCCACTACACATTTTTGACAAATTCTCTTGCCGGAGCATTGTTCCGTGATAAGAGATTTCTGCATAATTAAACAATCGGATTGACAAGCGGAAATTCCTAATTTGAAATTGACTCAAATGAGTCGAATGAAACATCCTTTTTATTCCTTAAATCTGTGTCATTTATATTAATTTTCATCTGAAATAACTCTTCTCTTAATGAAGGGAAAATATTAATTCTATCAGCACTTACTCGCACACGTGCACTTACAAACACACATACAAACGCACACATACACTCATCCATCTATCTATCTATCCATCTATCTATCCATTTATCGATCTATCTATACACACACATATACACACACAAATATGTATATATATATATATATATGTATATATATATTACAGTATTTCATTTTTCTCTGGATAGTCTCTATTCCCTATAACTTGAGAAATGGTGAATGTTCATCCGAAATATCGGAATTAATCAAACCAGGGACCGAATGACAGTTGAATGTGAAAATACTATTTTTTTTCTGTTTTTTTTTTCTTGTTTTTGTTCTTTTTTTTCCAAAACTTCAAAATACAAAAAACAAACAAAAAAACAACAACGTTTATAAGAATAAAGTTTATACATAGCATACATATTGATGTGTATATATACATTTATAAGTTTCATGAACTCACTGGCACTTGGGTACAAACAGCTTCTCGAGAATCTGTCAGCAACCAAGCGCCGTTGATTCAATGCCCACGCTACCCTAACATTGCATACTCACATTCTGCGCTCGCGATTCTTCCGCAATCAAGACGGTTGACAAGAACTGTTATCAGCGTGGGATCAATGGCAGAAAAGCGGCTTCAACCACTATGTAGTCTTCATGTAGCTCCTTCAGATTATTACTTGTTTCGATACATAGTTCCCTTTCTGCGACTGCGATGCTTGAAAAAAAGCAATGAGGGGCTTGAAGAATTAGTGAAGGAGTTTATAACCTGGAATGGCAAGAACTGGTATCAGTGTGGGATCAAAGAAATTGGCAGAAAGGTGGCTTCAAGTTGTTTATCATAATGTCCTTTACTGTAAGTGCTCGATAAATCTTTATTTTTAAATATCACAAACCCTGCAAAAACTGATACAAACCCATCAAAATTGTTATACTGCTATATGCTCAAGAATGCGAAACAAATGCCAGAATATTCAACACAATTGTCTTAGAATAAATTCACTATCCTCTAGAATGGTACAGACCCCATCCCACAAAACGTGGTGTCCATGATATTACACCAACCTGTTTCCAGGGTTGAGGCCCCTCTTCAGAATCTATAGGGAGTACCCCTTTATTACCATTTCACCCAAGTCCACTTTATATATGTTGGGGCCCTAAGTATAAATCAAATAAATATGTTTAAAAATGAATCTTATTCGATAGGATTGTGTGCGAAAAACTCTTAAGAAAGAACCACAGAACAATTTTAAATATGAACGTACAATGAATGCGATTCTCTCTTGGCAGAAAATAACCCTAGACCAGTTGACAAGCTGTAAAAATCAACCAATCAATCAGAATGTACAAATAATAAAGAATAAGAATAATTGAAACATTAAAATAACTACAATAAGATATGAAATAAAACCACATAGAAATCTGAGTTCCACGAATAGGTCTCCAGGTTAATTTAACCTACAGAGATTTTTTTCCTGTGAAACCTGGGTAGAAAACAATACGTGTTTGTTTCTTTTACAGGCTCTACGTATGTCTTGAGCACTTCCGACACACTCGGTTATGTTTCTATTTTTCTTATGACGTACGTATTGTGATTCAATCGTTTTTTGTTCTTATCTTTGTCCGACGAGTCATTTTTTTTCATCACTCACACACACACAGAAATACATACACACACGCGTGCACACACACACACGAGTGCACACACACGAGTGCACACACAGGAGTGCACACACACATACACACACACACACACACACACACACACACATATATATATATATATATATATATATATATATATATATATATATATACGTTAATAATATAGAATATATCGGTGATATAATTCAAGAAAAAAAATCGAACGCACACATAATTTTTGCACACATATATATTTACAAACACACACACAAACACACACACTAATATATATATATATATATATATATAATATATATATATATATATATATATATATATATATATATATATACGGAGTAGAATATACATAAATAGATGATAACCTTTAGTTTAGCAGATGTCAATTTATTTCAGCCCTTTTTGGCATTTTCAAAGAAATAAGTTTTGAAAAGGTAAAGGAAGGCTGATATAAATTTATATTTGAGAAACTCCAGGTATTCCCACACACAAACTAAAAATAGTAAATTCTATATCCTACTGATGTACAGATTTTATCCACAGCTTAGAAGCATAACCTGCATTTCATTTAAAATAATCATTTTAAAATTTCATGTTTTGTTTTTTTTTAGTGGGGGGGTCTTTATTTTTTAGGGCACATCAAGACTTCTGGGTTATTGGGTTATTTAATGCTAATCTATCCATGTAGAAGAACATTGGTGGTACTATTTAATCCATAGCTGGGCGAATAGACGATTAAAACGTTTCACAAGAGTGTGACTCCGCTAATACCCCAGCGAAATTTATGACTCCAACTATTTTCCCTTTTTGGCTATGGGTAAATAGTAGCCCAGACTGGGTTCTTTAATCTTAGTATAAAAACCGGTATGGGAAAGGGAAAACTGCATTCCAATCCGCTAAACTCTTAGTAATTGAGCTTATGTCACCTCCTGCTCATGTATAAGGGTTGGGTAATTGCATATAAGCTAACATTCTATATTCAGATGGCATCTGATGTTTGTACAGAGGTGATGAATGTAAGATTTTGCTGGTCGGCCAAACCTTATGTCACACCATGCTTGTTTGGATCGATCGGATATATATATATATATATATATATATATATATATATATATATATATATGTGTGTGTGTGTGTATATGTATGTATATAAAATCGAGCGAATTTTAAATCGCAATTTTGACAGTCGAGAAAAATAAATAACCAAATAAGTCGGAATTATGAATGAATATAAAAGGGATCAAACGTTTGTAGAGCTAGTTTAGACAAACCGATACAGTCCCAATATGTCTACCTGGATTTCACCCTGATGATTGTCAGGTCTATACTGCGTGGAATTAATTAAATCAATTAAAACACACACAGGCACGCACGCGTGCGCGCACACACACACACATACACACACATATATATGTATGTATATATATATATATATATATATATATATATTATATAATTGTCTTTAATTATTTGGCACTTCAAATGAAATCCTATGCGTAATATCACGAATTGCTTAATTGACCAAGCTTATAGGCAGAATAGATTTGCTGCATGGGCAACAGCTTATCCTCTATATGAACCCACCCAGGCTATGTAGTTCAAAGAGAGAAAAAAATTAAAAATCATTTTCTTAATAAAAAAATAAAAATAATTATTTGAAAATAATAATAATAATAATAATAAGACTTTGACACTACCCCATCGTCACTCGTAGACGGAAGGCTGCCAACCCAATAGATAGTTTCTACATATATCAGTATTGGAACTGAGAATATCAAAGTAAATCTAGTGTGTAGGTAACATGCGAGAGTTTTCACGTAACGTTCGAAAGAAAATTGAATTAGGAAAGAAATTCTCCACCTACAACATGGTAATGAAATGATGGAATAATCGCCGCTTTCTTCTTCTTCTTCTTCTTCTTCTTCTTCTTCTTCTTCTTCTTCTTCTTCTTCTTTCTTTATTTTTTATTATACGCTTTGGGAATAAGTAGTTTAGCCGGTATTTTATCGATTAACGTTTTAAGGTGTTCCAAAGCTGGCGAGTAACTCCTAAATTTCTGCCAACTGCCCTCATCCGGGTCTGGAGCCCTCGCCTCCGAACAGACAGACACTGGAGTGGCACGCTATTGATCGCTCAAGTATATATCGATCTCGATCGACCCATCTCGTCTCGTAGTTTTATTCTTTTTTATTTATCTTTTTTTATACTTTTTAGTTGGCTACACTCGTAATTCTCCTCATCTTTATCCTCTGGGCACGTTTCTAAATTATTTTTCTATCGGCGGGTTCCCTTCCCGCCAAAAGAAGAAATTGTTTTGACTTTCAATCCAATGAACAGCGCTGATAAGCTTTTATTGCCTGACTGATTGGAAACTGGACCCTGTACATTGCGAAACGCACATCGGCACACAATCATATATAGTAATATATATATATATATATATATAGTATCCAATTGCTGGTTTAACTTTTCCGTCGCAGTGACATTAGTAAATTATCCAAAAGTTCTCAATATATCAAAAACATAAAGCAATAATAATACTATTTATAGTAACAGTAGAAACGAGTTAAGGGTCTACTATGGGTTCAAAGATCATGGTTGGATCGGGACCATGGTAAACCCTTAATCACTATCACTACTATATATATATATATATATATATATATATATATATATATATATATAATATTGTAAAAAATTGCAAAAAAGTTTATAAACGAATAATATTCATATCGCCAACGTTGAAGTGTTTGGGTCGGTTTCGATAGACCTTCATCAAGGCTTTCGATGGTTTCAGGAAAAATAAGTTATTAATGAAAATACAAAGTCTGCGAGCCTCTGTTTTTGGTATGTTGGGCGTTTTTTATACACTCACACACACACACACAGACACACACACACACACACACACACACACACATATATATATATATATATATAGTTATATATATATATATATATATATATATATATATATATATATATATATATATAAATCAGAATGAAAAATTACACTGGTCATTAACCAAATAAAACTTTTTCTCATCCCAGACATAAATAAGCTTTATTGAGGGTATAACAATATTAAATTTCAAACATATCTTTACATTTTTTCATGAAACAGCGTGGTAAAAATTTTTACACTGCCCTAAGTGCGTTTTCGCTAGTAATTGTAAAGTACTAATATCCTCAGTAGAATATCTTAAATGTTTTGAGGGTACGCTTTTCTTTTGAATATTTGGTGTGTATTTTCACCGTACATCATCCAACAATGAGTAGCCATTATGTTTTCCTTCCAAAATTATTAGTCGTGAACTTCCACAGTCTGAATGTCTTGGTGAAAATGTCCCCTAGGCACTCATCGCGCCAACATTTTCGGGACAGAATTCTAAATGGGAATGCAGAAAGTACATTTTCGAAGATAGTTCTACACACAATTTCTTTATAATCATCGACGAGTTTCTCAGTTCCTTTCTAATATGAATAAGACTTGCTATTCCCTTGAACATATGCGCATATCTACTTGAAAGATAGCCAAGCTTTCAATTGCAGAGAACTAAGGACCCGTCCAAATTCCATATCCAAAAATCATTGCAAATAACAGCAACATCAACCAGGATAGAATAAATAAACATCCCAGAAAACAATATGGCATATGCATGTGTAACTGACTAATAATTGATATAGATTTTCTCTGAACTCTCCGATCTGACACCGGTGACTCAGAAGCACGCTTCCAATTAGTCAATGTCAAAGAATGTTATCTGATAATGTCTCTATGGCGATGTATTCTCTCTGTCTGTTCATCTCGGTGTCGCTGGTGGATTGTCATTTTGCAATGCTGGTTCTATAGTTAGACAGTCTGCTAAGCTGTGTTTGAGTCATAAAGGGCAACTATTTTGCCAGAATACATTTCTAAACATAACAAATTTTAAAATAGAGGATGATGATGATGTAATGGTTAAGAAGCTGATCTCACAGATTCATTACTACTGAATAGCAAGACCGTTCCAGGCTGGATAACCAATACTTGTGATATTATGTTCCATCCTACGCGTGGCGCACAGTTTTGGTCAGGTGGCGACCCATCTTGTTGTAATTATTTGGAAGCTAGTCTCACAGATCCATTACTACTGAATAGCGAGGTTGAACCTCACTGGACACCCCATACTTGTGACCGTGTGTCACATCCTACCCATAGCAAATAGTTTGGATAAGAAGGCGCCCCATCGTAGGATAATGGTTAACAAGCTAACCTTGCAGATCCATTACTATTGAATTTCGAGTTCGTTCCTCGCTGGATGTCCACTTCTTGCGATATTGTGTCATATCTTACCAGAAGCAAACGGGTGGGTTGAATACCTAATCTTCCAGTGTCTCAAAGACTAATAAAATAGGTACAAACGTGTACAAATTTATGACAGTGAATTAATTATTTCATTTAAAATCCGATCTGAATTTCTAAATATCGTATATATTCCAGTAATGAACGACTTATAAAGACTATTAGTTGAAATAATAAATTGTTGAATGAAAACTGTTTACTATCTATCAGTGTGCGCATATTTAATATACAAATATTATAAATCATAAACAAAATTCATGAGTTTAACTAAATTTTGACATATGATATGCACAGAGGCATAAATAGTAAATAATTTCTAATTCAAAACTTTATTATATACCTCGTGTAATGAAGAACCGAGTCAGTTTCTTCCGAAGATAGTCATTACTCCCTCAAAAAAGGTCACATGAAACTGGCAGTAATGACCTAGTCAGAGAGGAGTGAGTGAACTACGTTTATTATAGGTTTTACTTCTGGTATTTCGGCCAATTCTGATCATATTTTTTATTGTTTTTAAGACGATTTTGAAGATAACACTGGTCAACATTTTTTCGTGAGGCCTGGATATTTTATAGGGCCCTCATTCCAATACATTAGGACACACACACACACACACACACACACACACACACACACACACACACACATATATATATATATATATATATATATATATATATATATATATATATGTGTGTGTGTGTGTGTGTGTGTGTGTGTGTGGAGAAAAGTAGACAAACACGGGATGTTATGGAAACTTGATGTTTATTGTCGACGGTGCAACGTTTCGGTCTCTTATTTTATAAGACCATCTTCAGGTTTTATGGTTCTTACTCCAATGATGGAAATTCTCAAAATGCTGTCATTCCATCATTGGAGTAAGAACTATATCCAAGTCCTGAAGAGACCGAAAAGTTGCACCGTCGACAATAAACATCAAATTTCCATAACATCCCGTGTTTGTCTACTTTCCTCCACATACTGTCGGATTAACCTCCTCACATTTCTACCATATATATATATATATATATATATATATATATATATATATATATATATATATATATGTGTGTGTGTGTGTGTGTGTGTGTGTCTGTGTGTCTGTGTGTCTTGTGTGGGGGTGGTTAGCTTGTTATATACATTTTTATATTTATATCTATCTATCTATCTATACATCTATATATATATATATATATATATGTGTGTGTGTGTGTGTGTCTGTATGTGTGTGTGTGTGTGTGTGTGTGTGTGTATACAATGGTGTCCTAATCCAGTTTGCTAACCATAACGCCTCGTGGAATTCACTTGCTTCCATGTTTAACACCTAGTCATATAGATATTCAAACAAGAGAAGAGTAATAATAACATTTGTCAAGTAACAAAAAAAAAAAAATCATACGCTTTGTTAAACAATATAAGAATATTTTTCCCTCTTCGCTTCTTTTTATTTATTTCCCGTAATATAATATATAAAAAGAAATTATAAATTACTATATAAATTGTTACCGGTTTCTGCTCATATTTATATTTGAACATCCTATCACGATGCAATATTTATTTAAAGAAATATGTTTCTGAATTGGATAAGTGTTTCCAAAAGATTTCCAACACAACTCTGTGGACACAAAAAGTTCAACGGACTACATATATAAAAAGTAATTAAAGTCGTCGGGGTGGCCAAATACGAGCCAGTATATATATATATATATATATATATATATATATATATATATATATATATATATATATTATATACTGGTTCGTTTGTTTGGTTGTTTGGATTTTTTGGGCATGTCAACCCTTAGTTTATTTTATACTGAAGACGTTTAGGTTTACTTCAATCTTGTTGGTTATATAGCCCCCTCACCTGCAACAAAAAACCTTGTGTTTCATTGCACACACGATTGCATATCGCGTATATGATAGATAGAGACAGAGACAGAGACAGAGGGGCAGAGAGACAGACAGGCAGATTAGAGATAAGAGATAATAGAGATGATGAGAGTTCTTAATTCGTTACTCTGTTTGCTGCCTCTGCTGATACTTCGTCTAACTTGTCTGGTCACCCTTTTATCTGGTTGATTTCTATAAAGGCTGGTCTTCTTCTTCGATGATTCTTCTTGCCGGTCTGTGCTGAGCTGGACTTTGTATTAAGTTTTTAATTAATACAACAACAAGACTTCGTTATACCCGATCAAGTTTTATTTCGTAGCCCATCTTCCGCACCGGCGGAGGAGGGGGGCGACCCCGAAGCTGACAAACAACGTCTACGCTCTTTGAGAGCTGGGCCGCCTCTGCTAACTAAAACTAAATCTATTTTCATGGCGCCCAATCGCCTGCCACTAAGGGTCAAAGATTATTAAATGTCAACTGTCGGGTAATTTTCCATAGACTCTCTGATTTTTACTCTAAATTGAAATATTCTAGCTACAGATACATTCATAATTTATGACTGCCCATGAATTGTAACATATCCCAAACCGAGACCCTTCAAGACTCACTCTGTATTCTGGCGGGTATATGCATTTTCTTCCGACCACCCGAGTCTCTTGTCAACTCGATCTGTTACTTCTGGCTCCTGTGTCATGGACGGGTATATCTTTTTCCGTTTTTAGTATTTCCTCGAAACCCAATTTAGGGCCTAGTTTCGCCCAGAAAAAAAACTTGATCTTCCGTTATTTATTCATTTTGCCTAATTACTAGCAACTATCGGAAGCATTCACCGGTGACAAACCAAGGTTCCCCCCTCCTTTGCGGAAATTTACGCCGACCTAACTCACTCCTGGGTCAATATTCAAAAGGCCATCTCCGGTTTTTCAGTTTGCGGCTTAATCTCCTAAAACATTTTGTTATTTCTTTTTTGTTTTACTTTCTCTTTCCCACGAAATCCACTTCCCTTTTTATTTCTGTCCAATTTGAATTCACTCCAAAACCCTTCCATTACATTAAACTTGCGAGCCTTCATTCAACATTATCATTCTATAACAATACAGATATCAAGGACACAACAATTTACAAAAAGATTCTTGGGTTTAAAATCGCATGTGCTTTGATATATATGTCTGTTGACATCGCTTTCAATAGATGAGATATTGCTACCTAACTATATGAACTAGTATACTAATTTCCGAGTTGTGTCATTTAATAGGGAGATTGTATGATCTAGATTAAAGTACATGAACTATGTTTTATCTGAGTATACCTAGAACAATGACTCTTGCTTGTACTCATTCTTATGTAATAGCCACCTCCTCTTATTATCCCACCCTCAAGCGTAAATATATAAACGTGACGCATATATTGGTCATTTACAGACCTATACAGAGGTCATTTTCTGTTCATAGCAAGTGATGAGAAAGTTTGCGTTTAGAGTTTTTGTAATTGCATCCGAGAAGTACCAAGAGGCGGTTGTGTGATTTAGGTTTATCGTTTCAGATGCCCCTTTTAGATACTTTACAAATATATTACGATAAACTATAATAGAAATGATGTAATTTATAAATATATATCGTATAAGTCTTAAGATTATATCAATACGCTACTGTTGAAATAGCAGTATCAGTTAATTTATAAGCATCATAAATAATAAATCAACGCTACAGGAGATAATAGATAAATATAAATAAATAATAATCAACGCAACAGGAGATTGGATTTTCTCCAAGATGAAAGAACGAATTTGAACAATTCGACAATAGAACAGGAATGACAAAACAGGCTTGCTTTTTTTTAAAGCAATTGAAAACGATGCTCTCAATAATTTATAACTGTAAAAATAAATTTAATTTTCTTTCTTTTTCTTTTTTCGTTGCAAATTATTACTCACAAAAATGATGTATTATAGTTTGGGGGAATTTTATTCCCAAGAAATTACTCAATGCAAATATTTGAATTTCAAATGTTATTACCTGTGTTAAAAATAAATTTTCTTTAATGTTTTTATTTGGAAAATATTATTGCCTGGCTCACATTAATGGAATCTCTGATTCATCAGGAGGTGTCTCCGTGGCGTAGTAGCTAACGTAACATTGTAGTAAGCGAGTTCGAACTCCAATAGTACGTTTACCTTCGGACTAATAACTTGGGAATGTATGGACCTATTTACAACCCATCTATGGGTTAAATATTACCACTACATTCTTATACATATGGTGGGTTTGTGATTAAATACCCCAACGACTGATATGCAATTAAATAGAGAATCAAACAAAATCAATCCAAACCTGACACGTCACAACCCAGACGCCTACAAACTCTTAATGCGTTACTGTTTCAGTAATTTATGTGTGGACACACAAACACACACACACACACACACACACACACACACACACACACACACACATGTAAGTTATATATCAATAAATTGTACTTAATCTGCTCTACTAATGTATTGAGCACTTAATATTCCTTTTAACCTTGACTTATTCGGTTAATATTTGTATCGACCGTCGATGTTGGATTTAACTCGAAATTCTATTAGCCTTTAATTCATCTTCTTTAATATATATATATATATATATATATATAGTTATATATATATATATATTCACACACACACACACACATACACACACACGGACACACACACACACACACATATATTATTAAACCCGGTTTCAGCTTTAAATTTTGACCATTATATATATATATATATATATATATATATATATATATATATAATATATATATATAATGGTCAAAATTTTAAGCTGAAACAGTGTTTAATTCTTCAAATGTTTACAGTGCGTAAGGCCCAAACATGTAAGGCAATATTACAATATATTTCAGTTAAAAAACGTGGCCCCTCAGACAACATCTGTCTCATATCTCTGCACTTACGCTTGAGGGTGTAATAATGAGAGTAATAGGTTATTCTATAAAATGAAGTAAAAGCAATAACTATTTCACAATGTGAGCTCAAGTAAAGCATAGTACAATCAGTATGGTGCTAACTCCTTCTTAAGATGTAAAACGTATAAAACAGGACTCATGAATCATAGTTTCACGATCCCGATCATCAGGTAAACCAGTATTGCAGCATCTGAACTTTTCAACAAAATAACTACTCTTATTTTATCGTTATTTTTTAGTCATAACTATAATTATGCGGGACAAAAGGTCACGTCTGGGTAATTCCATGTTAAATCACACAAAAAAAAATTTAAAATATTCCCCACCACCTTCAATTTATCTGAAATTTTGTCCAGGTGTGGACTATGTTAAAGTTAGACAATCCCCAAAATATGACTTCCAATTCCAAAAGTTGGTCGAGTTATGCCAATCTTTAGCTCTCCAATTTTATTTTTTTTTTTTTTGGGGGGGTGCATGAAAATGACGATTTTTAGTCAGGAAAATGAGTTCTAGAGATTTCCAACTCCTAAAAGTTGGTTACAAAAGCTTTTTGGTCCAAGGAATCCAAAAATGCTATAAAAATTCTTTGAATTAACCAATTTTAATTTATCAATTGTTAGGGAGAGGTATTTCCCCTAACAAATTGGACAGGATACTCACTGTCGCAAAGGAGAGACGAAAAACACAAAAACGTGGCTGCTTGATGAACGCATTACATGATATATAGTTGAACACTTTATTCAACATCCTACTGTATTCCCGGTCGTCGGTGAGAAAAATAAATCAAATATTGTTATATGTTAAACATATTTAACTGTTTTTCTTAACTTTTTATTATTCCTACATCTTGGGATATAACATTAATGATTTCGGATATTTTCATAGCAAGATCAATAGGTGGGAAAATCCCAATATAGCACTGCATCAATGACAAAAAATTGTATTATTATTATTATTATTATTATTATTATTATTATTTTACGCACATTGAACATTATTTGTACCATAAACATAGTTTGTTTTTTGCTCAGAATCGAAGCTACAACACCAGTTACAATTTTGTACGTTTATGTTTTAAGTGTTTACGTTCAGCCATTTGAATAACATCTATATTAGCAAAAATAACTGTCAGAGTGCAATAGAAATGATCAGGATCATGTTGGTGATTGGATATCTTTGAAAAAATATAGAAATATACATTTGTTTTGTATTAATCAAATTGCCTGTAAAATTCTGACAATCTACAAAGCTCAATATCAGTACCATATTTCATAATGAAATTAAAAATGGCAAATGATAACAATACACAAATAAAACATATCATTATCTGCTAAATGTATTTACAGTGTTTTAAAAGTTTAAAATACAGTACTGATCACATCTTATATTTATACAAATGAGAATGTTAGTTATGGATAATGCCATGTTAATCATCTAGAAGAAAGAAAAATTGTCACCCATGTCAGCCATTAAATAAAGTCTATATGAAGCAAAATTGGTTTTAAACATACAACTGTGTGGAAATTACTTGTGTTAGATAGGAATATTTGATGTCAAAATTGTGTGTAAAATCCCTTAAACAACAATTAAACAATAAATATAAATATGAACATACACGATTAACGCAATTACCTACTCTAGGCATGAAATAACCCTTGACTATTTCACACTCCGTTTATTGGATTATCTTGTATATAAGGTGTGCTAAAATACATCATTACATTTATAGACTAAGTGAGGTCACACGTTTTAAATCTCAGCCAATCAACATCCCTAATTCGTGGCTGCTTGACTACTTATTCACTGATACCGAGAGACGTCCATTTGCAATTATTGACGAACGACTGCAATACTGAGGAGCACCAAGGAACGACCAAAATCGTAACACCGTTAAAATCAGTCAATCAATAAATCATACAACCCCTCGTCGTTATTAGAATTCATTATAGAGTAACATTTTGTTATTATTATTACAAGCTGGATTATCCTTTCAAATTAGAAAAATGTTCCAGATATATGTAATAAGCAATTTCTGCAGTATCTTCTCTCTGATTCTGTCTGTCTGAGAAGTTCTGAGTAGAAAATAAAACAAAGAATGACATGTCCGTTTAAACAACAATTCAATCATAAATAATGAAATAAACAACTCATATCAGTGATATAATGAGCTTTATTTCAATTGTATCATACTAAAATTCCTGTATGAAGAATCAATTCCAAGCTCTGTGGACAGACTGAGATTATACAAGAATTTCTGCTTCAATCATTCAGAATATTTCCATTGTTGTTTGAAGTAATTTATCAACCTCCGAAAATAATATCAGATGAAGGAGTTTGCTTTGAATATAGTGATAAAAGCTAATCGAATAAAGCAAATTTTATTTTCATTAATCAAGTATATTTTTCACTTAGATGTATATATATATATATATATATATATATATATATATATATATATATATATATATATATATATATTAATTTCATGAATAGAGGAATTACATTGATAATTGATAATTGAATTAAATTACCATGACCAGAAAACTTGGCAAACACCATGTGCGACATCCGGAGCACTGGACAGCAGTTTCGACCTCCTTTTTCCGCTCTTCACTCTGTGGTCCACTGGTTCAATCTCTAGTGGCGGAGATTGTGGTATGCACTACTGATGAGACCAAAGGAAGTCGTAACAGCTATCCAGTGCTCCGGATGTCGCACATGGTGTTTGCCAAGTTGTTCTGGTCATGGCAATTTATTTCAATTATCAAATATATATGTATATGTGTGTGTGTGTGTGTGAGTGTGCATGACATCCTTAATTTATCAGGAATAAATTTATTTCAGCTACCTTTAGAATTTACATATCAAGTCTAATTAAATATGAATTTCTCTTCTTAGCAAAGGTAAATTATTGTGTTTCGTTATATCAATCATAATAATTTAAATATCGTCGTGTTTTGATGTTCATGCATTTAAAAAATGTTTCTTAATAATTTCATATCGAACCTTTCAAGTGTTCTTGTATTCTTTGACTTTGATATATTCTCTGAATATTGAAAGGGTACTGCAATCACCCAAATCCTCAGCACTGGAGCATCAATGTTAGATGCATTTCAGTATTCTAGCCTGGATACCCAACTTTTTTATAGTTGGCTTATCCCTCTTCGGGGGATACAGTCAGTATATTCTAAGGGGCATTCTGGATATCAAAGAAAGAATCAACAGTCCAGACCACAGCCCGATTGAGATGTGCTAGGATACTAAAGAAGATTTCTGGACATCTGTGGAGATTTGTTGTCATATAGACTTCAGTGGAAAACCACCGTTTTTGTTCTGAAGATATTCAAAGAGACTTAAGAGATTGTCTATTATACTCGAGGCACTCATAACTTGTCTCTTCCACTATTTCTTTGAAAATTACGGAAACTATTTCGTTGATTCAATTTGAAATTGATATTCAGATATAACCCAATTATAAGACTCAACAAAACAGACAGCGACAGGATATTATGTTCTGTCCAATATAAACATCATCGTAGGCAGAGAAGAGTTATTTTCTCAATCACCGTGTCGGTTGGGGCAGTAGAATACACCGACTGGCCCTTGCAGAGGGGTAAGATTCCTAAATAGAGCCACTTGTTGGTTGTGAATGGCGATACGTCATGCCTAAAGATACGATTCTAGCGGGTGTGGGGTCTGTAAACCGCATACTATGTGGCCTTGTGACATTCAACACTCTACTTTCACCCTCACGACGGGTGGTCGGAGAAACTGTCATCCGATCAATTGGTGAGTCATGTCAATCCCAAGTACATATGATTGTCCCGACCCTAACTGATGAAATTGGTCTATGGCAAGCGCCCACCCCTCTATCATATTAGTGCAATAGGTTGATGTTTGACGGTCATCCAATACACATGAGGATAATGAAAATTATTTCTTAAACAAATCATATATATATATATATATATTTGATTTACATTGTGACTTTTAAACGATCTACCGGTCGTTACTTTTGACAAAGCACCGGTCGAAAGGGCCCTTAAGTTTCCATTTTCTCTATCGGAAAAATAAAATTTTGCTGATCAATAAAGTATGTTGTTATTTTTCAAAATCCTATAAAAGTTCAGCTGTACCAAAATTTGTATATATATATATATATATATATATATATATATATATATATATATATATATATATATATATATATATATATATATATATAAACAAGATTATCCTTAAATAATGAAAAAGGGTTGATATGTCATTAAATGATTGAACCAAAGAACTATTTTCTTCGATCCACTGCTTCAGGTTTCTCTTAAGGCATGGATTATCATGGCTACTTTTTCCCACGAGAGCAGATACCGCTTGCCCCACCAAGGCTTAAGAGTTCAGATGAGTTTTGCCATTCATATACACAGGTCCGCAGAATATATTCCAGATTAAAAATCCCTGCCAATTAGAACCGGAGCACAAACAACACTCGATGCAATATCTGATTGATTGATTGATTTTAATGGCATTTCAACATGTCTGGGCTTATTTCATGCATAAGATTAAGGATTACGTTCATTGTATAGAGTTTATAATGATAGGCATACACTATCATTTTTGTAATAAAGTGGAGATAGAATGCAAAATTAAAGGTAGACTGTAGAAAAATGCAGTTCTGAATTTAAGTTCATAGAGTTTTCTTGGCGACGTCATCTGAGCTAGCCTCTCTGACTGGCTATATCTGGAAGAAGCACCCAACGAACAGTAGATATACGGCCATTTACTCCCTCATCTCACAAACAAAGTAAGATATGCTAGACATACTGAGTACTGATTGTGACGTTCTCCCATGAACACATGTTGGCGACCAGCAAAAACTTACATTCATCGAACACTGTGCAAACACTTGGTGTCATCTAGAGGGTCGTGCGAACGGTGAGCTTTGAAAATGAAGATTTCTTTAATTCCGAGACGACCAGAGGGCTGTTGTAGGCAAAGGAATTTCCGGTTAAATTAAACAAAGAAAAGACGAAAAAAATGACAAATGACTTTTTACCCGGTAAAAGCGAACAAAGAAGTTAAAAAACGGAAGCGAGCCTTTCCGGTCAAAGAAGCAGGGAGAAGATAAAGAAATATATTAAAAAAATGCCGTTATTAGACCAAAAGATAAAGATGCGTACGAGTATCTATCAATATAAAAGGCCTGAGGGTTCGAGCCGACAGGGCAGTCGTCAGTTAGACAGTCAGACAGTGGACGGCGAACAGAGCACAAGGAGCGACCGTCGACACGGTCCATCGCGGCCAAGGACAGTGAGACACCACCAGCCAAACATTTACCTCACCATCCCAGCAGTAGTAGTAGTCATTGTCAACGCTCACCGCCCACCACGTACAGCCGAGAAGAGAAATAAAGTCAAAACTACTACTATACCCATGTGTTGTGGTTTCTTCAAGTCTGGCAACTACATAATTCGCCACGTGACCATATATACCCGCAACGACTACTTACTTACACGAAGTAGGGCCGTGAATTTGAAGCCAGTATATAACATGTTGACTCCTATGCTGATTCTTCTAGCGCGCTAGTTATGGTATCGTGGAATTCAGACGTTTAATCATTCGTCGGGACCCCGCCCCCCGACGAATGCCCTTCTAGCGCAAGTACGGCCCAAAGTGGAATATTGCAAGGAATGGACTGCTAAGGTACTTTGATTCCATCCTAAAATATCAGGGGTCACCATTCACGACCAACAAATGGACCCCTTTCTGGAGTAGTCGGCGTATTCTACAGCCGCTGCCGACAGTTCGAAAGAAGCCAGTGTATATACAGTTTACCCATAGTTTTAGGGAGATTGGAATGGATTCATACCTTTCCAAAAGGTATTAGCACGAAGGGAAATGCAAAAAAAAAACGTCCAGGTTTTGAACTCGTGTCGACGATTCCACTACCTACACAAACTGGTGTATGAATGTATCTATTAATAATGGAGATTCGCTTCCGGTTTTTGTCTGAACAAAAATTACGTCACTGTTTACGTCACTATACCCGAAATCATCATAAAATAGAATAAATACACTCAAAATTTGAGCATGGAACAATTGACAGTCCTCATTGTTTTTTTAAAACAAGTTTTAATAGATACATCCCCAGTATCATATACTTATATATAGTTTGTTTTATTTTAATAGATATTCAAAGTTAATAGAACTTAGTTTCGATTTCAAATTGTTTTATTTTTTTTTTACTCCTTTAATAAATTTGATGATTTCATGATTTATGCTTCAAAATCTCCGACATTTAATGTTTAACTTCCACCTCTTCCAGCAATATCTTTCAAAAAATTATTTTTACATCGCCCGGAGGGTGTTTTTATTTTGCTAGTAAGAATAATGATCCAAATGAAAACGTGTTATTGAAAGATTTGTCAAACATTAATGATTGTCATAAAGAAATGATAAGCACGGTTCCTTGAGAAAAAAAAACTATCCAAATTCGAGAAAAGAACATGTTGATATTCTCCGATTCTCTTTCAAATATTCTTAAGTTGATTCATTTTCGAATTAAGTGAACCAAAGTGTTGACAGCGAAGGCGTAAAACAACTGCGATGAAAATAATAGCAAAATTTGCATGCTTGGTTTTCTTTCTTTTCTCTTTTTTTTTTAAATCTGAAGATATTCTTGTTCTGTTTTAGCTTTAACGAAG
>CM042152.1:111128734-111131234 GCA_023376005.1 Doryteuthis pealeii
TATATATATATATATATATATATATATATATATATATATATATATATATATGGTAAAGAATAAAGAAAAAGTGGACAAAAAGAAAGCAAAACTCAAACAAGTAGATGTTTTGCTCTCTTTTTCTCCAGTTTTTCCTTTATTCTTTACGACATTCTATCGGATTTACTCCAACCCTCCTATCCTCATATATATATATATATATATATATATATATATATATATATATATATATATATATATACAATGTGTTTCAAAAGTAAGTAACCTTTTTAAGAATTGATATTTAAACTAATTTAACTTGTTTGTCGCCCTAGAATAGAACAGACATGTCGACTGGGGATTTCGAATACACCAACTGCACCTCTGCAATGGGGCCACCAGTTGTGTGCCGTTCCGTGATGCTTAAGGGCGGAAATCTTATTCATTGAATGAGCCTCATATATATATATATATGAGTAAGTCGATGAGATTCTTAACAAGCTGCCGGGCGGATGATCCTCATAGAACAACAGCCAGGATCAAGCATTTGAGTCAGGAAATAACTACTACTCATCTCTAAGCGCAGCGCCTATTGGTGAGCAAAAACAGTCAACGCAAGATTATGGTTTAAATATATGCATGTGAACCAGCGCTAAATTAAGGAAACAGCTGCTGCGATGCCTCTGGGTTTCCGATAATGTTTTTAAAACAAAAACGTTATAAAAAATTAAATTTAAATATTTGTACTGAATAATTTATTGGGAATAAAACTCCCTAAAACCTCAGTGAATTGTTTTTTTGGGAGGCCCTTAGCATTAACATTAAAATAAATAAATATCAGGAGTCATTAGTTTTAATCTAGCTTCACAATTTCATATATATATATATATATATATATATATATATATATATATATATATATATATATATACTATTGAAATATATTGTTAAAATGGTCAGAAATTTTTACATATATTCTACATTCTACATATATTTTACAAATCAAAAACGCTTTTAGCGTTAAACGTTATTCATTCATTCAATATATATATATATATATATAATATATATATATATATATATATATATATATATGAGTGTGCACGCGGGGGTGGGGTGTGCGCGCGTCCGCGCGTGTGAATATCTCTGTTCATATATATGTGTAGGAACCAGTGACGTATTAAGGTTTTGTAGGTCCCTGGGCTGTGACGCCTCTGGGGATCCATCAATATGATGTAGGCAATAATATTTTCCAATGGAAAAATCAAATATATCTTTGAAACCTCATGGGTTATTAAATGCCAAACCCATTCTAGTAGAAGAAGAGTCTTAGTGCAATTTATCCCATAGCAAGGGGATAAAAGGTGTTTATATCTTTCCCAAAAGTGTTAGTCAGAATATAAAAGTAATAGCACGACTGCAGTTCGAACTCGCTTCCTATGATGTCGCAGTCCAGTACGTTAGCTACAAAATCATTGGAATCCCATTAATATGACGCAGGCAATTATTTTCCAGGAGAAAAAGTAAAGGAAAAATCGAATTCATTTTTAACACGGGTAATAACATTTGAAATTCAAATATTTGCATTGCGTGATATCTTGGGAATAAAATTCCCCCAAATCATTTTTGTGAGTAATAATTAAAAAGAAAATCAAATTTATTTTTACAGTTATAAAGTCTAGAGAGCATCGTTTTTAACTCTTTGCTTACTTTAAGCCGCTCGTAGCGTCGCTCCCATAATCAGTTGGTTTACACTCTCGCAGCGTAACTTCTTTAGACTGAAAAATCTCAGCTTCCAATAATAATAGGACTTAATTTGAAAAGGATGAATTCAGAAGTGAATAGATAGTGAACATTAAAATATTCCATCATACAGGTAAAAAATACCAAGACAATTTGGTACAGTCGTGGGGGAAATTTGGTAGGTAAAGAGTTAATTGCTTAAAAGAAAAACTAGTCTATTTTGTCATTCCTGTGCTATTATCAGAATTTCCAAATTCCTTTTTTTCATCTTGGAGAACATCCATTCTCCTTTTGCGGTTATTATTATTTATTACTATTTATTTATTACCACCTGTCTTATTCAGTTATTATTTATCTACATTCATAAATAAACCTATAGAGGTATTTTAATAATAACGTATTCATATAATCGTTTAACTTATACAATATATATGTAGAGATTAAAATATATCTTGAGTAATAGTTTTCCGTAATAGCTTTACAAGAATCATACTGTATATTCACACTACCTGCATTTATTTAATAGAATCCTATCCCCACCATTACACCAACCATCTTTAGTGCGGAGATTTGATAGAGGCTCTGTTAGAAGTAATTTTCTGTTTGAAACAAGTGATAAGAAAGTTGTGTTCATAAGTTATAATTGAACAGTACTACATGATGTGTAATTTGGTTTTCGCATTTTAGAAACCACTTTTTAGATGTTTCGATGATTTCCTTACGAAACAGAGATTAACCCGTCCTCATTAAAGAGGGTTTGGAAACTCATGGGGAATGG
>CM042152.1:111136234-111158214 GCA_023376005.1 Doryteuthis pealeii
TTTAAAAATTGTTGAATGAAAATGGGCGTTCTTGGATTGTTTGAAAAATACAACGAACGCTGAACAACGGTTGTAAAATGTAAACAGACACAGACACTCACTTATGTTGTGTGTGTGTGTGTGTGTGTGTGTGTGTGTGTGTGAAAATGTAAACAGACGCTCACTTTCGCTGGGTGTGTGAGTGGGTATGTGAGTGTATATATATATATATATATATATATATATATATATATATAAGTTAAGAGTAAGGAAATGAATCCGACGGTATAATTATAGATAAAAGGATATGAAAACACACAATGCTGTTAAAATGAAAATATGTTTTCTGCTTCTCTCTCGATGTGTCCGGATTAAAAACAAGCTCTGATGATGATTTTTATAAATCGAAATATTGTTCAATATTAGCTATGAATATAATATAAAATATTTTCATTTTAACAGCATTGTGTGTTTTCATATCCTTTTTATATCTTTATATATATATATATATATATATATATATATATATATATTATATATATATATATATATATATAATATTGTGTCATTCTTTCTTTAATCCTTTTTGTACGTGCTCCTATCGTACTGTAAGTAACCTGAGTCTTGTTTTTGGAAATGACTTTATTCGGCATTAAATTACGCCGAAAGGGTTGATATACCGTAAAACAGAACAACCAACCAACCAACCAACCAGCGGGCCTACCTATGCACTTATGTACAACCAGAAGCAGAAGAGCTTATAGCATAATAAGCACAAATAGACAAATGATACCTGATATTCATAATTTGGATGCCTTTTTGATACCTATATGCATATGCCGAATGCACCTCAACATCTGCACCAAGAGAGAGAGACAGAACTATGACGAAATACAAATAACGTTATTATCACATCTTATAAATGGAGGCGCGTGGGCTAATGGTTAGAGTCGTAGGAAATGGACTAGTCGACACGAGTTCAATTCCTCGACGAAGCTGTTTGCATTTCACATGGCGCTAATACCCTTGGGAATTTCCTTCCAGCTATGGGTAAATAGGAGGGCAGACAGGGCTCTTAAACTATAGCCGGGTAACCAGTCTAGGAGATGGAAAACTCTGAATTCAAACCTGTTCAACTCTGCTTAAGAAATTGACCTTGTTAGAGTTTGGTATATGTGTGTGTGTGTGTGTGCAAAAGATAAAGGCTTATTTATGCAAAAGATGAGGAGTGTTTTATTTTTTCTACTTGAAATGCACAGACACAATACAGCTCTAATTCAGTGTATTAATAAAATAAAAGTTGATAAAACATCGTAGCATTTAGCCAGTCTCCAATCTCCCAATGGTCATATAATTTATTTTTGTTTATTTTTCTCATATATTCAAAATCCATATACTGTAATAAAAAGTGACAATTGATTTTATAAAAGAGGGAGACTCAGACATTTTCCGCACTTATGTTTTATGGAAGCCGAGCTCATTGTTGATGATTTGATAGTCATAACCATGACTAATCTGCAGAGAACAAGCTATCTAATCGATGAAAACAGGCCAGTTCTCCATACCCTTTCTGTGGACCCAGAATGATCGTACCTGTTAAGTTCACGTTTATTTATCAAATAGATCTCTTGAAAGATTATTTGTATTCGATAGGACCGTTGGCAACTAAAATATCTTAGGAAACAACAAATATAAAAATAAACGTAAAACGAACATGATTTTCTAGCCTCTAGGCATAAAATAATCCTATATAGGTTGACATGCCGTCAAAATCATCTATCAGTTTGCTGGTATGTCGATGTCTGCTCTTTTCTAGCAGGACCTGTTGATATACCACAGTATAGCTGAGGTAACAACACCCATATCAAATAAGAATTCGTCGGTTAAACAACACCAGATAATCAGGATATACATTTTTTATTCCATTTTGAACACTTTCGACAGTCTTATTTTCAACCAGACAAAAATGCTATCGGTGATACGAATAAGTATTAATACATAAATCAAAATACATTTATTGGTTAGATATATTTGGGATAATGTTTCAAATTTGAAATAGTATTCTATAAAAATGTTTAAAGTTCCCCATTTCCGTGTAATGTTAAGGCAAGCTAGTTTCTGGGATCTATTATCCTGAATAGCGAGTTTGATTCTGGCTGTGTCATATCCTTCCATTGGCGAATGGGCTGGGTAAATAGCTACTCTAAAACGTTTCCTGCATTTATATAATGTTGCTCAGAAATAAGTAAACCTCTAACACTTTCTTTTAAAATATTACTTAATTATAACCAAAATATACAAGTATTGTGTTTTAAATAAAACATTATAAATTAAAAACTGAGACCATTAGGTATCATTTCTTACCAAACTCGTTAATGTTGAAATTTTCAAGCCTATTGTAAAACTGCAGCATCTATATAAAGATCACAGAAATATATATAAGAAATTTACTTTTTTTTGAACAGCTACATATTCATATTTTTACAGACTTTAAATTCTGTATAGTTTGGGGATAAATGCTATCTAATAATATCCGTCTCCTGGGTATGAAACTAAACTTTATCTTGTTGTATGGCTCAGGTTAAAGGATTCTGGTATGTGTGAAATCATTCGTTCTCGGCATGAATTCACGCTGACCTGAAGCATTAATGCCTGTTAATTGGAATCCGGTAAATGATTTTAAATCAATTGGCCGAAAGCAAATTACTCGAATTCAGTTGCTCGAAAAATCATTTCTAGAACTATCAATTGATCAAAAATTTCCCAAAAGATGATACTGATTCTTCAAACGGTTCGAAAACCGATATCCATTCATTGAAGAGTCACAAATAAATATTTAACCGCTAAACTATAAATAGCCATTCTTTTAACGACCAATTTTATTGCGTTACGGCACCCTTATGAGCTTTAGCATTACCCCTTTATCAGTTCTTTCACAGAAATACCAGCTGATTCTTTTATCAACTGATTGCTGACATTAATAAGATGTAAACAACCGTTTTATTTTCAGAGGCTCGCATTCTTTAGTATCTTTCATCTGTAAACAACACGTTGATACTCGGATTGTTTTCATTACAAAACATAATTCTCTGATATTCTTTTTTTTCGAATCTAAATCATAATTTACAAATTTCTAAAATGTTAATAGAGATACATCATTATTTTACACTTTGCAATACCATTATCTTAATCTATTTTTTGAAAAGAATATTTTTATTTTGTTTTTTTCTTCTATCATTATTTCTGATTACCCTCATGGTGGATATATTTTTGTACTGAGATAATAAGGTGAGGATAATTGTGTTTGAATGGTTACCTATATATTAAGGAAAAAACACTAAACAATAATATATATTGGAAATGTAAAATGTGCCATAAAATAAAATGTTCTGTCAGTTTTATAACTGTTAATGAAGAAAAATCATTTATTTATATATTAGACTGTTTGTTTTCTGAGTAAGTAATATTATGAATTATGTATTGATTTAAAATGACTTGGTAATTTATTAGTTAATTGATACCATATATTACTAAAAATATATTACTATAAGATAGTAATACCTGAAACCATATAATTACTAACGAATTGTTTATATAAATAATATTTACTTAAAACTGTAATTGTTTAGAAATTAGTATCATTAATAATAGTAATAATTGCTTGTAAATATGTCTTCGACATAAATAATATACTAAGTTAAAAGAAATTAACATTTTATTTTCAAAAATTGTTGTGCCTCTCTTATTTATGGGCTACTACTCAAGGTGAAGAGAAAAGAAGGATTACGGGGGTTCTCATGGAGTAGAGTGGACTTGGGAGTAATGACAAGGAAAGGGTATTCCACAATCCCTAGATCCCCAAGTGTGGAGCTATCCCATCAGATGCAGTAAAAATATCATATTCTGACAATCCTCTTTTGGAGGGGGAGTCTTATGTCTCTGCATAGGCTCATATATACAGTCAGCCTATTCAAAGCCACAAAAGGACTGACTACTTTTAAGAGCTGGGAAAATTCTACCAGATTTCCATGTATATCTTCTAAGAGAAATAATTGTAGATGAGTGTTCGTGGCGTAGTGGCAAACGTGCTGGACTATGACATCGTAGTAATCGAGACCGAAATCGAGTCGCGCCATTACGTTTATTTTCGGACTAATACACTTGGGAAAGGTATAAATCCCCATCTATGCCTTAAATAGTACGACAGTTGTTTTTTTTTTTACAAGGATTGTTCTGGTATTAAACAATAGACGAAAGTTGATATACCATTAAACAAAGACACCTAACCAAATCAAATAAATAATTTAAAATCCCTTTTATATGAAGTAAGACTTAGAAACATTGACCTACCAAGTCTGGTTTTCCGACGTATAAGAGGGGATATGATTGAAGCCTACAAATACGCACATGGTTTTTATTCAACGAACTCTGCCCTACTAAACATTGCTCAAAATACCTATACAAGGGGACATAAATTAAAACTCCTTAAAAAATCTTGTAAAGCAAATGCAAGACAAAATTATTTTAGCTACAGAGTGGTGAATACATGGAATAAACTACCTTCATCAGTAGTGAATGCCCCATCTCTAAACTCCTTCAAGGCAAAGTTGGATAATCTGTGGAATGATATTAAATATTCTGTGGATTTAAAATGAATATTTATAAGGAACAGCTGACAGGTGTCAGACCTAAAATACTAGCTGAAAAGATATTATTATTATTATTATAAAAGAAGGGTTAATGTTGATTGTAAAGTTAGAATTATATGCATTATCATATTAACAGACTCGGAATTTTTGTGATTACCGATTCCTGTTTTACTTCTTGATAGCTGTTAAACCTAAGTATAATACGAATATTTGTTGTTTTTTATAAATACATATTTATCTTATTCAGTTTAACGTAGTCTGTAATAGAACAGTAATCGTTTGCAGGTAGTGAGGATCGAACTCACTCCCCTAGCAATCTTCAATAAGTATTGGCTTGATTTATAGCCATTTCACTACAGATGGCATCCCTTCAAGTTCCTTCACCAACTAAAGAAATTGATTATGACGATATAGCTAATGGTCGAGGTCGATGGTGTTGGCGCTCTTTGCAAGTGGTTTTTATCGACATAATTTGCGAAACAAAGTTAGCCCGGGAGGTAACAAGACCGGGGCTAATAGCTCTTAGCAACTCTTTGCCCTTTCCTCCAGCTTATAATATATCACCTATATCCACACAGCCACATACACCCGCATCTAAATCTGTGATCGGTCCCCATGCCAATCAGAGCCGTTTAATTTGTGCGCCTTCTTAAAAGACTTCGTTTCATTCTGAGCCGGGCGTCAACAAGGAGAAGCCCCAATAATGGGGTGACCGGCCATGGTTGCTAACTTCCGTTTCGGTTCTGTCCAACTCGAATCAATGGAGTTTCTATTTCCCGCTAACTTTACTCTCCGTTCCCATCGCTCGTTGTCGCTCTCGTTTTGTCTCGCTGTCTTTTCCTCTTCCCCACCGTGCGATACAAATTTAATAAGTCAGCAAGTAACGGACGAAAGATCGGAGGGAAAATAGAAAATCGGAAAGAAAAAGGAGAAATTGGCGGGAAACTTTGAGAAAGTTTTCAGCGATATAAGCGACCTCGACTCGTGCAGAATTTTCGGGATAACGGAAATGGCTGCAATTCGAAGTTAGAAATCGAAATTCGATTAAATCTGTAAAGAAAAAAAAGGCCATACTTAGAAAAGAATTAACGTCTGTGTGTGTGTGCGTGTGTGTGTGTGTATGTATGTGTGTGTCTGTGTGTGTGTGTATGTATGTGTGTGTGTGTGTGTGTGTGTGTGTGTGTGAGAGAGAGAGAGAGAGAGAGAGAGAGAGAGAGAGAGAGAGAGAGAGAGAGAGAGATAAAACGTTAATAGATCAAGAAAATGGAGATTAAATCTAGAATTTAAAGAAAGACATACATGTTGTAGGTGAAAAGGAATTCATGTTTTTAAGTCCAAACATAATTGGAAAAGTTAGCTGATGATATTTTTACCTGGAAATCTCGAGTCCTAAGAGAAAAATACATATAAACGGCCATATATATATATTATATATATATATATATAATATATATATTATATATATGTGTGTGTGGGGGGGATTTTGACGTCTGTAGGACCAAATATATCTAGAAAATCACTTGATTGGGACTGACGATAAAATTTATATATATATATATATATATATATATATATATATATATATATATATATATATATATTATATATATAAACACCTATGGGGATAATAAATAACTTTATTTCGGCAACTTTAATACTTCATCTCTAATTTTCAAAAAGTTAATGAATATCATATTATGTCAAGTTGTTATGATTTTTCCGTCTCTCTGATTTTGTATTTCCTTACATTTATATTATTTTGTATGAGGATTTTCAAAATCAGTGAGACAAAAAATCATATTAACTATACATGGTATGCAATTATTATCCGTTTAAAAATCAGATCTGAAGAAGCAAATATGCCGAAATAAATTTATATCTAATGAACAAAGGTATTCATATAATTATTTATAATACTCCCTATATCTAACAATATATACACAAATGATTATGGGTACGTTTTGAATTCTCCTTTTTGACTGAATCCTCTCATAGAAACACTTGAGACCATTAACCTACACCCCCACACACCCATATATATATATATATATAAGTGTATTTTGGCAGCATTTTTTCTTTTAAACATGTTTCGTTAAACTGTACTGACGATTCTTGTCGGGCGAGTTTTTGTTCGATCCTTTCTAATTTTCTGGCCATCTTTTAATGTCAGGGTGGAACTTGTGTAGCAATCCACCAAAGGTTTCATTACGAGCGCTTTCGGCATGTCCATCTGCCATCTTCAGATATGAAACTGATGGGATGTTTCAAGTGTCTCATTTTTTAAAACAATGAGCAGTAACGTAGGAATTGGTAGTGGGAGGTTGTAGGAATGGTAGAAGGTTCAAACAATAATAGCAGTAGAGGTTTTTATAGGAGGGGGTCACCAGTTTGGGAGAATGAAAGGGGAATAGGCGGGAAATTCCAGCGTTACTGCATTAAAAAGATGGCCAGAAAATTAGAAAGGATCGAACAAAAACTCGTCCGACACGAATCGTCAATAAAATTTAACGAAACACACACACACACACACACACACAACACATATATATATATATATATATATATATATATATATATATATATATATATATATATATATATATATATATATATGTGTGAAAAAGTGAATGGAAGTGAATCCAACAGTATGAAATAAATATTTTAGAAAAAACAAATTTAAAAAAAAACAGCGAATTATAACATCATGTGTTTGTTTTTCTAAAATATCTATTTCATATATATATATAATATATATTAATATATATATATATATATATATATATATATAGGTGGCAAAAAATGAAAATAACATTGGCAGTTCGTTTTAAAAAAAGTATTCAAAAACATAGATTTATAAGTACATGGTGAAGTGAACACTAAAAATATTAGTTTGTTATAAAACCCTTATAAGGACTTGAGGTTGGTATATTGTTTTCTAAAGAGTATTGAATTGTGTTCAAAATGAAGAAGAGAGATGTGAGCGTATTACAGAAAATATTCTTTCTTAAAAAAAGCTGACGTATTGGTATTCGAATGAATATTTGAAATGTACCATATTCTCCTAAAATTATATATATATATTATATATATTATATATATATATATATATATAATCAAAAGTCCAGAGGAAATCTTCCTTACGACATAGGTTTTTTTAAAAACAACTTGTCGCAGTTTGAGAGCTCAATGTGTGCTCTTATTGTTAGAGTCACAGAGCAAATTTATATTTAAATAAATAACAAAAGACTTATAGATATTGCATTATAGACTATTTCAGGGAGCTTAGACAAAAATGTCTAATTCTCCCGACTCATCAGATGCGAATCTTTTGTTATTTATTTAATATATATATATATATATATATATATATATATATATATATATAATGTGTGTGTGTGTGTGTGTGTGTGTGTGTATAGTGTGTGGTGTGAATCTTTGTTATTTATTTAAATATATATATATATATGTGTGTGTGTGTGTGTGTGTGTGTGTGTGTATATGTGTGTGTGTGTATGTATGTATGTATACTATTTCTCGGAATTTTTTAGATGAGGCTTGATAATTAGTATTATTTGTATTATTCGGACTATTGTCCTCATCTTCATTGTTATCAGTACAATGTTTCGGCCGATGTTCCCTCCGGCATTCTTCAGGTATTTCTTGTCGGACTCGGAATCTTCTCAGACTCGGGAACCTTCTTGTCGTAATTGGGAACCTTCTTGTAATAATCGGGAACCATCAAGGAACTTTGAACATAACCCTTTCTTCAGTCCACGGGTATATAAAAATGAAGATGAGGACAATAGTCCGAATAATTCAAATAATATATATATATATATATATATATATATATATATATATATATATATTATATATATATATACTAACACGTATTGAGTCAATGATTGGTTTTTGTTTGCATTTAAAATATTACTGTAAAAACTGTAGCCCTAAACCTGTGAACGTTTTAAAACATGATTTCATTGTTCAAAAATTTTTTTTGTGTATATGACAAAAAATTAAAGTGTTAAAGTGATGAAAGATGTATTCGTTAAAATTTTCTTTATTACCCCTAAAATGTAATAATAAAAAGAAGCTAAAAATTAAACGTGTGTGGAAAATTTCGCTTAATAATTCAAAAGAAAGTAATTGTTTATTCTATGAATAGTTAATTTCTTTAAAAACCTTGTTGAGTGACAATGATCAAAAATTAATATTTAATAATAATTTAATAATATTTAATAATTAATATTTAATAATAATATTGTTTATTCTATGAATAGTTAATTTCTTTAAAAATCTTTTTGAGTGACACTGATTAAAAATTAATATATTTTGTTCTAAGAAATAAATCCCTATATGACAAATATCTAAATTGAGTTCTTAATTTCTAGTTGAGTTACAATGAAAAAATATTCATTTTAAATATAAGCTAAGAATTTAGAATGCGTCCTTAATGTATGGTGGAAGTTCATAAATGTATGAATAGTGTATATCATTTTTTTTTTTTAATTTTTAGGATAACACCGATTAAAGTCAATTTTAACAAAAACAAGAACCTAAGAATTTACGTATAAAAATATTCACTTACTTTTGGAATTGTTTTCTTTGTTTTATTGTTTACATTTAAAATATCATCTAAGAAATCTAACTCGGATCTCAGGCTTTCCGGATAACGCCGGGGGTCCAGCGAGCTTCGGTCGCTGGGGCTTCTTGAGAGTTTGATAATAGCGTCGATCCGAGGGGGCTATCCCCCGGGCAACACCTACCCCTTGACTTAAAGGGGCAGGGCTGGGTTTATTGCCCAGCGCCTGAGGTGCCCCCTTAAGGGGAAATACCGAAGGGATCGACGCAATTTTTGTTCTTTCCCACCCATGAGCTTCGGTTTGTGAGTGGGCCAACGTTAAAACGAGGCCTTGTGCCCAGCCCATACAAGTGGGGTATGAGGCAAATACATCTAAGAAATCTAATCCTAAACACTTGAATAGTTTGAAATTAATTACATTTTCAAAAGGCTATTTCTGAATTGCCAGTTGAGTAACTGGGAAAACTCGTAATTTGGGGCATTCGTAAGACAATGTGCCACTGTATTCGGGTGATTCTGACGGGGAGTACCCCCGTCTGAATAATCTAAATACAGTGGCACATTGTCTATTGTTAGATAATCGATATCTCTTTTAAGTCTTCCATTTTCAGTGAAAATGCTACTAAGGTATTTGAACTCTCGCACTTGTTTAAGCCGTGTTCTATTTATGTTGATGAAGAGATCTGGTGGTGTTTTTTTTTTATAATACTGTTCGAAAATAATGGTAAGCAGTGTAAAATCAGTGTAAGTTCATACATTTTGATTGACAAAGCGTCATCAAAGGTTCCTCTGTAAGGGAGCTCTTATTGGCGAAGAGAGTCACGTGATCTAGCCTATCAGATTAATGGCATACACAATGAACTGTCGGTAACCAAGCAGGGTTGACTTCCAGTGCACACCACCCTCACACACACACACACACACACACACACACACACACACACACACACACACACACACACACACCACACACACACACATATATATATATATATATATATATATGTGTGTGTGTGTGTGTGTGTGTGTGTGTATGTAGCTTGCACTGGAAGTCAACTCTGCTTGGTTACCGACAGTTTTATGCGTATGCCATTAATCACATAGGGTAGATTACGTGACTCTCTTCGCCAATAAGAGCTCCCTTACAGAGGAACCTTTGATGACGCTTTGTCAATCAAAATGTATGAACTTACACTGTGTCAACGAAAATAGAAAGAAAGTTATTAAAAAAACTTTAATGATGTGCGGTAAAGTAAGGAGCTGATGATAGGTGTAGCCCTCCACCTCAGATGCTCAAATAATCTCCTTGGTCTAGCGCTAGTGAAAAGATGATAGACTCCCTTGCTGTTTGGCTGATACCGACATTAGGCCGCCCCGACGACTTTACTTACTTTATATATACGATTAGTTTCCTTTTATTTGTTTTGTGTTTTTCCGTTAAACGATATTTCGTTTAGCGTTCTTTAGGTATAAAAGCAATATATCTTGAGTGCTATACTGGGCATTACTCTATTACTATTCGCATTGACATAATCACTTTCTATATTATTGTAACCTATTTTCTGGTCACTATATCAGTCCCACTGGAATATTCTCTCCTCTTATAGATTTTAATGGAGTAATTTGTTGTATCTTTTCTCTTCATTCTTGTACGTCATTTCTGGCGGCAAAAGTTTCCCATTAAGAACTCAATCCGAAATATTACGACTTTTATTGCATAAAGTTTTTTGAAGTCAGTCTAATTAGCTTTCACTCTTACCCAATACGATAGTTGATCGTCTCTTCTCGCCTTCGTTATTACCTATTTTGCTATTCTCTGCAACAGCAGGTTTATTTTTCTCTTCTTCTCATTCAACGAACTGATTTTCGTTTTCTTTTGATCTACATAACATGGTTTCATTTTCCTTTTTTTATTCGTTCGCTTTTATTTCTTTCTTTTTTCTTTAACTCTTTCCATTCTTTTCTCTTCCTTCTTTATTATTAGAGTTTTTTTTAAAAATAAGTTTCTTTCTAATTTCGTTGACAGCAGGTTTATTTTTCTCTTTTTCCGATCAGACTAGTTTAATTTCATTCCCTTCTGATCTTCCTAACATATTTTTCATTTTTCTTATTTTATTCGCTTTTCATTTTTATTCTTTAATCCTTTCTATTTTTCAGTTCTTTCTGTTCCTTTCCTTTTTCTTCTTTAGTAAAGTCTTTTATATCTTTCTTTTCTCTCTTCCTTTCAATATTTTCAGTATTTCTTTCTTTTGCTTAATGTTCCTTCCTTCCTTCTTTTCTTCCTCGCTTTCTTTCATTCACTATTCTTTTCTTTCTTTCCTTTTTTTCTTTCTTTCTTTCAATGTTCTTTTCGTTATTTCTTTCTTTCACCCAATTTTTCCACATTCCTTCCTTTCTTCTTTCCTTTCTTTCTTCTTTCTTTCTTTCTTTCTGTCGTTAAGTCTTCTTTTTTCTTTTTTTCCTTCTTTCTTTTTTTCTATTCAATGAGCTTTTCGTTATTTTTCCTTTGGCTCAATGTTCTTTTTTTCCTTCCTTCCTCATTCAGTGTACTTTCCCTTCTTTTCTCTTTCTTTCTTCCTTTCTTCCTTTAAATGTTCCTCTCTTTTTTATTCTATCAAAATTCGTTTCGTTATTTCTTTCTTTCGCCCAATTTTCATTCATTATTTCCTTTATTCCTTCCTTCTTTTATTCCTTTTCTTCTTCTTTCTTTCTGTCGTTCAGTGTTCTTTTCTTTCTTTTTCTTTCTTTCTTTTTTACTTTCAACGATCTTTTCCCATCTCTCTATTTCACTCAATTCTCCTTCCTTCTTTCCCTTCTTTAGTTCTTTCTTTCACAAAATTACCTTTCTTCTTTCATTCTGATATTTCTGTCTATTCTGCTTCAGTATTATCATTACATAGTAATAAAATTGCCTCTATTTTTCCTTCTTCTATTTTCTTTCTTAAAAGAATCCTTTCTTTTTTTCTTACTTTATATTCCCTTTTCTTTCTGGTTCTATGTTCTTTCTTTACATCTTTCTTTCTGACTTTCCTTCCTTCTGACCATACTTTTTTTTTCATTTTTTCCATCTTTCCTAATTTTCAATTTTCCCTGCACTTCTCTTTGTTTTTGTTTTGTTTTTGTTTTTTTTTGGGGGGGGGGTTATTTCATTCTTAATTACAACCATTTTCTTATTTCAATGTTTCTGTCCGTATTTTTTCTTTCTTTTCTTTTATTCTCCCTTTCTTTCTTTATGAAATTTCTTTATTTCTTTTTCTCTCTTTTTTTTTTCTCTTTCACTGCCCCTTCTTTATTTCCCCTTTACTTTCAATTTTTCTTCTTTCTTTCTCTTCCTGTATTTATTTTTCTTTTTCGTATTTCTGTTTCCCTTCTCTATATTTTTAATTTTTCTTTCTTTTTCTTTCTTTCTTTCTTTCAAACATTTTCTTATTTCTATGTTTCTTTCTATTTCTTCTTTTTTCTTCTTTTTCCTCCCTTTCTGTCTTTCTGTCTTTCTTTCTTTCTCTTCCTGTATTTTTTTTTTTCTTTTTCGTATTTCGGTGCCCCTTCTCTATATTTTAATGTTTCTATCTTTCTTTCTTTCAGACATTTTCTTATTTCTATGTTTCTTTCTGTTTTTTCTTCTTTTCCTTATTGTTCCTCCCTTTCTTTCTTTATTTCTTTCTTTCCCTGACCTTGCTTTTCTCTTTCTTTCGATATTTATTTTTTCTTTCACTGTCCTTTCTTTTTTTTTTCTTTCTCTCTTGGTGAAACGTTGCCCGGAGTTTCACTACTAATTACCATGCAGAATTTTAGAAAAATGCACTAGGAGAGATTTATCGGCTTCACAGCAAAATTTCCATACATATGATCAAATACAAAAGAGAGACCACAGGTCTGTGTGTGTATATATGTGTGGTTGCACGTGCGTGTGTGTGCATGTGTGCGCGTGCGTGTGTTGTTTGTGTGTGTGTGTGTGTGGTGTGTGTGTGTGTGTGTGTGTGTGTGTTTGTTAATTATACTCAGACGAGTTGCTACTTGTTTTTAAATGTATTAAGTAAGAGTATTTAAAACTATGCATATGGTGTTCATTCAAATATACATGTATGGTAAATACATATATATATATATATATATATATATATATATATATTATATATATATATATATACGTATTACAGTGGCATGTATATTAAAATATATATGTGTGTAGGTGTGTGTTTATAAGTGAGTGTGTGCCTATATGTTTGTGTGTGTATATATTATTATACGTACCACATACCTGCAAATATACCTACACACACGCACACAGAAATTCACATTGAAACATACACATACACAGACAAACATACACACACACACACCCATACACACATATACATATGTGTGTGTATAGTTAATCAAAGCATACATATATCTAGATCCTATACACACAACCACTTACATATATACACAATCACCTATCTATCTATATACTTATATATATCTATATCTATCTCTTTATGTATATATATATATATATATATATATATATATATATATATAATATATATGTGTGTGTGTGTGTGTGTGTGTGTATATAATGAATAGTGAATGAAAAATAATCAAACAATGAATATATATATATATATATATATATATATATATATATATATATATATATATAATATATATATATATGCATGTTCTAGCCTAGGTTTTGATATATTCGAAGTACTCATTTCATATATTTCATATTCACATTTTTATGTTTTACGTAACCCAAAGTCTCAATGAAAACATTAATATATACATACATTAGAAAACTGCAGTAAAAATCCTCAATGCAATATTATAAACTAGATTTAATTTGTAATCTTTTTGTCGCTTTCTGTAAACTGGAGATTACTGTGCTCATAAAATCATTTCAATTCCATTTGTAGTGTAGATCTGAAGAGATGAAATTGGAAGGTAAATAACGCAAAAGCTTCTATTTCTACACAATAATTGTTTTAATTTGTTGCTTTTCTGTCTTTCTTATTGATGCATGTTTTTCTTTTCTTTCTTTCTATATGAGAATAATCATTTTCGGCAACATGATATATTGACTTGCTTCGTATTTTTCCTCGTCACGTATGTAAAACAAATACCAAGGTTGTTGACTTGTCCATTTGGTTATAATAGACCCGGTATATACCGCTTGTCCTCGTACACACACAAACACGCAACTTTAAATAAGAAATATGTTGTAACTCTGTTTCAGAAAATCGGATTCCACACGAAATAAATGTCTCGCTTTCTGAATATATAAAAAAAGTAACTCAGCTTCTTCGGATAAATCTGAAACGTAAAACCTAACGCGAATTGATATTTTTTTTTAAGAAGAAAACGTAATAAAATCTGAATGCATTCTGTCCTCAAATTCTGCATTTTGCAAAATTACAGATAAAAATGCCGTTTGAAAAAAATTGCATCAAAATCTTTAACTCACCATAAAATATTTTGATGATAAAGTAAATAAAGGAACCTTTTTTTTCTGAAAGAAATAAACAAATTGTATACCTTGTTCTTATTTATTATATTTTTCATATCTAGGTATAAAAGTAAACAATCATTTTCATGTCTTTGCTTCGTGAAAGGGGTGGTCCACGATGACTGTAGGTAGATTGGGTGGCTGGGAAAGCCAATGCGGGTGATAAAGGCACGTTCGCTGCGGCTGCGGTTGCAGCATCAGTTTTGGACCAGCGCAATGTTGCAGCTCTTCCCCCTTCGCATTTTGTCTTCGAAGGTGGTCATATGGGTATTTAAAAAGCAGGAGACAATATTTTTGGTGAGGAGACACTAAGAGTCACGATTCACATCGGCTGTAGTTGTAATCCCTACTGTTTAATTAAATATGAATATTTATTTCAGCAAATCCAATAATTCCCCAATTTTTATATTTCGAAATGTAAATTCTACATGATTTGTAGCAACTTATCTTTTAATATACGTATGGACAAAATTTCACGCGTTTTGTTTAACGATCTCAATTAAAATTCAAAAAAAGAAGGATATAATAAATGAAACTTAACGTAATTTTTGTTGTTGTATAGAAGTGAATAATAAAAATAATCGCCTATGAAAAATATTTGTTTAACAATCTTTAAATAGGAAAATTTATCAATTAGAAACTGTATATGTATCATATAGTACCTAAATAATGAGAATAGAATCGTCTGTTTATCCCATGAATAATATCTGACGAAACCACAGAAGGGAGAAACAACCGAGATCTCACGAGACTAGTTAATTCAACTAAGCAATTGCTAATTACTCTGTTCACTTTGTATCGTTGCTTAGTAAACATATTTTCATATCTCGAATATTCTTTGTGTTTTTTCAATTATTTTGCTGTTAACTCTGATACTTGAGTTGCAACAATATGTCAGAATGGCGCATTTTTGCGTATTTCTCTCTTGAATATGAGTTCTTTCTAACGTGATTAGTTTCATTGTTATAATTAAGAAGTTCATACAAAAATCTTTATGTCTGTTCTTAAGGAAAAATTAAAACAACTAACAATTTCAAATTGAATAAATTCATGACCACGCCTAATAATAGAGAGGCTATTATAACTATTATAGGAATAATTATTATAGGAACTTTTACAATTGTTATAGGGCCCCTTTTGATTAATTTCGAGTCATGTACTACTCTTAAGTCTAATATTTATACATTCTAAATTGTGTTGATCAAACCACTTGGTTTGTTTCTTCTCAAATTCTATGTAATTTTGAGGATGTCTGGAAAAAACTTGGTGAAAGACGAGATTAAGAAATGTTGTATTCTTTGACTAAAGGTGGTGCGTTTAGCCCTGACATTTCGCCTTTACTTGCCAATAAGTAATAATTGACCCCTCCCCCTTTTTTAAATCTCTACTTCTCATGTTTGACTGTATCTTACACCTACAACGAGAGTTATTGAGAGTTACATTTTGTTGTTTGTCACAGAGCCGGTCCACATAATCACTGGTGTGGCGATATTACGGAACTTCAGAATCTTCAGGCTTTATGTATGATTTGTGAGTTTCGATGCTATTGAGTTTAGAAATAAATAATTAGTTGATAATTAATGAATTAGGCGAATATATCTGTTCAGATGTAAGGCGTAAACAAATCGAGAAAAAGTCGATCTATTTATGTACATTTCGGCATATTATGCCTCATCAGCCGAAATGTACACACAGAAATCGACTTTTTCTCGATTTGTTTACGCCTTACATTTGAACATATATATTCGCCTAATTCATTAATTATCAACTAATTAATTTTCAAATTAGGTATGACTTCAGTTAACCACATACTCTCCCAAAAATTGTTGGCTATCGCCATCTCAAACAAACGGTTTGTTTACTCTCATATATATATATATATATATATATATATATATATATATATATATATATATAATATATATATATAAAGAGAGCTAACATAATTTAAGGTAGCGAAAACAAGAAATTGGTAGCATTTAATAAATGACAGTTTATCGCTAATCCGATTTTCAAAGGGAAATTTAGTTTGAAAATCACTCTCAGTCAATTCTGGTGTGTTCATGTGTAGGGGCCCATACTAGAATATAATTTATGAGTTCTCCTTCCTTCACAAGCAACTGTTCATCTTCATTGGATGTTTTGTCTGATAAGCGTTTGTGCAGCTGCTGTTATTTGGAGTGTTGAAGAAATCTCTAAACACACACACACAGTATAAAGATTTCTTCAATGAACAGATGGACTCGCCACTTCAAATACACTTCACTGTCCGGATTATAGTAGCCTGTCAAACACTTAAAAAATTATTTTCATTTTTTGAAACTCCCTAAAGACAATTTCTTCAACAAGAAATTTTCTCCTGGCGATGACCTAAGCTCGAAACTAGTTGAGAAAAATAAACAAGATAAAAGAAATATTCTTGTTTGTCTCATCACTTTTGTTCATGTTCAGGAGATCGGATGGGAGGATAATTTTTGTTTTTTTAGGAATCAACATTCGTATTTTTTTCATATAGTAAAAGACCAGGTCTGCCGTCTGTGAAGTTCAAAACTAAACTCATGTCGATGTGAGTAGGGTGTTGGTGGAGGGGTGTGTATACGGTATTTTAATTTTTTTTTTCATAATTATTGAATCACTTAATTATTAAAGATCCAAAACTAAATTTTGTGTGCTTCTTAGTTATAAGCAAATTAAGTAGTATGCGAGATTTCAAATCTGAATGGTATCTCGTTTGTGAGTTATAAGTCGACACGTACATACCAAATCATACTAAACTTTATTTTATACATATATATATATATATATATATATATATATATATATATATATATATATATATATATATAAGAGAGTTTCATAATTTGCTTGAAGCATTGTGTATATATTGGTTAGGAGGTTGATTTAGAAGGCTATCACAATGCAGTTTGGAATAAATAAAAAATAATAATACGGTAACAATGGTGTTGTGTGTTAACCTGTATTTTTTATTATTTATTATTTATTATTATTTCTTAATTTTATCAGTAATAGAATTACTTGGAAGTATGATTATTTAAAAAAAATACAGGTCAACACACAACACCATTGTTACCGTATTATTATTTTTTATTTATTCCAAACTGCATTGTGATAGCCTTCTAAATCAACCTCCTAACCAATATATATATATATATATATATATATATATATATATAATGTGAACTGATAAATTATCCACCTGTCCTCAGATCAATCACATACCTTAATTTAAAAAGAATAGAAAGATAAGCTAACGTCAAGATGGAACAAATGTTCTTATTCATCACCGTCTCTTGGAGGATAGAAAATGATTATATGATGTGAATTTATAACAAAAATAAAAGAAACCCATTGAAAAACATATTACGAACGTAAAGTTATTTTTAAAACGTCAAATATTCATAAAATATCAATAAGTTCTTTGACTAAATTCATATTACAAAGAGTTTTGTCTGAGAACATGTTTTATGATATCGACGAGCTGACCAATCAAACTCCGGTAATAAATGCCCCCATCCCCCAATAAAGAAGAAGAAGAAGAAGAAGAAGAAGAAGAAGAAGAAGAAGAAGAGAAGAAAACGCATATTCAATCAGTTGCAATGCGTCTGAGATACAAAGGCATACAATAAAAAGATTATTTGCTTTAGTTTGTGTATAAAAACGTTAAACTACAGTTTTTACGATATCTAGTAGTTTGTTTTAAGACATTAGTTTTCTGAATGTCCTCATATATTACTCCCATGATGCATGCAAAGCGGTCAGTAAATGTCTTTCTGAGCTGGAATTGTTTGCCAAAGTCAATAGTGCATTATATTTGTTGGCTTCTATAACACCTAGTGAAATAAAAACAATCAAAACATATACAATAAAATAATCTAAAACAAAACTGATAGTTTATGCCACAAAATATCCGATTCTATTTCCTGATTCGGTTCTTTAATGGAAATATTATTGTTATAGTCTTTTTCGAAACAAAAAATACAATGTGTGTTAAAATAGTGAAAGATGAAAAGGATGAATTGTATTAGCAAAGTGGAAAGAAAGTCTTGTTTAACAAACCAACAAATTATGGTGGAGATTGAGTAGTTACAAAACAAAATAGATTTTATACACCTGTAATGGCCGACTTTTAAGATTAATCATTTACCTAAAAAATAAGGGGTCGTTCATTATACGAGATACAATGTGTGTTATAGTAAATAAAGAAAAGAGTGAATCTTAATAGCAAAGTGGAAAGGGTTGATAGTGGTTCAAAAACTGCATACCGTTTATAATATTGTAATGAACGACTTTTAAGACTAATTTTTTCACTTCAAAACTAAGGGGTCGTTCATTTGTTATGAGCAAATTCGTGTTTTGTCTTATGATTATTTCCAGCATTTTGTATTATCAATATACAGGGTGTCACAGAAGTCATGTATTATCCAAGTTTTGAAAAACAACACCTTTAGTTATTTCAAAAACATATTCATTGTTAGTGATTGTCGCAATTAATTTTCTATCTCCCAATTTGAGCATTTATTATAATTATTCTCAATAACAGTGATTTAAAATGAACAACGGTGTACTTTTGAAAACCAGGGTGGTGTGTAACTTCTGGGAAACCCTATATATATATATATATATATATATATATATATATATATATATATATATATATATATATATATATATATATACTAAAGTTGAGTTAATCAACTTGTGCTTCCTAAAGGTTTTTACTGTTTAGTTTAATGACACGAAAATCAAACTAAATTATTACTTACCTTTAGGATTGAATTATTTTAGAAAAAAATTCTCTTTTAACTGGTTCTAAATGGTCATAATTTGCAATTAAGTCAAAAAGCGACCAATCTCTTACTTTACTCTGTGTCTTCCCCTCTATGTATCTCTAGACTACCCCTCGTTATATACTGTTAGTTTCTCTGGAGTGTAGAGGAAGAGAGGGCCGGGAGAATTTGAAATGTATTTCTATGTTAAATTTCACAACCAGCAACCTGTTTTAAAAAAATTACTTGCTTTGCTATCTCTTTTTCCCTAATCGCAATGATCTACCCAGAGCTGAATGGGTAACCCAATGGGCCACTTCTTGTCAAGTATATATATATATATATATAATATAATATATATATATATATATATATATTTGTTATTATACGATTAATTGATGTTAAATGCGTGCCAATCAGTCCAGGGTTATTTCATGTCTAGAGGTGAGGGAATCAGGTTCATATTAACATTTTTGTGTATTTGTTTTTCATGAGTTTTGTTCTTTTTTCTTTTTTTGCACACGTCATTTTCGAATATGAATATGGTTTAAAGAGATCTATATATCCCCTGGAATGGACACTAATTAGTCCTACAACTCTGGAAGGTATTCAAATTTTTTATCTCATTTATTTTAAACATTTTGAATCGTTTTAAACCATATATGGGACCATAACACGTTCTACCATTTTGCATCAGAGTGGACCCGATAGTAATGACAATAAAGAAATTCTACACACTGCCTAGATCTCCAAAATGAGAGCGTCATCATCAGATGCAATTTAGTGTCATTCCCAGGACACCAGTGTGTACAGCCATTTTTATTCTAAACCCCGTTGACAGAACGGACTATTAAGTGACAACCTGTACAAATCAGAGAATCTATCTATCTATCTATCTATCTATCTATCTATCTGTCTCTGTCTCTGTCTCTGTATGTCTCTGTCTGTCTGTCTGTCTGTCTGTCTCTCTCTCTATATATATATATATATATGTGTGTGTGTGTGTGTGTGTGTGTGTGTGTGTGTGTGTAGCGCGTTGTCTAATGGTTAGATTTGCAGGAAATGGACTCGTCAACCCGAGTTCAATTCCTGGACGAAGCTGTTGGCATTTCACATGGCACTAATATCCTTGGAAAAGGTATGAATCCAATTCCAGTTACGGGTAAATAACAGGGCAAACTGGACTCTTTAAACATGGCTAGGTAACCAGTCTAGGAGAAGGAAAACTTTGAATTCAAACCTGTTAAACTCCGCATAAGAAATTGACCTTGTGTCGCATCCTGCTTGTGCAGAGGGGTGGGTATATATATATATATATATATATATATATATATATATATATATAATATATATATAGTTAAAAAATTTTCCGAGATGAAATAAAGAAATCACAGAGCTCAACCACTAGTTGTAGGAGCTTTATTTATTTATTTAATTTTTGAATATAATTGTTTTTTTGTAGGCATCTATTCAGGGTTTCAAGCTTTTTTGCTTTCGTCAGGATACCTTTAATTCTCTGGTGTTTCTGCAAAAACATTTCTTGTGGTTACGTTTTTTGTTAAGGACCGCAATTATATCGGTTGATTATATATATATATACACACACACACACACACACACACACACATATATATATATATATATATATATATATATATAGATATAGATATAGATATAGATATAGATAGATAGATTCTCTGATTTGGACAATTGTACAGGTTGTCACTTAATACTCCGTTCTGTCAACAGAGTTTATAATAAAAATGGCTTTAATATTTTATGTATTTCTTTTACTTTTTATTATTTTATATTTCTTTTACTTCAAACAAATAATATTGACGGAATATCTGAGTCTCTAGTATCTTTAGTCTAAGAAGAGATGTACTTATGTGGAGGAGAACACCCATGTATATATGTGTGTGTGATGGTGTGTAGCACCTTGACTTCCGAGTTGATTCGTTCCGCTCGTAACTCAATTTCTTTGTATATATATTTTTATATTGAAAGAAACTGAAATGGCATTACTCGATTCCAGCGCCAGCGACGAAATAAACCCCCCAAAAGGTTTTGTTACGTTTTTTTAAGTAAGAAATATGGTACTATATGTAATACATCATAATAAAATTGAATATGATGAATATGTTTAATGTTGATTTTTTATAAATACTGTTTTTCTTTAGTGTAATGGATTTCTAGTGAACCTTTTAATATAAGCGCAACTGAATCTTCTCTGAACCTCAAATTTAAGCCCTCAACACAAAGCAACAAACCGACCGAACCATAGCTCGAAACTAGTATCAAAACACGCTAGTATTTTATACACACACACACACACACACACACACACGTGACCGCACGCGCACACACACACTAATATATATTATAATAATATATATAATATACATTCTCAAAATGCTGAAACAGAAGGTCGTCAGTAGGGAGAGGGGTGGTTGGGGGTGGTTAGTGGATTTTTCTTCTCACTAGCATGG
>CM042152.1:111158314-111190263 GCA_023376005.1 Doryteuthis pealeii
TAGAGAGATGGCAGTCCGGTCTTCAAATCAACGCACCAAGGGGCGGTCTCGATCTATAAGCTCTGCTGATGAGGCCTATAGGCCGAAATTACTACAGAGATGATTTTTCCTCGATTTGTTTAGCCCATACATTTAATCAGAGTATTCCCCGCCTAATTCTTATTAATTATTATTTTCAAAAGTTTAGGTACGACCACATTAAGCACTTATTCTCCAAATTGGCAAAAGCCATTCTAAACAAACCTGTTTACAATATTTTCTATTTATATAACCCATATATATATATATATATATACAAGGGTGAGTAAAAAGTATGCTATTTAGTTTAGAAAGGTTAATAACAACACAGGAACATGTATCATACATCAAAAATGAAACTGGTCCTCTGTGGATCATATCCCTATATATATACGGGTGAGTCAGGAAGTAATGCCATTTTGTTTAGGACAGGTATAATTACCAACACAGGAACATGTATCATACATAAATTGGAAGCTGATCCTCTATGGATTCCATCCCTACTTCTCCACAATAGGTGAGTCAATACATACTAAGACAATATAGTTTAACTCATTAGAATAAACTGCAGAAGATATGGTTTTATCCATAATTTCTTGCTGATCAGGTGTTGGTAGTGGAGTGATCTTTCAGAATGAGTTACTACTTTTACTTTTTTATTCTTACTTACAAACGCGCGCAATACACACACACACACACACACACACACACAATATCTCTCCCTCTCTCTCTCTCTCTCTTCTCTCTAATTATATCCCCTATAATATATATATATATAATATATATATATATACTATCGCCCGGTGATTGCCAAAAAAGACGGGCATGAAACCTAAGGATGCAGATATGATTTCCATGTAATCAAATATATATACAGAAACAAATATATATTTTACTATTCATTATGATATAATAGATCTAGCACATATACTTTGCTCTCTCCTAATGATACTATATTTTGACCCACCACTGAGATCAAGTGAGGTAGTGTAACTCAATCAATGTTGTGATATATATATATATATATTTATTATATATATATATATACCTTATTCCCCATATAAAATGGAATTTGATAATTTGCTTTTCAAGAATTGTTATGTAAAGTATTTATTATTTATATTTTTTGAATGCAATTCACAATGCGCATATTGTATAAAATTCGATACAATTATTGAAAATAATCATAACAAGCAAACCCGGCAAATGAAGTGCGCCATCGGGAATCCGTACAAGCGTTTCAACTTTATTAAGTCTCATCAGTGGTGTATACTACGATTTCCTCGACAGAAATTCGAAACCGGGAATCCAGCACGCAGAGTCAGGAACTCTACCTCTGAAAGTTGTAGCCTTTCTTTAAAGATGACAGACAAGTATTCAGAATTAAGTTTTTTATTTTGATTTTTATGTTCACGAGCGAGATAATACCGACAGAGGAGTATCTGATTCGGATAGTCCGGAACCTACGGACTGGGTGTTCAAGTTGCGAGTAACAATCTCATTCAAAAATTCTATGATCTCAATACGTCTTATAATATATGCTCTGGTCGTCCTTTACATGACTAACAGAGGTCGATTATAATCAGTACAGGGATCAAACGCATTGCGGTATTATTATACAGACTTCATAAATCAGTTTCGATATCTCGCTCAGGAATTTTAAAGACTAATAAAAAAATCCAAGTCTAAATTCTTGCCTGTGACCAAGAAAATGTTCCTTCCTAAAATAAATGCACTTTTTCCCATAATATATATATATATATATATATATATATTTCATATCACTTGTGGGTGTGTGTGTGGTGTGTGTCGCTGTGTGTGTGTTGTCAAAAAGTATTATTTCAGCTTAAACTTAATAAAGATGTTCTTCATGCAGTATCATAGCAACAAGAGATAATCAACAGTTAGCAAACCGTTGTTGGTCTGAAAAAATATCAATGAAATTAAGAAAGACGTAAAAATTGAAAATACGTTTCAATTTCAACGAACTCAGAAAAATACAGAAGACAATAAAATTGAAATAATCCTCTTCATTAAACAATTTATTTGAACACGCGAAGACTCCGTAAAAGTAGACAATAACAAGTCCATACATGTTTAAAGAAATACTATTTGCTTCTCAAGGAAAAAAAACTCAGTCCTCAATTCAGATGACTGTTTGTTTAACCACACTCAAGGAACAACAAAATAAAAAGACATTAACCCTACCCAACCCCATATTCTCTCGTTAGAAAACTTCAACTCTTCTCTCTTCTGCGCGATTTAACTCTTGCTTTAAGAGATCATAATCCTGAGACATTTTCCCGAACTTTCCTGCCTCAAAATCTCTGCAGTCTTCTTCATCATAATATCGTCTTCGTCAGCCGAATGTCTATCGCCCGCATAAGATCAATATTTCCCTCCCGGCCATTCATTCATTAACTTAATCATTCTAGCTGGGGACAACTTCAATTGGTTTTTAAATTTGATAAGATTGAAAATAAACTATATTGTAAATCACCTTCAATTTCTTACTTATTTTCTTTAACTATTCATGACTTGCTAATTTTTCTAAAACTTTTTAAAAATCTAAATCCTACGTAAAATATGTTAGAATATACTGTACACTGAGGCTGTAGTACACGTCGGGCTACTCGGGTAGGACCTTTGAAATTATTTAACAAAAGCTGAAAACGTTTTGTAATCCGAAAAGATAAGATGTTCAGAGCAAAGGTATGTCTTGCTTATAATATATACTACAAATGGATAGTGAATTATATGAATTAACATCGGGAGTAATGATTTTACACCTACTGAACAGTTGACTCTTTTGAGAAGTATTCTACGGTGTAGGGGTTATTTTTCTTACTTGCCAGTGTTTTCCGTTAGGTGGCGTTGCGACCGGTAGTATATAACGCAGTACAGCCAAATTATATTCTCTTTATTTTAGACTCTCCAGCCGTCAGAGCTAACATACAATTTGTGTCCCGTCGTGTAAGACTGGGTACTTGTTCTACAGCCATAAGCATTAAGTGTACTCTTACCATGGGCCCTACTATACACTCTATTTTCACACGTTACGTGATGATTTTTCCACACAGGAAGTGACAACAATTATTCTCCATGTAGTAGTCACAAGACTATCTACAATTTATCTTTTCCTTAGAACATTGATCTATCCTGTTTTTGTATTGTTTCTGTTAGAATTTGCTAAGACAATAAAGTCTATTTGCTGTCACGTTTATCGGGATTTATTCAATATTTATGTTTGTATCATGTCTGAGGAAATGATAGACACAAACTACCATTCATATCAACAACGATGTTTTCTCAGTCGGTAGAGTATCGGCTTGAGAACCACAAGGTTCTGGATTTGATACCGGGCCTCGCTAGCACAGTGCACGAGTAGCGCAGCTTGAATCTGTACAGCACAGTGGGGATTTGATGGTAGGTGTGGAGCTCCACCTCAGACGAAAAAACTTATTTAGCACGAGTGAAAAGGGGATAGACTTCCTCACTATTCGGCTGAAACCAAATAGACCTATTCGCAATTTTACTGACGCAGATGATCGAGTGCTTCTCAAAAACACACATGCACAATCCGAATTACTGCTGCATAGTATAGAGAGGCATGGGCCCTATATGAACTAGATAAAACTGAGTTCATGTGTTTTAAATAAGATGGTGGCATCTTCCCACTGGACAAGTATGCCTCTGAATTTAGTAAACCAATTCACATACCTAAGTAGTAATGTCTCATCTACGGAAGGTGATTTCAATATGCACATAGGGAAGGTATGGATTTCAATAGAAGATTATTGCTGATATGGAAATTTGATCTCTCACGTTTAAGTTTTATTCGAACATAGTGGCTGAAGACAGAGAACCGCGGTCAAGCACAAAATTTTTCTGCTTTAGCGAACTCTCTTTAAGTGAATCGGTGTATTACTCGTATATATGGGCCAAAATAGAACCAACACAACTCTTGCGTGGACCTAGAATTAAAGTACTTGACAAGTGGTATACTTGTTTACTAAATTCTAACCGTACTTAGTGCGAAAATACCTATGTTAAAATGTGACTCTTTTATCTCTATCAAGAGAGATCCTTCTCTTTCTATTTTATCACCTATTAAAATCTAGGTCTCCCTAACTCTTTTATCTATTCCTTTGATAGTGGGTCAAATCATCCAGTAAAATTGTTACCCACCACTTCAATTTTTTTCTGAAATTTTGTACATGTGTTGACGGTGGTATAGTTAGACAATCCCTCAAATTTGAGCTTCGCATTCTAAGAATTGGCTGAGTTACGCCGATTTTAAACGCGAAAAATCTGAAGAGGGGCAAGAAAAATGGCAACATTTTGTAAATTATTTTTGTCTATAAAATCAGTTCTAGAGCTTCTCTACTCCTAGACATTAGTTTATAGAATCTTTCCTGCCCGGGAAATCCAGAAATGTTATCAAAATAGGCATAGAGCTAACCATTTATAAGTTATTAATGATTTCTTAATTTTTCATAGACAATTTTTTTCAGAAAAATTGAAGAGGGTGGATGACATGGCCTGGATGATTTGACATGGAATAACCCTATTACTACAACACATAAATACACACATTCTTGAACATATATAAGATACGCTACCTATGATTATACCCACATCCAGAGGGATATGCGTATCTCTACATACATATACGGGAGAGTAACCATGGAGTAGTGCTTAACGTGTTGGACTGCAAAATGATAGTAAGCATGTTCTAATCCCACTCCCGCTATTAAGTTTAAAATCGGACTAAAATTGGGAATGGTATAAGACCTCATCGCCCCAGGTTATGGTTTAAAGATTACCACTACTCTTCTTTTACAAGGTTAGCCTCACCAATTGATAAGCCACAGAGGTTTACATGGCATTAAACAAACTGGAATATACATGCATATGATGCGCCTATACGTATATATACATCAAGACATACTCGAACCCACACGCATACAAAAACAGAAGGGTTTATAATTTCAGAATAGTAGCTATCGAATCTTATTGATTAACTCGAAGATACTATTGGTAGCCAGGAGTTTATTAACGAAAAATATACCGCTAACTCTGAAACCAACAATCTAACTCAGTCTCCCATCAAAAATATGGTACCAGGTAATATAGGTACAAGACATATACAGCCATGGGATTCCCTTACCGGTAAACTTATACAGGGTGGACCATAAAATAGTGACACATACAAGATTTTAATAATTTAGTCTTTACAAGAATAAAATATATTCCTAGATATAAATTTTTGGATATTTTTAGAGGTACCTGGGTACGGAATGAGGGTATACATGCAAAAGTATAAGGAAGGGCAAAGGCAAAAGATGACGGATAATCTTTATCATCAACTATTATGGAATTTTCATGAGGTATCTTAGTTCTTAATATAGATATCGATCGCAATACTTCATTACTATATTTTCTATTTGAGAATCTTGAATTAAGATTTCATTTTGTGCTTTTCTATTTGTTGTGGCTTCTATGTAAATCTTTATCATCATCTCATCATCAATCATCATCATCATCTTCTTCTTCTTCTTCTTCTTCTTCTTCTTCTTTCTTCTTCTTCTTCTTCTTCTTCTCTTTTCTTTCTTCTATAGACAATTCCCAACCAAAAATGCACCTTTATCAGTCCCCGCAGGTAGATTCCCCTTTGTGGTTGTTATTATGTTGTGCCTTTAAGATCTGATGTCAATTGTCTACACAACATTGGGTTACTTATAAATTGTTTCTGCTGAACAATTTGTTTAGTGTTTCAGATTTAGCAAAATGCTCTTCAGTTAACTAGAAAAAAATATCTTCCGCACATTTCTTGTTATAATTTAATTCGGTGTGTTTGGGTGGGGACTAGTGGCTGCGGAAGGAATTAAAACTATTGCCTCGTACATCTTGCTATGACAGCGTTGTGACCACTAATTTAAAGGCTTTTTTTCATATTCTATGTTCACCTTATTGAAAATATTTTCGTTGCTAGAGTTTATGACTCGTCTGTTTGCAAAGGATTTACATTTCTATCCTGTTTATTCTAGGGTTAATATATTGCGAATAGATCATAATTGTTATTGATTCATAACGTTTTTAGCGTTAAATTTTAATTAATTAATAATTCATATATATATATATAATATATATATATATATTATATAATTTATGTATATATATATATACTTAATTTATGTATATATATATGTATGTGTATATATATATATGTATGTATATATATGTATACATATATACACATATATATATGTATATATATATATGTATATATAAATATGTATGTGTGTGTGTGTAAGGTATCTAAATGACTGTTTGTAAGGGATGATTCTATTTGGGATCATCAAAAACTTACTGTATAACGATACTGTATGCTATTGTATGTACAAACATATATTCATACAGGGATTTTCATAAATCCCTAAAGAGAGCTCTGTATAATAATCAATGAATTAGATTATATATATATATATATTATATATATATATATATATATATATATATATTATATATATATCGTACCAGAAGATTGCCATTCAAATATGTGCATGGGACCAAAGGGCCGCACATTAGTATCCATGTATTAATATATTGCCACTTCCTACGGCATCCAGTATCCGTATAGGGCTGATTGAACTTGTTTTCGTTGCTGGTAGGCCTACTCTGGTGTGTCCATGAGTAGGTGTCCAAAAGAGAACATCCCATATGAGTTCGTCTTGCTTCACCAGCAGTTTATTCATCTTAGATGTTTTTAGATAGACGGTTAGTGGAACTACATATGGTTTTTCATTGGAGTGCTGCCTCCAAGATTTGTTCAGGTCAGCAGCAGCAGAATACTTGAGTTGTCCCCATCTAAGCCTTTTCTATACAACTTATACGGTTACATCTTAGAAGAATTCTTTCGCAGATATCAGATTTTCATATGAATGATTATCCGTGTATAGCAAGTTATGCTTTTCCTGTGCGTATATTGACACCGGTGTCAGTAGAGGATATATAAATACCTTGGTATGGGAACTGTTCAAATAATTTGAGAGGGCTAACGATACAGTGTGGAGATTCTAAGTCCAACTGGTGCCACCACACAGAAGCACTGACACGGCTATAGGTTGGATGAACTTCCGTTTTATTCTATGAGAGATTATATTTCCGTAGGGTCGACAACTTGGCAATAGAATTACATGATTTACCTAGGCGTATGTTGACATCACTTTCAATAGATGGAATATTTCTACCATTTTGTATGATTTCTGAGGCTTGTATTTAATGAGGTGATACTATCATGTTGATTAAGACATAAACTATTATAATCTGTGTTCACTGGTTATACGTAATCCAGATTCGACTTGAGCAGCGCTAGATAATCTGCGCGGTGTGCTTCGCTGATAATTTTTGCTGGTATTGATAATAAAACTTGATAGAGCTTCATCTAAAAATAAGTTTTGTTTTCATTGTTTAAAGGCATATGAATCTTCGTGGATTATTTAATGTTAAAATATTATAGAGGAACAGTAGTGGTAATGCTTTGCTGGAGAGGATAAGTTGGTTCATATCTTTTGTAAGGATGTTACTCGGAAAGTTAACGTAAGTGTACAGCACGTTAGCCTCTATGCCAGGGAGGCCCCAATAAACCTAAAAATAAAAAAAAGAATGTTCAATGTTAATATGGGAAGATGTTAGCTTTTCATTTCTTCTTTTCTAAAATATACATTGAATCAATTTATTCCCAATCCATGGAGCTTTTTAACAATAGTAAAATGATCAACAGTTCGGTGCGATAAATAGCAACTGGAATTAAAATGTAAGAAATAGAAAGAAATATTATTCCTATTTTACAAGGATTCTTCTAAAAATTTAGAATAGTATTACAGTAGTTTACCTTCCCTCCGTGTGGTTGTGTCTACGAAGTCTGCAGGGTCTTCTCTGATCAGGTGCTACTCTTCTGATTAAAACCATTTTCTACTCAACTATTGAGCCATTTGTAGGGTAATGACTATCATCGTAGAAAGTGGTCATGGAAACCTGAGTTCAAATCCTGGACCAAGCTGTTAGCATTTCAAATAGCGTTAATAAGTTATTGAGAAAGGCTTGAAACCAACTATTCTCCCTCGAGCTATAGGTAAATAGTAGGGAGGGAATGTGTTGGTAAATGCCTTCTATTTACTCATTGTTCGAAGAAGAACAAGACTGGTGTCTTTTCCTGAGGAATTAGTGAAAAGCAGAAAGTTTCGGTCGGGATTTGAACTCGGCAGGACTAGTCCTCACACACGCATGCACACACACACACACGCACGCACACACGCACAAATAGATAAATATATATATATATATATATAATTCGTCGGGGTGGGCTAAAGTCGGTATCAGCCAATCAGCGAGGGGTCTATCCCCTTTTCACTAGCGCTAGACCCAGGAGATTATTTTAGCATCTGAGGTGTAGCGCCACACCCACCATCAGCTCCTCGCTTTACCGCACAGATCCTGTGCTACTTATACGCTAAGTTGGCGAGGGCTTGTATCGAACCAGGAACCGTGTGATTCCTAGCCGAACGCTCTACCGACTGAGCTAAACCGGACCTATTATTATTATTCCTTTTGAGTTTTCACATCAGTGTTAGCCGATGGTCTTTCACTGGAGTCTGAGAAAAAAAGGAATAATAATAATAGGTCCGGTTTAGCTCAGTCGGTAGAGCGTTCGCTAGGAATCACACGGTTCCTGGTTTTTTATTATTATATTATTATTATTATTATTATTATTATCTAAACAAATTTGGTTAAATTGCACGTAACATTTTGTATGATTTTCAATTGCTTACCTAATGTAATTTTTTTTCATATCGGGATCTAAATGGTAGAGACAATGTCCTATATATTCCCAATCGTTCTCAATCACGTCCATTATTATCTTAAGAGGGATTGTTTATTTAGGCAGTGTTCGTTTGTTTTTGTGGTGCAAGGTATATTCAATTGCGAGGGGGTTTTTTTTGTGTGTTTTTTTCTGTGTGATTACAGGTTTATTCATTTGAGAGGACTTACTGAAGGTGTGGTTTGCTATGGTTAATGCATTAGTTATCAAAGATGTTTAAGATATTGGTATACACCCATACATATATATAATATATATATATATATAAATATATATATGGGTGTATACAAATCTCTCTCTAATATATATGTTATATATACAGTATATATATGTATATATATATGTAATATATATATATACATATATATATTATATTATATATATATATAATATATATGTGTGTGTGTGTGTGTGTGTGTGTGTGCGTGTGTGTGGGTGTGTGTGTGTCTGTACTAAACATCTTTGATTACTAACGCATATATATAACGTATATGAGTGTGTTTCAGTATACACGTATGGGTTTTTTTTTATTTCTTCCCTAAAGAATATAATTCACTTGCGAATCATATTATATATATATAATATATATATATATATATAATATATATATATATATTATATATATATCATTACTTTTTCCTTATAAATTACTCATTGTAAACAAGGTTATTTACGGGTGTTGAAACAAGTAAAGGAAGAGAAATTGAATGTCCTTTATTACAGAGAAGGAGATAATGTTTCGCTATAGAAAGAACTTAAGAGATTATTGTTGAAATACGAACTAATATCTATTGATGAGGAAAGAAAAAAAAGAGATACAGTTTAATGCTTTCCGGGCTTAAAACAAAAGTTAACGTAATGGAAATGAAAAGAAAAATCAGCAAAAGCAAAAGTACAACGCATTTACGCATTATTGAAACATGTGATGGGCAAATAAAACAAATGACGCAAGGGGAAAAAAAAGAACAAAACGAAACCACGTGACACAACCTTACTGGAAAAAGAGAAAATTTTCCTGTTTTATGGCCGGGTTGTTTTCTGATGTTGTCTTGGATACTGGGAATAAAAGATGTCGTGTTAAAAATTATTGGAGAAAATTGCAAACGGGGATGACAATAATGGCGTCAATGAGAAACAAAGAACAAAAACGTAAGTGACGCAGGCATAATGTCTAAATTAGTTGACAGATAATGCAAGACAAAGGGAATTGTATCGGATAAAATACGCTGGAAATTTTAAAATAATAAACAAGAAATAAGCTCAAGCGATTAATCTAATTTAAAGATATATCTTCTCCGCGGATCACACATGAGAAATGGATCATCATCATCCTCATCATTGACATGATCGTAATCATCATCCTTAAGGCAGTTCATCGATATCTACGATTATGTCCTCATTTCCATTGAGGATTTGGAGACACCTGCACCAAAGGCGCGGTTAAAATGACGGAAGGAATGCGCATACCACCCTCAAAACCATTCTGACTTGCCTTTTTCAAGTGCAGTGGGAACAATAAAGTACATGAACATGAGAGCTTGTAACTTGGAGATGTAGAATACTCCAATTGCACCTATGCATAAAGGTAAGAACCCCCAAACCCAATAGGGCTAACTGTTGGTCTTGGGTGCTGACCTGTGATCCGTAAGAACGGAATCCTGGTGTCTGAGCAGTCCATGACATGCAACACTTCACTTAGGCTAAATGGGTATTCGGAGAAGCCCCCCTCCCTCATTGGCTAGTCACGTCATGCCCTAGCACCTACATGATTTTCCCGATCCTATAGCTCAATCGGCAAACCCACCAACCCATTTTATTATATGTGTGCTAGAAAGCGGTTTAATTTGTAATATAATTACAATAACAAATTCACCCTTTACTTCGGCATACGTTAAATATGTCATCATCCTGCACCCAATCATTTAAATTAAAATATGATTCTAGACATCTTTCTCAGATGAGTAAAACAACGAATACAAGGTAGTTGGGGGAGGTGCAACAATCTCAGGGGAGATCCTGATATCCAAATCGGTGAATTAGAAATACATAATCATCGATGGACGGATTGGATAATTTTTGGACAGATGTTGGTTGGTTTAAAGTACGTCAACCCTTCTCGGTTTATGTTATACCGAAGTAAGTTTAATAATTAGGGTGTACAAGTATTTACGGGAGAATATATCTTAGCGCTTCATAATTGCATAATATATCGCAGCTGTAATAGAAAATACATCAAAGTATTGCAAAGAACACATAGAATTATTCTATCATATTTTTATTTCATTGACTCGAACACGTACTACCGTCTTTGTCAGAGTAGGTCTGGAATATTGGAATATGGACGGGATAAAATAAATTATATATATATATATATATATATATATATATATATATATATATATAATATATACTTATTTGAGCTCGTGATATTCTAATTCATTTAAAGATATTTATAGTTATGATCATATCTTCTAAACATTGTCGAATCACAATATTCAAGGCAGATACATTGGTAATTGTGTGACTTATGAACCTAAATCAGGTTTCTACTTCACAGGTGGGTATATATATATAATATATATATATATATATATATATATATATATATATATATATATATATATATATATATATATATATATAATTATTTTTTCGCCCTACTTCTTTTTTCCCTGTATCTGAGGGAACAATGACTTTTATTTGTCTCCCTGCTCTTTCTATTCACTGATCTTATTTTCGATTGTATTTCCCCCACCCCCAGAAACCATAAAACTGACAGTTATGGGCTAGCCACTGCAGGGTGAGCGAACACCAATTTATTTTAAGTCTTATTCTGCTCTACTGACCGGTTGTGAGCCCTTTTTTTATTTTTTGAACAACGCGTTTAAACAATTTGTTTATTCACACACACGCACACACACACACACCACACACACACGCGCGCGCGGCGCAAACACACACACGTACGCATGCACACTTGCACGTATATATATATATATATATAATATTTATATATTATTAATATATATATTATATATATATTTGTGTGTGTGTTTATGTTTGTATGTGTGTTTGTTGAAAATAGTAAAAACCTAAGTATTCCAAAATATAAATTTGTTATAGATGCTGGTGTCGACGTTAAAGTTTCGTTATTTTTTAAACCTTCATCAGACATTAGCATAAAAATGTGTTTTGATGGAAATCTTTTCAAAATGAAAGAAAGATGAGAAAGTATTAGAGAAAAAATCTCTTTATTTTTCGATAGCAGCGCTCCCATTTTTAAAAAAGGCGTCATGATTGATAATCGAGCTAATGTTTAAATGTAACGTATTCTTTAAAATGTTATTATATATAATATATATATATATATAATATATATTATATATATTTATACTATATATTAGAAAACTTATCAGGGCGTTTCCGAAATAAATGAAAAAATAACATCAGATAAGAGTCTACTGAATTTATTTATTTATTCTATTTGTTTATTTTACTTTGAAGAGTGTCTGAGTCAAATCAAATAGATTTTCTTCTCGTTGCTAGATGTAAATGAGAAGATATTTAAGAATTCAGCGTTTCTTTTGAAAGTCTACAGTATATAATATTAATAAAGACAATCAATTTTATTTTGAATTTAAATTTCCGATTTGAAAAAATATTCTAGTTTTAATGCATTTTTCATTTTACAATTCAGGACAGATTTCCAGCGAGATTTAGCGTTGTATTCCAAATCTTTTTAAGAAGATATTCTCGTAGTGTGATGATTAGCAAACTAGTCTCGCAGATCTGAAAGTGAGTTCCATCTGTATGTAACCATAAATATCGTGGCTGTAGTCAGGTAAATGAATTTTGGTCAAAAATCTTTTTAACGATTTAAAATCTCTGAGGATTTATTATTTGAAGGAATATGAATATTTTCTCATGCAGTGCGTTTCTTTAGAAAAACTAAATGAAGGGTAACGGACTATATAGATGTATTCGTACAATCTTTTTAACAGTTGATATTCTTCGTGGATTTATCTTTATAGGAAATATAAATGATTGTTTTGTCTGAATTTGAATTTACAAAAATGAAATACAAGTGAGATAAGTGTGATGGTAGGTGCAATAGGAAGGTTTTCCATGTTGGGATACTAAAAAAGAAGCCATCAGTTCATTTTCAGGAACTGATTCAACTCGAAACCAACTTCACTTTCATCAGCAGGAAAATCAAAGTTGTGTGTAGAATGTCCCAGTCGCAAAGTTTTAATACACATATGCACCACACACACACACACACATATATATATATATATATATATATATATATATATTATGGACTCTCTCGTCGATTTTTGACGCATGAGGGTTCATGCAATGAACAGCCACACAGTGATTTGTTTATAGTGGTGAAGGCTTGTGTTGGACTATCCGCACTCTTTGGCACGTCGATAGGAAAAGAATTGGTGCACAAGTAATGCCAAAACCCAATCAACGACTGACTCGGGTATTTTGAATTCAGAGTTTTCCTCTCTAGACTGGTTACCTACCCATGGTTAAGAGCCCGTCAGCCTATATTTTACCCATAGCTGGAGACAGAATATATGGATTCATACTTCCCAGGGTATTAGCGCTATGGGAAATGCAAACAGCCTTGTCTCTCTCTCTCTCTCTCTCTCTCTCTTCTCTCTCTTATATATATATATATATATATATATATTATATATATATATGATGCGACACAAGGTCAATTTGTTAAGTGGAGTTTAACAGGTGTGAATTCAGAGTTTTCCTCTCCTAACTGGTTGTCTAACCAAGGTTTAAGAGCCCCGTATACTATAATATTTACCCTTAACTATATATATTTATATATATCCCAATGGAATAGCGCTATATGAATTGCAAACAGCCACCTCCAGGATTTGAACCCGTCTCGGTGTGCCCATTTCCCACGACGATAACCATCACACAACACGCCTCCACTCACTCACGCACACACACACTCACACACACACACACATACGCATATACACACATACAAGTTTATTTTATTTTCATATGCTTAAGATACTTGATTCAATTATAGTATATATCACATATATATTACATACAAAAATGAGCAAAATTCTAAATACATCTTTGGCAGTCTCGTCTAAAAAAGATAACATTAAACGATAAAAGAAGTAGTATGACCGGCTACTATACATATAAGTCTTTCTTGATTACACAGTTGGCAACCTTTTTTTTTTCCTAAAGTACAACTGACACTGTCCCAGGGATAGACGAGAATTTGGTAATTTTCCATAAAAGCAAACGCCCTTTTTCTTATAAAGATAATAAATTAAAAAAGGCAAAGACAAAGTCAGCGTGTGTAAACATGACAAGGTAGACTTTAAGAGAGCGCAGATTTATGTGGATATATGTATATTTGGGCGTTACAAAGTTGCATCTTAAAACTATTAGAAGGTGTCCTTATACATACAACTAGCAGTGGCTACCCGGCATCGCCTAGGTAGAGGGGAATTTTTTTCAGTTAGTCCCACAGACCCATTATTACTGAATCATGAGTTGAATCCTCGTGGGATGCTCCATTTAAATCCCTATGTAAAATAGATCTTGCATTGATCCAGCTACTCTGAAAAGAAATGTTAATGTCTACTATCTAAAATATTAAATGATAAAAAAATTATATGCTGTTATGATTTAAATATTAATTTTTGATTATATTCATGAATATAAATCAAATCTTCATTATTTTTGCTCAAAAACCACAACCCTGGGGATATTCATTGTGTATATATATTTACTTTGTCGTTAATTGTTTTATTTTCGAAGTTTTCTCTGGACATACATATACACACAACTGCTCTTTATATATGTATAGCTGGTACCTTGACTTACAAGCTTAATTCGTTCTGCTTGTACCTCCTATATCAAATCAATTTTCCCCATTGAAATCAACTGAAATGCTATTAATCCGTTCCAGTCCCTACCACAAAAAACATCTTAATCTTTTTTCTTACGTTTTTTTTTATTTAGAAAAATAGCACTGTACTACATAAAAACATAATAAAATAAAGTGTAATGAATTATGTGCTGTAATATGATTTAAAGTTTATATATTTATAAATTATATTTTTCTTTAGCTTAATGAATGCGGATAAATGGATTTTAATAAACTTATTAACATAAGCCTATCTGACGGTCACTCGTATCTCAAATTTTAGCTCACAACAAAGCCCCCCCAAAAAAATAATCGTTTACAGCTCGCAACTTGGAAAATATAGTGTATGAGAAAAAAGTGAAAAAATGTACAATTTCTTTATTACCATATAATTTAATGAAAGTTCAATGTTTTAGACACATATAGGAAGTGATTATTTCTCTTGATTATTGTTGTTAAATTTACCCCTACGATTTTAAAATCTTCAGATCCAGTGTTTCTTCTCTTGCGGACACCGCCATTTTTTGGTAATAATTTCCAGTTTTCGTATATTTCTAGAAACAACATCAATTGAGGAATGGTAGCGATTCAGTCAAAAGTTATTTGCAAAATTTCGAAGTGATAGTCCACAATCATTGTGGAGCAAAATGTTACCTTTTTTTTTTAAATAGATACAATTGTTTCTTCCATTAGTTATGTACTTATGATAAATGCGGTATCAGCTTCTTTTTTTTCTTGGAATTTCCTGGGGTGGGGATGTTGTATTTCAGAGAATTTTCTTTTATAAAATGATGGCTTTTCGTATGAACAAGTTATCTTTGCTATATGTATTCAAGTGTAAACGTTGAGGTTTTCTTGTTGTTTCTGTACATCAGAATCCAGATGGTAGAGAAAATGTCCCATATTTTTTACCCAACTTCAGCGGGATTACTGGTTGTAGTGATTGTTTGTTTTCGAATAATTCACTACATGATTTTCTGTTTTTTCATTGGTTAATCGGCTTTCTTTTCTTTTTTTTCTTTTTTAAAAAAGAATTCTTTTTTTTCTATTAGGATTAGAATGGAGTCTTTTTTCTTTCAATTTTTTTTTCTAGTTTCCTTTTTAGTTGTAATCCATTTAGCATCAATATTTACTCCCTTTTTGATCTCAACGTTTGCTTTCTTATAAAATGTTGTCATATCATCTTTTAGCATCTTTTAGTTTCTTCTTAATAAATAATCCTCAATTTGTCAGCAAAAATCATTGGAAAACAATATCTTTCTAATTTCTTCTGGAATTCGTTATTTTTTTTTATTCCATTTATTAAATTTACCATATCTTTTTTTTTTTTACAAATTCGCTGAGTTCTTCATTTTTTGGTGGACATTTTATGATAGAGGATCAAATTTTTCTTTATTTTATTATTTCTCTCTTTTTTTAAAGAAGCATAAAACCTTCCGGCCCCTTAATTTTTAAGAATTGTCAGTTTTTCGATGGAAATTTATTTTATACTAATGATTGCTAGTGGTTGGACTGTTTTTCATTGAATATTACAACATGGTTTCCTGCATATCCACAATGTTAATTAAGATTTATCGATATGAAAATGCCCTATTAAATGGAGCTACAATTAGGATTAAATATACGCTAAAGGTGTTGTGATAATTTTTATACAATATGAAATATATTTCAGACGTAAAACATATAGGATGTAAAAGATGAAACAAGATAAACTCACTACTCTGAGTTTCATGACTATCTACATAGATTTCTCGAATGGTTTCTTCAGGATAATTCTGACTGAGGGAGAACTAGTCTAAAGAACCATTAGATGAACCTAGGTAGATAGTGTTTGAGTATGTAAGTCCTTATATATTTATATATATATTATATATAATATAGTATATATAATAATAAATATATTGTAAATATATATGAACTCTGACCTTATAAGCCTATATATTATGACCTCAACATTAACTACCAGTGAGAAAACCCTTTTTGTTAGTTTAATCTAATTCTTTATTTTTATTTTTTATTTTTTCCTTTTGTTTGAATGCATTGGGCACTAATACTAAGCACGTTGTATATTTTTCGAGTAAGGCACCTCATGTGGTGTAATGGTTAGCAAACTACATTTGCAGACCATTGTTAGTGAAGTGCAATTCTTCTAAGGCGCACCATACTTCTGGCCTTGTTGTGCACATCTAAGCTAAGCTTAGTAAATCAGTATATTTTTCGCTCAATATTGCGAAAGGGGATAATTAGCAGAGGGGATTTATTAATTGCGTGATATGTACTTGTGTACTTTAAATATTTGCCTATTTTAAGCCCTAACAGCTGCCCTCCACCACTGTGACAAGTATAAAATGTGATTAGTTCATAAAGGACTCAGGTAAACGTTTTAAAAAAGTAAAGTCGTCGGGGTGCTAAAGTCGGTATCAGCCAATCATCGAGGAGTCTATCCCCTTTTCACTAGCGCTAAACAAGGAGATCGTTTTGGCGTCTGAGGCGGAACGCCACACCCAACCATCAGCTCTTACTTTACCGCACATATCCATGTGCTACTCATACGCTGAGTTGGCGAGGGCTAATCGAACCAGGAACCTTAAGGTTCCAGCCGGACACTCTAAACTTATCGACTGAGCTAACCGATTTTCGTCATACATAAAATACCTAGAAATGTTCGTTCGATTACGTGCAGGTAGTCTTGGTAGGACAAGAGTTACCGAGGAACACATCACCACAAAGTGTGTTTGACAGCACGGACTCATGACTTTCATACCATACTTACTACAGTCTTCGTTCTGTCAAGTTCTAAGCACGGCAACAGTTCTACATTTAGGTTGTAAGTAAGTTTTTTGCGTTGGTATGTCCATATGTAGGTGTCCACTGGTGACGTTACTTATGAGCCTGTCCTTTATATTAGAAGTGTCGATGTTTTCATCGTCTTGTGGTGGTTTGTGTGAGGTATAGGGACGCGCAGCTGCTTTTTAGAGCGTTGTGGTTGTAAAACAGCATGCGGTATCTTGTGTGGATCCCATCTAGTTTTTTCTCCAAGACTTTTGTTAAAGTCCGTGGAACAGGCATTAAAGCAAAAAAGGAAGTACAGATAAGTTATTTTCTCTTAATTTATGTTTAAATCGACGACTTTATTCCCTGATTGACAGTTTAACATATTTTAAGCCGCAGATATGCAAGCTATCTCTTCTTCTTCTTCTCGTCTTTCTCACTTCGCTCTTCTTCTTCTCTTCTTCTCTTCTTCCTGCGGCTCATCTCCTAATCTTTTTTCTTCTCTCTCTTTCCTCTTTTTCTTATCTCCTTCTTTCTACTCCTCCTCCTTTGTCTATACTCCTCTGCCTTTCTTTCTTCTTCTTCGATCTTCCGTTCTTCTTTCTGTCTTCTTTCACTTTTCTTCTGTCGCAATCGTTCTCCTCCTTTTTTCTCCTGTTATCTACTCCATTACCCTTATTCTTCCTCTTTCTCTTTCTCTTCTGCAACTTCTCCTCTCCGTGCCTCTCTTCTTCTTCATTCTGACGGTGGTGGCGGGTGGTCTTGGTTTTAGGCTGATGCCGCAATCGCCAGGTTAGAAAGTATCTATCTTCTTCTTCTTCTTCTTCTTCTTCATTCTTCTTCTTCTTCTTCTTTCTTCTTCTTCTCTGTCTTCTTTCTTCCTCTTCTTACTTCTACTCTCGGTCCTTACTGCCATCTTACTATTACCTTCCTCTTCTTGCCCCTTCCTTCTTCTTCTACTTTCTGTCTCCTCTTTTTTTCCTCCTTCTCTTTTTCTTCTTCTTCTTATAGCGCTTAAACTTGACGAAACAACAACAGATTGTTATAGTGTTGAAACTTGATTGCAGAACGAGACAGAACTCGCTAAGTGTGGAAGTCTCCGAGATTTTGTGCCTGATCACGCGGGACAAACGCATCTCACTGTAGCTATAAGCATTGATCAATGAACAATTGTGGTTGATCACTATTATTGTGTCGTGTACCAGTACCCTTATTCTTGATGTTACTTTGATCGTGAGAATAAAAATAAAATAGCTTCATCATCTCTCTACTATTTGTCCCACATTTTTCTCTCCATCCCTTTACTACACATCATTATCTATACTATGATATCGGATAATATATACTATAGTAGCAGAACCTTGTTCGGTCCTCGGGATATATTATATAGTCACGCTCTTCTATGTTCTGTTACACCTAACTATTAACACTTTATATTATTTAGATGCTGATAAACTGTACAATAAAATGTTACGACCAACTATTTAGTACGCGGACTATCCTACTTGGTCACTAAATGGACACTGTTGAAAGTCAGAGATTACGGGATGTGGTCACGCCACACGAGGAAGAGATATGAACTACAATTAGACGACGCTCGTGTCAAGAAAAGTGATTGTGAAAGTTAGTCAACCGATAGAGGAGGCATTCTAAAGAAAGAAATACAAGCAGACAATTTGGATAAAGGATGGCAAGTAATAGTAATGCAGGGAAATCACGATTAAAAGGCGATAAGTTTAAAGAACAGACTCAATGGACAGAGAGAATTTATTGTAGAAGGATACGGAGAGAATTATGAGGAGAAAGCGACCGAGTGAGAAAATTGAGAAAGCATAATATTAACCATGGATGAAGTAGAAGGGAGCCACAAAGCGAAAGGAAAGTGTTGTCACTATATAGGCACTCTAAAAAAAGAAAGTAAAAGAGAGTAGTCGGTCGGGGTGGCCTAAAGCGGTATAGCAATTAGCGGTAGAGATCTTTCTCTTTTTATTAGCGCCTAAGACCAAGGGGACTTATTTTAGCGTCTGAAGGTGGAAGGGCGCGACACTAAACCGTCCAGCTCCTTACTTTACGCACAGATCCCTGTGCCTCCATAAACAGCGTAGGACGGGGACGGTATGAACTAGAGAACCTTGTGGAATTGTCTAGCGGAACGCTCTACCGGGACTAGGGCTAACTGAGAAAAGAGATACAAAGAAGTAAATTAGAATTTCTGTGAATTCCATTGTTATTAACCAAACGAACCTGCTACTAGAGGGACCGTTTGCAGCTAAACCTGCAATGCAATGGTCCAAATCGCAACGGAAAAAAGGGCTCATATTTACCAATTTCTACTTTAAAACTTGGCGAGTTTTGGGCGGCGATCCAGGACATCGCTTTGCAATAATATGATTTTGTCGATATAGCGCGCAGAACAGGGATTGGCTAGCTGGACGCTGAACTGTCTAAGCGTTTAGACAATAAAAGAATTGACGAGCTGCCAAGAATGGAGAAATGTTCGAACCGCTGAGGGGTTGGAGTGAACAGGATGAAGTATTTGTAGCTTATGAAATCAGTGGTCCTATTTGACACATTATATGTGGCGAACTGTGAAAGCTTGCTTCCAGGAATGCTCGTCCATAAATCAATGTCTGGACTGTTTTGACATTAAAATTACCCCAGACGTTTTTAACGTGGGTAACAATAAAGGTTTTTCATAGAATTAGTTTAACTGGGAATATAGTTTGTAAAGTCACGAAGGCTTTCGTTTTGGTTCTAGTTTGGAATGCAGAGTTGCGCGTGTTTTGAAGAAGAAGAAGAAGAGAAGAAGAAGAAGAAGAAAAGAAGAAAAGAAAGAGATATAACAGCAGGAGAAGAAGAAACACCAATAAGAGGAAAAAAAAACACAAAGAAGAAATGGAAGAAACAAAAAAAACAAGAACAGAAATTGCACAAAAAGAACAGAGAAAGTAAGAAGAATAAATGCACCAAGAAGGAAACATCAAAGAAGAAGTAAAGAGAAAGAGCAAGAAGAATGAAGAAGAAGAAAATGAGAGACGAAAAGAAGAAGAAGAAATGAAGAACGCATCAAAGATAACAACTACTAATAAAAAGAAGAAAATAGAAGAGAAGAAATGCATCAAGAGAAGAAATGCATAATAAAGAATACCAATAGAGAAGAAGAAGAAGAAGAAGAAGAAGAAGAAGAGAAGAAGAAAAGAAGAAGAAGAGTTTCGAATTCAAGATGGTTGCCAGAGCTGAGTACTGTGAAAAGAATCATGGTCAGAAAAATCAATTCTTTGAGGATGTAACCAGATTTGTAATTTGAATCCTTTTCCATGTTTTTGATCATTTATTCCTATTTAGTTTGTAGATTGCACTTAAAGACTTTGTAGTTTGACTAGCGTCATTCTTTTGTATTATGGGCTATCACCACTCTACTGCCAAATGTATAAAACAGTGTAATCAGGATTTATTTTTGAGAAATAATCACAAACATTTTGCTATTTGTATTAAATCCTTATTTTTTTACTCCGTCACCAAAAAGCAGTTTTTAACAAGAAATTTCATCTGTAGCTATTTCTTCTTCAAAAAACATAACTGTACAAAACTGTGGTGCATGTGTTGTGAATATTGCGTCACAGGAATTGATGTGTAGACTCGAGTTCAAATCCGTGGACGTGGCTATTCATTTAATTTGAACGATATACATTTAACTGTTCTCACATTGGCTATGGGTATTTTAGGGCAGACTTTGTCGTTACATTGGTTAGGCAAACAGTCAGGTGAAGGAAGAACCTCAGAATTCAACCTGATTTAAACACCGTTTAAAGAAGGACTGACATCGTGTCAAATCTCTTACTTTGTTCGGTACGAAGATGGGTAGGCAAAAACTGATTATGCAACTGTTCAACTGGTTTGCGGGCATGTGCGTACAATGTTTTTCACTAGTCCGTAAGCATCACCACCATGGTCCCGGGTTCGATACCAGGTAGTCTAAATTAGAGCTTTTAGAGCATTACACGTTCTCCTGCCACAAACAATTACTGACTTTGGCGAGGTGGTGCGAACAACTTGGATAATGGGGCAAGTGAAGACTGGTGGTAGGTGTGGCGTTGCACCAAGGCAAAAACTATATTTCCTAGTCTAGCGCTAGGGAAAGGTTCTAGCCACAGTCGACGGAGTGGGTACATGTGTCCGTGGTATCCCTGGTCCTACGCAGCCATGCGTGATAGGTGTCAGTGTGGACAAGGTAATAGTGAGGGGGTGGCTTTGGTAGATGGGCCGTCGCGGATTGGTGAAAACTATCCGCGGGAACTTAAGGGGTAGTGAAAATGAGCAATTGACTCCTCACATGTTTGTCGGATACGAAATGCCCATACAGACAAAAGAAGCGCTGGCGTGAAAAAGGGAAATAAAACTGACTTTAGCATAAATATACAACAAAGTTGATATGTCATGCAACTAACAGACAAGTCCCACTAGACCTGATCATCCTCCTATCCTGTGCTGTGATATGATCATATTTCTCCTGTATTTACTGTTGTTCTGGTTTGAGTGTAAGAGTCACAATTTTGTTAGGCACAAAATAAACACAACTCTTAATTCTGATCAACGTCGATTTATACATACTATTTATTGCAAGCATCTTTTGTCGGTGGATGGGCTTTGGTCGGTATCCGACAAGACGTGAGGGAAGTCAATGCCATTTCGCTAGCTAACCCTAGTCCGAGGCGCCAGATAGTTTTTCGGCCACTGCAGATAGAGAGGTGAGCCACATACTTACATATAATGCCACCCAGCTATTACTTCCACCAGATACAGTTAACGTGATTGGCGAGGACCGAACCCGGAACAATGTGACATGCATAACCGAATGAGCATAACATTTTCGCCTCAGGCGCTAGAACTAGGAATATAAGTTTTGCTCTGAGGTGAAGCCACACATACACCAGTCTTCACCTTTGGCATTTATCAAATTGTGCTAACTGGTCCTCGCAAGTCAGTAATTGTATTGTGGTGGTAAAGTGGTAATGCTCTAAAAGAAGCTCTAGAATTTAGCGAGGACGGTAGGTGGTAGCGACCGGGGCACGAATGTGGGCTGATGCCTACTGACTGAGATACATTGTAATTTCATTGCATGAGTGTATCAAAGCAACCTTTGAACAGTTGTTGCATTTTAATTATCTACCAATTTCGTCCGAACAAGTAGATTTGAAGCCATCGATGTAAAGTCCCTTCTTAACGGTGTAGAGCAGGTTTGAATTCTGGTTTTCCTTCACTTTTGACTGTTTGCAAAACAATGTAAAGAGACAAGTCCTGCCTATCAAATACCCTAGCCATGTGAGAAAGTTAATGTAATATCGTTCCAAGTAAAATGAATCAGCCCACGTCAGGATTGAACTCGAGTACGTAACAGCGTCCATTCGGCATGGGCGGACAATTATTACACACGCCCCACAGTTTTGTACTAGTTATGTTTTTTTGAAGAAATAGCTACAGATAAATTTTGTTAAATGCTTTTGGACGGATGTAAAGAAGATAAGGATTTTAATAATAGCAAAATGTTGGTGAATTATTTCTCAAAATAAATCCTGAATTACAGCTGGTTATACTGTGGAGAGGTGGATAGCGAATAGATTACAAAAGAATGAGTGTCAAACAAAAGTCTTAAGTGCGAATCAACAAATAAATAGGTAATAAAGGATCAAAAAACATGGAAAAGGATTCAATTACAAATTAAGGTGGTTACTATCCTCAAAGAATTGGGAATTTTTCTGTGACCATGATTCTGATTTTTCACAGTAACTGCAGCTCTGGCAACCATCTTGAATGATCAGAATCTCCTTCTTCTTCTTTTTACTTTCTTCTTCTTCTTTCTTCTTCTTCTTCTTCTTCTTGTCTATTGGTATTTCTTCATTGATGCATTTCTTCTTCTTGATGCTTTCATATCTTCTTTCTTTTCTTCTTTATATTGGATGTTCTTATTCTGATGCTTGTTCTCATTTCCTTCTTCTTCTTTGTTCTCTTTCTTCTTTGCTTCTTGTTCTTGTCTTCATTGCTCCTCTTACTTACTTTGCTTCTGATTCCTGCTTCTTGTGCATTTAGAACGTGCGGGATTAGAGCGGCTGACATTGTGAGTGGAGGAGATAGAAAATTTGACGCTCACTCATCTTACTTACTTTTCTTCACTTGTGCTCCTTAGTCTTGTGGCAAATTTTCTATGTATCTTTGTTTTTTGTTTTCTTCTCCAATAGCTTTCGGGATAGAAGATGTTCTTAGTGTTCACATGTGCTTAGGGTGTTTCTTCTCTTCCCCTTCGGGCTTCTGTAATATTGGTCTGTGCGGTTCTACTTCGTATGCTTCTTCTTAGTTCTTCTCTTCTTTTTTACTTCATTCTTACAACAGCGCGCAACTCTGCACTGCGAACTAAAGGAAACAACGAAGCTCGTGACTTACTATAGTTCCCAGTAACTATATTCTATGAAAACCTGTTAATACACGTAAGAAACGTCTGGTTAAGCTTTTATAGTGTTTAAGCCACAGTTCCAGCATTGATGTTTATTGAGACGAGCATTCTGAAGCAAGCGTTTCACATTCGCCGCACATATAATGGTGTAATAGGACACGAATGTTCCTAATAATATAAATACTTCATCCTGTACGATCGAAAAGAAAAAAGAGATCACAGCAAAAAAAAACACGTCCGCAAGCGGTATTCGAATCATTCTCCAAATTAGTCTTGCAGTCCGTCATGTCTTTTATTGTCAACGCTTAGGAGTTTTCAGCGTCCAGCTGAATCGCCGTCTGCGTATATTGAAAAAGTATATTATGCCCAGAAGCGTTGGTCCTTCTGATCGCCGCAACTAACTTCGGCCAAGTAAAAGTAGAAATGGTAATATGGGAGCCCTTTTTGTTCTGTTGCTGATATGGACCATTGCACTTGCAGGGATTTCTGCGAACGGTCTTAGTAGCGAAGGTTCTTTGGGAATAACAATAGAATTTGAATGTAGAAGAATGTTTCTGGTTTCTTCTTTGATTGCTCTGTTAGGCTCAGTCGGGTAGAGCGTTCGGCTAGACAACCACAAGGGTTCCTAGTTCGGATACCGGTCCGCTAACTAGCGTATGAGTAGGCAACGGATCTGTGCGGGTAAGTAATGGAGCTGCCGGTAGGTGTCGCGCTCACCTCAGACGCTAAATAATCCCTTGGTCTAGCGGCAAGTGAAAAGGGTAGACTCTCTCGCTAATTGCTGATACCGACTTAGGCACCCGAGACTTTACTTTTTACTTTTCTTTTACTTTTCTTCTTTTTTAATCCTAGGTGTATTTAGCATCCTTCTTTCTTTTCCTTTGCTTCTTCTTTCTCTTATGTTCATCTGAAGGTTACCTCCTTTAATGTTAGTACTTAAACTTTTCATCATGTGGTACAATATCTTTTTTCTCATCTTCCAATATTTCGGCTGCATTTTTTCATTCTTTCTGCTCGTTTTCTCCAATATGTTATTCGTTAACTTTTTGATTTAATTCGTTTTTTTATTTCAGATTTTTCTAAACTTCTTTCTTATTCCATTTCTCATCTGTTCATTTTCGGTGCTCTGTTTCTTTTAAATGTCATGAGTCTCAACGGTATAAGTATTTATTTTCGGAGTAACCTCGTCCCATCGCTGGTGAACTGGGAATCTCTGAATTAACAGTGTCCAGTTATATGAAAAGTTTGGAATGACTTACGGTGTAAAGGAGGTGGGTTGGTCTCAATATATTTTACTGTTGGGTAGAAGTTTTTTATCAGATTAGTATAATATAGAAGTGTTCAATCAGTAAGTAGAGTAGGGATTCATTCTATTATCAAGGTGATGTATCAGAAATACCTACTATTAAGCTGATAATTATCAGTATCTTGAGGTAATTCAGTGGATTTAACCGTGAACGTATACTTATGGTGAAGACTCAGTAAGTCGATTTTCTGTACATACTGATATATGAGCTATATCGCATATAATATAAGAAATATGTATAAGAGAAGGAGGAGGAAAGAAGGGACAAATAAAAGAGAGGGATGATGAGAGGCTATTTTATTGTTTTTTCTCCGTATCAGAAGTCACGATCAAAGGATTGGTGTTGACATTGGAGTAGATGAGACACGAGAAGCATAAAGATAAGACTTGATCGAAGCTAGGAGTTGCGTTCCGAACCCAATTGGTTCTTCGAGTTCATTGCTTTGGGACATCAACTAGATGACACGTTTCGGGTAGTCCAATCCTCCGTGGGCGCACATATTCTATGGACTCAAGACTGATCGGAGATAACATTATACAGAGTCATGGCTACAGATCATCCAATCAAAGTTAACACTATAAATATTTTTCTGTTGTTGTTCGTCAGTTTAAGCGCGTGTAAGAAGAAGAAGAAGAAGAAGGAGGAGGAAAAAGAGGACGAGGATGGTAAGAGAAGAAGGAAGGTAGAGAGAAAGAATGGAGAAAGGGGGGATATCAGAGAGATGATAAAAGAGGAGGTTAGAGGGATGACCATAGAAGAAAGAATAGAAGTGAAAAGAGAAGAGAACGATGACTAGAAAAGACGTAGAAGAGGTTAGAGAAGAAGACAGAAGAAGAAGAAGAAGAAGAAGAAGATAAGAGGAGGAGGGTAGAGTAAGAATAATGAAATTAGAAGCGAGGAGAAGAAGAACAAAGGAAAGGAGGAGAAGAGTATATCGAGGCGGAGCGGAGGAGGAGGAGAGGAGAGAGAGAGCAAGGAAGAGAGAGAAAGGAGGAGAGGAAGAAGAAGGTATGGTTGGTTATGATATAAGAGAGGAGATAAAATAGGGAGGAGATAAGCGCGATTGGAATGAAAGGAAAAGTGAAGATACGATGGAATGAAGGAAAAAAGAAGAGAGAAGAAGAAGAAGAAGAAAAAGGAGGAGTAGAAAGGGAGGAGAACAGAGAGTGACAGAATGAGGTGTGAGAGAGGAGGGATAGAAGAGAGAGTGAGAGTCTTGGACTGAATGAGAAAATAGATGGACGGAGGGACGTAGGGACAAGGCGAGGAATGCAGAGTATACATTGGAAGCCGAACAGAGAGTGGAGGTGGAAGAAAGAGCAAGAAGAGAAGAAGAAGTAAGAAGAAGAGAGAAAAGAGAAGCTGCAATATTGCGCGTTAACAAAAATTGTTAACCTGTCAAGATCAGGAAATATAAGATTCGTAGCGATTTACATGAATATTAGAGAGAAAAGTATAACTTGTTATCTGTAAATACCCTTTTTTGGCTTGTTCCATTAAATCCTCGTATCACGTGGGACTTTACAAAAGTTTGGAGAAATCAACTAGATGGGATCCACACACAGAATCCGCATCTGTTTTAAACACTAAGACAGATTGAACCAGCGCCTACAAAAAGCAGTAGCGCGTCCTTACTTCCTGATGCACACAAACCATCTGTAAGAAGAAGATAGGATAAGACATGGTCGACACTTCTATAGTGAAGGCATGCGGGCATCTAAGTAACGCTTCTACCGAAGTGAGCCCTACATATGGGACATACAGCCAAAAAAGCTTACCTACAACCTACATGGCAGACATTGATGCCGTGCTTAGAATTAGAAAGCAACGAAACTGTTAGAAGTATGGTATGAAAGTCAGGGAGTCCGTGCTGTCAGCACCTTTGTATGGTGATGTGTTCTGCGGTAACTCTTATGACTCTACAAACTACCTGCACGCTGTACGAAATTCTGGTAGTTGTTTATTGTATGAACTGAAATCGGCTTGCTCGTCGGTAAGTGTCGACTGAACCTTAAGGTTTCTGGTTCGATTACGGCCCTCGCAACTCAGCGTATGAGTGAAGCAATGGATTTGCGGTAAAGTAAGGAGCTGATGGTTGGGAGACGTTCCGTGCAGACGCCAACAGGATCTCCTTGGGTCTAGCGCTATGAAAGGGGCTAGACTCCTCGATGATGCTGATACCGATTTAGCCACCCTCCGACGACTTTACTTTTTCAAACCGTTTACCGAGTCCTCTGCCTCAGTTATAATGACTAACAGAGTTTTTATACTTTGGTCCAGTGATTGTGCAGGGCAGCTGTTAGCGGCGTTCAAAATAGGCTGTATATTTAAAGTCAGCACCGTACGAGTAATACGGCAATTAAATAAATCAGCCTCGATCGCTATTATAGGCCCCTCATATCGCGAGATATTGAGTCCGAAAATATACTAATTTACTGCTTAGCTTTAGATTGTGGCACAAAAGGCCAGAAGTATGTGCGCCTTAGAAGAATTGCAATCACTACACATGGTCTAATGTAGGCTTTTGCTAAAGCCATGCGTAACACACATGAGTGCTTTAACGTCGACAAAATATACACGGTGCTTAGATATTAGTGCCCAATGCGATTTCAAAAAAGGAAAAATAAAAGTAATAAATAAATTAGATAAGCTAACAAAAGGTTTTCTCACTGGTACAGTTTTAATGATTGAGGGTCATAATATATAGGCTTATTTAGGGTCAGAGTTTCATTATATATATACCTTGATATATTATACACTTATAACCATATTATGATACTATACTCACTATTATCGTATATATATTAGGACGTTACATTAATCCAAAACTATCTCACCTAGGTTTCATCCTAATGGTTCTTTAGACGTAGTTTCTCCTCAGTCAGAATTATCTGAGAAGCCATCTCGGGAACGAAATCTATGCTGATAGTCACTGAAACTCCAGAGTAGTGAGTTTATCTTGCATCTTTCATCTTTTACCACCTATATGTCTTTACGCTCTGCCATACTATTTCCTCATATTGCTATAAAAAAATTCATCAACTTTAAGCGTTATTTTTAATCCTATTGTCAGCGTCCTATTCTTATAGCGTGCATTCTTCTTCATCATCCGATGAACACTCTATTAAGCATTGGTGGACTATGCAGCGACACACCATGGCTCTGTATCATTCCAAATGAAAACAGTCCCACGCACACAATCAATTAGTACTACAACATAAATTCATCCGAAAACTTGACAAATCTTAAAATTAATGGGCCGGAAGGCTTTTATGCTTTTTCAAAAAGAGGAGAGGAAATAACTCAATAAAGAATTTGCGATCTCTAAGCTCATGAGAATGCTCACCAAAAAACCTTGGCAGAACTCAGCGCAATCTTGTAAAAGAGAACAGAGAAAGAGGCTCGATAGTCGCTACTTAAATAAATGAAGAATAACGAATTGCCAGAAGACATTAGAAAGACTATTGTTCTTCCAATGACCTTTTTGCTGACAATTGCAGGATTATTTGCTCTAAGAAGAAACTCAACAAGATCGGCCTAGAACAGATGAACTATGAAACATCTTATAAGAAGCAACACGTTGAGATCAAATAGCGGGAGTAAATATCTGATGCTACAGTGGGATCTACACTAAAAAGGAATAGAAAAAAATTGAAAGAAAAAAGACTCCACTTCTAATACTAATAGAAACAAAAGAATCCTTTTTAACAAAACGAAAAAAAAACAAGAACCGACTTAACCATGAAAAAACCAGAAAACTCATGTCGTGAATTATTCCGAAACAAACACATCCACCTACACAGTACATACGCTGAAGTTGGAAAAATATGGGAACATTGGTTCTCCTACATCTAGGATTCTGATTGTACAGAAACACCAAGAACTAAGTTACACTTACATCATAATAGACGATACTTGTTCATACGAAAGCATCATTTTATCAAAAAAATTTCTGAAACTACAACATCCACCCGAGGAAAACATCTCAATGAAAAACAGGAAGCTATTGATACCGATATTAATCTATATAGTCTAATACTAGGATGATATGTATTTAAAAAAAAAAAGGTACCATTTTGCTCCCAAATGAAGTGTGGCTATCTTCGAATTTTGCTCTCTCTCGCTCGCTCGTCACCACTCCTCAATTGATGTTGTTTTAGAAATATACGAACTGGACAATTATTACAAAAATGGCGGTGTCGCAAAGGAAGAAACACTGGATTGAGATTTTAAAATCGTAGGGGTAAATTAACAACATAATCAAGAGAATAATCACTTCCTCACTCTCGTGTCTAAAACATCTGCGCACTCTTCATTAAATTATATGGTAAAGAAATTGGTACATTTTTTTCACTTTTTTCTCATAAGCATATTTTTCCAAGTTGCGAGCTGTATCGATTATTTTTTTGGGGGGGGCTTTGTGTTTGTGAGGTAAAACTTTGAGGGGCGAGGTTGACGTCAAGTAAGGTCTTACCTGTTAATAAGTTTATTAAAATCCATTTAGCATTCATTAAGCTAAAGAAAAACTATAATTTATCATATACTAAACTTAATATATTACAGACATAATGTCATTACTACTTTATTTTTATTATGTTTTTATTGTAAGTCAGTGCTATTTTTCTAATAAAGAAAAAACGTAAAGAAAAAAGATTAAGAATGTTTTTTTGTGGATATATAGGGCTGGAAGGCAATTATAGCATGTTCAGTTTGACTTCAATGGGAAAATTGATTATAGATATAGGGGAAGCAAGCAGAACGATTAGAGCTTGTAAGTAAGGTACCAGCTCAACGCTCCGCTAAATAAATTAAAGGAGCAGGTGTGTGTGTATAATCGTATTTCAGAGAAAGACTATCGAAAATAGAAAATTAACGACAAAGTAAATATTATAAACACAGATGAATGATCCCAGGGGTGCTGCGCATTCTCGCAGCAAACTAATGAAGATTTCGCACTGCTTCTCTCTCTCACTACTCACACGTCAAAAATTATATTTAATAGTCGACGTACCGCATATAACTTTTTTATTCATTTAAATATATTTAGATAGTCAGACATTGAACATTGTCTTTGTTCGCGAGAGTGCTGGATCATGCAATCATAGTCTTATAGGGATTTATGGAGCATCCCAACGAGGAATTGTCAAACTCATGATGTATGATGGTCTGTGGGGACTACTGAAAAAAATTCCTCTACTAGGCGATGCCGGGTGCACTGCTCAGTTGTTGATAGAGACAACTATCTGATATTTTTAAATGCATATCTTGTAACGCCAAAATAGACAATATATCCACATAAATCTGCGCTCTCTTAAAGTCTAGGCCTTGTCAACTGTTTACAAACGACTGAGCTTTGTTTTTGCCTTTTTTAATCTTATTATCTCTATAAGAAAAAGGGCGTTTGCTTTAATGGAAATTAACAAATTCTCGTCTATCCTCGGGGACAGTGTCAGTTGTACTAGGAAAAAAAAAAGGTTGCCACTGTGTAATCAGAAAGATTATAATGTATAGTAGCCGGTCATACTACTTCTTTTATTCGTTTGAATGTATTTTTTTAGACGAGCTGCCAAAAGATGCATATTAGAAAATCGTCGGTGGTATGAGAACAGCTCCATTTTTGTATGTAATATATATGTGATATATACTATATTGAATCAGTACTAGATTGAAAATAAACTAGGACTTGTATGTTGTAATTCGCGTATGTAGTTATGTGTGTGTGAGTGTGTGTGTAGCGTGAGATCGAGGTGGAGCGGTATGTGTGATGTGGTTATCGTCGTGGGAAATGGGCACACCGAGACGGGTTCAAATCCTGGAGGTGTGCGTTTGCAATTCATATAGCGCTATTCCATGTGGGATAATATAAAATATATATAGTTAAGGGTAAATATTATAGTCTACGGGGCTCTTAAACCTTGGTTAGACCACCAGTTTTAGGATGAGGGAAAACTACTGATCACTGTTAAACTCCACTTAACAAATTGACCTTGTGTCGCATATATATATATATATATATATATATATATTTATATATATATATAAAAGAGATAGAGAGAGAGAAGAGAAGAGAGAGATGAGAGACAAAGGTGTTTGCTCTTTCCCATAGCGTAATATGCCTGGAGGTATGAATCCATATATTCTGGTTCAGCTATGGTAAATAATAGGGCTACTGTGCTCTTACCATGGTAGGTAACAGTCCTAGGAGAGGGAAAAACTCTGAATTCAGAAAACCCGAGTCAGTACGTTGATTTGGTTTTTGTGGCATTACTTGTGGCACCAATTCTTTCCTATCGACTGTGGCAAAGAGTGCGGATATCGCACCAAGCTTCACCACTATAACATTCATGTGTGGCTGTTCATTGGCTGAACCCTCACTGCGTCAAAAATCGACGAGAGAGTCCATAATATATATAATATATATATATACTATATATATATATATGTGTGTGTGTGTGTTGTGTGGTGCTATGTGTATTAAAGAACTTTGCGACTGGGACATTACAACCTTTGATTTTCCTGCTGATGAGTGAAGTTGTTTCGAGTGATCAGTTCCTGGAAATGAAACTGATGGCTTTCTTTTTTAGTATCAACTGG
>CM042152.1:111190363-111202863 GCA_023376005.1 Doryteuthis pealeii
AGGAGACGACCTTCTGTTTCAGCTTTTGAGATTGTCCATCATTGAAGCAAGTACTATATCCGAGTCCTGAAGATGGTCTAAATAGACCGAAAATGTTGCATCGTCGACAATAAACATCCAGTTTCCATAACATCCCTTGTGTTTGTCTACCTTTTCCCACACACACCACACACACACACATGTATATATATGTATATATATTATATATATATATATTATAAATGCATACAGAAGTAGCTACATTGAAATATAACAGAGTGTACACGGTATAAAGTATATATATATAGAAATAACGAAAAAATAAAGAAATCAAATAAGTGAGAAATTTGTAACAATCTCTTTGTAGCCATTCTTTGGTGAGTGTCCAATATCGAGAAATGCCATAACTATGAGAAATTGCTGACTTTGGTTTTTTCGTCTATCCTTTTCAGTCTCTGTTAAGCTGATTCTATGGCATTATCCACGTATCTTTAAGAAATTATGGGCTTCTTCGTTCGTTTACGTGTTTCAGTGTGAGGTGAATAGATTCACTTTGCCAAATATCGCAATAAGACAAAGTCAACCGAAAAGTATAATAGTTTACTCTATGGTTAACTGCCTTCTAAATCAGCAGTCGTATCAGGACATTTTTTTATTTTTGCTTCTTCATTTTATCAAACATTTTCTTCTTCTGGTTGAGGCTCTTATTTTACGAGTGTCTCTAAATTGTATTTATTCAACAGGGGACATTTTCGTTTGGTTTGTTTCTCTGTTTACTGGCACATCAACTTTGTGGGTTATTTGATGCTAAAGCTATTCTCTAGAACAGGTATCACCAAAAAATTTTTCACGGAGATAATTGAAGAAATAAGAGTACAGGCCACATTATTATTGTGTCCAAAACTTTTTAGCCAGAACGAAAGCTCTGAGAAAAAGATGTAAAACGAAATTATCTTTCCATGTTATATTCATGGCGTTAAATTCACAAAAAATAATTTAACCAGCATATTTATTTTCAAACATATTAAAAAAGCAAAATTAGCAGAAAGGTTTAGTGAGATTTGTAAAAACTGAAGTTTGTCTTTCAAGATACCGTCCATGTTTACTTTGGAATTGCTACATCCAATCAAGAGAATTGCTTTCAAATGTTATCAGTCAGTTTCGTTCGATGGGTTGATTTCACAAGTTTCAATTTTGAAAAGGCTTGCTCGCATACATAAGTTTTTCTTTATTAAGAAAAAATTGAAGTACCGTCGACGGCTAATAAAATGCATTCGTGGGTCGGATCCGGGCCGCGAGCCGTAGTTTGGTGACCCTTCTCTAGAAGAACAGTAGTAAAAGGTTAATTGGCGTATATTGTGATAGATATACGGTATGCTTGGTAAATAACATAATTCATTGTCATGCTAGGTGTAGTATTATAGTTAGTTGTTCGTTGTTACAACTGACAGCGAGTTCGTTCTCACCAAGTGACCCATACTGGGCGTAATGGTTTTCATCATAGAAAATGGAATCGATAACCAGAGTTCATATCCTAGACGGGGATGTTTGTTTTTCGCTTTTCGCTTGTGTCCTTGAGGAAGGCATGAAACAATATATTCCCTCCAGCTATAAGTAAACAGTTATGTAGACTGGAATATTAGCTTTTCTTAGGCAACTAGTCTAGGAGAAAGAAAAGTCTGGATCAAACCAGCTGTATAGTTGGCGGAGTGGCTTAAGGGCGGTACCAGCCAGACAGCAAGGAAGTCTATCATATTTATAATAGCGCTAGACCAGGAATACAATTATTTGCGTCTTGGGGGGAAGCCCACACCTAACATTAATTTCCCACTTTCCGCACTGATTTAAGCTGTGCTACTCATCCACTGTTGGCGAGGGTCGGTATCGAACCCGGAACCTTGTGGTTCCGAGGAGGATACTCAACAGACTGTTCTAAAAGTAATGGTACTATTTAAACCATAGCTTGATAGCTATTTTAATAGACATTTTAATGAACATTGTTGGATACATCTGTAAGATTCAAAGGTTATAATTGAATAACAGCTCCGACACGTTGTGAGACAAAACATTTAATAGTGTACAGCACATGGTAACTATAAGATACATAAAGTACATAGATACATAAGATACAAATAAGATGTAAGAGTAGAGATAAAAGGACACATTCATGAATGGTAAATACAAGATACAATATTTAGGTATTAACGAGATACCCAAATGTACATAAAATATAAATGTTACAAACATGGAACTAAAGGATAGTCCATGCTGTATAAAAGACTTACAGTAATGTAAGGTGGGGCCAAAGCCCCACTGAGAAGGGCGTAGACAAATGTCTAACCCATGTGCTCGTTCAGAGGCAGTAAGGAAAGAGAGCGGGAAGCATTTAAATCAGCCGCTTATATACCAGAGGTCCCCTGGTGGTCACAAACGGCAAAACAGCGGGAAGATAACTCTTCCAGGCAAAGGGAAGATAATCCCTACACATCTAACAATATTTTGTTTACATGCTATAATATAAAGTGCATCAACAACAAAATTCCGTATCTGACATTTTCCATCCCTGTCGACTGTAGAATACACTGACTGCACATCTATAGAAGGGTAAGACCTCCACCAAATGGGACTCCCTTTTTGCTGTAGGTGGCAGCCCGTGATGCTTAAGGACGGAATCCTGGTGGTTGAGCAGTTCGTGACCTGCGACACGCCACTTTGGTCATTACTTGGGCTATATGGGCCGTCGGAGAGGCATACTCCAATCCTATAGGACTGTCGTGACTTTATCACTTATGGCAAACCCTTAACTCTTCTTATTATAAGTGGGTAGAAAAGCGGTGCCTGAGGGTTTGAGGGTCCCGGATATGACGTTAAACTGCATTTAATGGTGAAGTTCCAATTCTGGAGCTTTGGGGAGTGTGTAGTACCCTTCATTTATTTCTCCCAGGTACACCCTGACCGGGGGTGGTTGTACATGTTAGGGTGCCATCTATGAGTTATCTACAAAAGTAAGAGTTATTTTTTATATTTTTTAAAGAAAAAGCTGAATGAATAAGACAAACGTCTTTGGCATAGAATATCATAAGAGTTGTTAGATGGAAGCTGCACAAGAATGCTGCGAGCGGTCTTGAACAAATCGTGGAAACAGCACCACACGAGGAAACAGCTGTATGGCAACCTGTCCCCCCCACCCATATCACAAACCATTCGAGTTAGACGGACACGGCATGCTGGACACTGCTGGGGAAGCAAGGACGAGCTCATAAGCGAAGTTCTCTTGTGTAAGCCAACACACGGACATGCTAGTGTGGGTCACCCAGCAAGGACCTACATTGACCAGCTATGCGAAGATGCTGGATGCTGCACAGAGGACTTCCCTGAGACAATGAATGATAGGGAAGGTTGACGAGAGATTGTCATGGATATTCGTGCTTATTGTGATGATGATGATGATATGCCGTAAATAAAACCAACAAATCAACCAATATGGCATTTTACGGAGGCTTCTTCATCATTATGAACTAACCCTGAGTAACATAAGTAATCATATTTATATCTGATCTCCCTGATAAAATAAAACAGAAATCATTCTAAGGTGTAACCGCGTCAAAACTAAACTATAGTTGCATTACTTGGACTCTAACGAAACACTTGAAATACTACTGCCTCGTACTGTCTCGATCAAATATTCAAAGCAGCACACTACAAAAAAAAGCATCTGCACGACCACTAACCTCCTATCTCAATACACGACATGCTGGGAATTGTTGGAGAAGTAAGAACGAACTCATAAGTGATGTTCTCCGGTGGACACCTATATATACAGTGTAGGCCGACAAGCAAAAACCTATATCAAGCAGTTCATGCAGTACTGAAGACCTTTCAGGGACGATGACCGATACGGACGGGTGGCGAGAGAGAGAGAGAGAGAGAGAGAGAGAGAGAGAGAGAGAGAGAGAGAGAGAGAGAGAGAAGAGAGAGAGAAAGTGTGTGTGTGTGTGTGTGTGTGTGTGTGTGTGTGTGTGTGTCATAGGAATCCGCGATATCAGCGTGAACTGTTGATTCTGATGATAAAGATGATTATGATGATCATAGACAATCCATTGCTCATTGATAATAGGACTTGTTTAAATCAGTCGAATAAACGTCTCCATTAAAAGTCGTCTTTATGCTTCTTTGAAATCAGAGAAAGGTAACTTTTTTTGGCGATGAATTTTACTATATTATCTCTCTTAACTTTCATTGTTATTTCATTGCCTTGATATTAATGCACTTCCCAGTATTTGCAGGTGAATAAAAATACATTTATAACTTGTTTCCTATGGAAAAACAACAACAAAAACAAGATATGTAATTAATGTGAAAGAGAGATACACAGAAACAGAGATCGTTATTTTTCATCTTCCATCGGGACAAGAAGTAAAATAAGAGCGGGAAAATGTTCTAAATATTTGCTTAAAATCAATCACAGATGGATAAATAATGTACGACAGATTGTCTAAAAATGTAACCATATAAGAATATAAGAGATTATTATGTGTCCTAGGTATGACTTTAAACTGGATCTAATGGTGAGGTTCAGTTATGCAGTTCATGGGAGTGTGAAGTATCCCTTCATTGCCACTACTGGTAAGTCTGATCTGGCGTGGTAGTACCTGTTAGTGTCCCATATGCGGGTTAGATAGATAAAACATGTTTAAAATTCATGAGTCTTAAAAGAATTAGAATATTCAACAATAATGAATAAAAAACGTGTTCTGCATAGAATAAACCTAGGGTTGACATGTCATAAAATCCAACCATTCAACATCATCATCATAATCATCATCATGAAAATTCTATGAAATATTGACAGATTATTTCATCATCCTTTTCCTCCTCCTCCCCCCTACATGAACGCGTTTTTCTAAAGGCTGGAGATAAAATGAACCTAGATGGGTTAGATGCCATTAAAATTAATCACGATTACTTTTGGGCGAATACCCATGGAAAACGTATGAACGTTTCATCCCCTAGAATGGATCTAACTAATATTGCTACTGTTTTCCAATAAAAATGGATTTGGTATCGAATGTTTACGTATTATTAAAGAAAGCAAACCAATACTTGATATCATATAACCATATGCAATAACAACAACTCTTAATAAACTACAGAAAAAAAATTATTATGAAGGTATAATAAACGCGATTTCCTGAACGCTAAGCATAAAATAAAACTGTATGGGTTGACATGCCACTAAAATCAATCAATTAATCATACCTCTGTGTGTGGATGAACGTGCTCATCTTTCTATATTTGAGACCCTACACCTGTTTGTGTATCTGTCTTAGCGTAATTGCAGTGTAAATGTGATTGAATGTATTCTATGGTTAAGTTTGGAAAATAATAATTCATTTGTTATCGTGGTACAACCAGAACTTCCCGGTGATATGAATGTTAACCGGTCTATGTATTTTATAGACTTCTTTGCCCGGACCATTCAATGTGGTTTTCCTACCTGTGAGGTTTCTTGATCACGAGAACATCCTTTGCTTTTACCTTACCTCTTCCAATTCATTATTTTCTGTTTGTTGTGCTCTGCGGCTTCAACCTTTTCGATTTCTGTCATTTCTTTCTCATGCCTTCGGGTCACAGTATTTGTTCTTCACAACCTTGTGGCTTTGTTGCATAAGAAAATACAATCGATACGCCATTTCGATCAATTCAAGTCTTGACGTTTCATCCTTTCATCATAGGCTATAGGATATTTGAAGCAACAAAAATATAATCTACTTATATCAAAAGAATTTTCGTTTTTGTTCAATCTTTCCTTAAAAAAACACATAGTAGAATTCTAAAAATCATATATGCATCTTTAATATCATTCATTTCCATGAGAGTTTTTCAAACCCGCCTAAGCTGGTGGTTCACTGGAGGCTGTGTGACAGCAAGTCTCCTCAGGTCTCCAACTTTCTTCTCAGTACACTGGCTTAACAATGGTGGTGTTTGGATTGTCTCGAGTCTTCATTGGATTGTCAATTCTTCCAGACCCTTTCCAAACACTTTGGGACCGTCCCCAGCGACCCAATTATGATTGGTACGAACTTCGCCTTTATGTTCCACAGTTTTCAGCTTTCTAGCAAAGTCTTTTTTCTATCTTTTTGATTTCCGTCATCTTCACTCTGTGATCCGTCGGGACCTCAAAATCCACAAGATGACTAGTTTTCTTTTACTCTTTAATACTAGGTCTCCTTGTCGGGATTAGGTTTTCCATCTGAATCTCCCCATTTTATGCATCTCATTATTATTATTATTATTATTATTATTATTATTATTATTATTATTATTATTATTTTACTGCAACATTAACTAATAGTCTTTCACTGGAGACTGGAAGACAGCATGTCTCTTCAGATATCCAGGACTCTTCAGTGTATTCTAGCCGATCTTAACAATGCTGTAATTTGGATGGTTTCGATTCTTCCTCTGATTTTCAATTTCTAAGGGATACAATTACAATATTACGAAATTTACTCTCATGTTCCAAAATATTTTAGTTCTCTGGCAAAATCCAAGTATTGGTCTATGTTTTCATTTTCATTAATTTTTCACTCTTTGATCCACCGTGACCACAAAATCCACAAGTTTTATTTCTGTTAATTCACACTTGGTCTGGTTTCCTAGACGGGAATAATAATAATAATAATAATAATAATAATAATAATAATAATGATAATAATAATCCTTGTGAGTTTTTCAAACATGCGTTAGCTAATGGTCTTTAACGGGTGTCTGAGTGACAGCAAGTCTCATCTGGTCTCCACAACTTCAGTATTCCAGCCGATGTTAAAAATGCTATTGTATAGATGGTCTCGATTCTTCCGCTTTTTTGCAAACTCTTGTGGACCATTTCCATAGCATCAACTACAATTAGTAGCATTTTCACATTTTTATTAGTTCACTGGCAACGTTCAGGTATTTATTTTCCTTTTCGTTTTCTTTCATTTTCGCCAGAATGGCAAAGTCCACTTGATGACAAGTTCGTTTTTATTGGTAATTACCACTATGGTCTTCTGGTCGGGACTAGGTGATCCGTTTGCATCTGAAAATCCCAGAGTAACTTAGATTCTGTTTTTTGTTAATATACCATTTGTTGGTATTCTCAAAATGTAATTTCTTGCGCAATTATCAGTGGATTATCCCATCCAAACAGTCACCCTAGTCTCGTACGCCTTATGTGTTAGTTACTTGAATTTGTTTATTATGTAATTAAAATTGTTATACCTGTCACCACACATCCTACACATGATACTCTCTTGTGCTTTATCTATTTTCTCTTTGACATAATTGGTCATTTATGAATTATTTTATGCTGGTATTATAAGAGATACTTTTTCTCTCTTGAGGTTTCTTTTCTTCACTCTATCCTAGCCTTTGTATTTGCAACCACTCCTGGATTATTATCATTTGTTTTTTTGTTTTTTTATTGAGGTATCCATATAGCTGTTTTTGTTCCCATTTCCGTTTTCTTCTTGATAACTATAATTGGGACTATGGGAAGTCCCCGTGACGCAGTGGTTTACATACTGGACACTTTTGGATATTGGTTTTTATTGCTTCTAATGTCTTCTAAAGTCTACTGCTTCTTGTATCAGGCTGGTCATCTTCATCGGGTGTTTCTATCTGCTTCTATCTTGGTTCCATCTTTGTTTAGCAGAACACGTTGACAGAGAAAATGGAAAAAATGTGTAAAAAAAAGAAAGAAAGGTGAAAAATGGAAAAATAAGAAAGAAGAAAAGAAGGAGAGAGTGAAAGAAATAAAATGTGTGATTAAAAAAGAGGATGGCAGAAAAACAAAACAGAAAAAGACGGAAAATTAAAAAAAGAAAAAAGAAACAAAGAATTGGCCAATAACAAAAATGCAGTTACACCCCGGGTTTAACTCTTTGCTTATTTTAAACCGTTCACATGAAGGTATGTTCATTATATATATATATATATATATATATATATATATATATATATATATATATATATATATATGTGTGTGTGTGTGTGTGTGTGTGTGTGTGTGTGTGTGTGTTGTGGTGTAGTATATAGAAAATTGAAAAAACACAGGTTTAAATAAGTTGAGTGGTAAGTTTATTGACCGACGCTGCACTGTTTCGATCTATTACTTAGATCATCTTCAGGGCATTTGTTGGTATATGGAATGTGATATTTTTTTTTTAATCAAACACACCTAAAAATGCACAATGCCTTTTTTCGATACACACACTCACACACTCTCATACTCACACCGTAAAAGCGAATATTTGACGTCATATTTCAAACCGTCCAATTTTTTCAGCGTCCTTTCTTCAGACTTCAAATTTTGAACAGACTGATAAACAAGGACTATCACTTGCTTTTCTCGTTATTCTGTGATGAAAATTTTTTTATCACCTTCCATATACCAACAAATGCCCTGAAGATGATCTGATTAATAGATCGAAACACTGCAGCGTCGGCCAATAAACTTACCACTCAACTTATTTAAACATGTGTTTTTTTTCAATTTTCTAAATATACAACACACACACACACACACATATATATATATACATTATATATATATATATATATATATATATATATATAATATATATATATATATATATATATATATAATCAAATATTATATATTATGGATTTTTGACCATATATTATGGTCATAGTATATAATAAAAAATATATTTTTTGACCGTCTGTTGATTTTCAATAAAGCATGAAACTTTAGTTACGGAATATTAAATCCATAATATACAATATTTGATTGTAAAACTGCTCTGCTATTTTAGCATTGAGCACCTTCATATGCCAATACTTTTCTCATTCATTCTCTATTCATTCTGTATTATACATACATACATACATACATATATATATATATATATATATATATATATATATATAATATATATATATATATATATACCATTTGTTGGTATTCTCAAAATGTAATTTCTTGCGCAATTATCAGTGGATTATCCCATCCAACCAGTCACCCTAGTCTCGTACGCCTTATGTGTTAGTTACTTGAATTTGTTTATTATGTAATTAAAATTGTTATCCCTGTCATATATATATATATATATATTATATATATATATATATATAACCGCTAAAAATGATGGTTTGTTCCTTATAATTGAGTAGAAGAACTCAGATTATAATAATAATAGGACTTTAAATTGAATGAGTTCTAAAGTGAATAGATTGTAAACTGTGAAATATTTTATCATACAGGTAAAAATACCAGGAAATTTAGTTCAGCCGTGCCGGTAATTTGTAAACAAAGATTTAGGTCATTTCGGACTTCGCCAAATTCATTTTATGCCAGGTTTCTTGACTAAATTTCAGTTTAATAAATGTCATTACGTCTAGCGTGACGTCACTCCACAACGTCATCCTCGTCATTAAAAAAGGCTGGAAATAGATAAATGTTTTGATTAAAACATATCTATAACTACGTAAAAATTAGCAATAGCATAATTGAAGATTAAGAAATTAGGAACACGGATATATATTTAGTGCACACACTTCTTTATTCATTTTCCTGGTAAAAAAAACAAAAACACGTGCATCTTGGAGAGAAAAACAGCCCAGGCGTAATATGAGTTTTTTCTCCTATGGCCGCTGGCTTGACACTCTTATACGAACTTTGCTGGGAGTCACCAGGTCCCGTGATGTCCTTAAGCCAATTAGAACCCTGTTCGCTTTACTCTGGTGTTAAGGCTGGTCAATAAAAGTCTATGAACTCATACTTTATTTTGCAAAGAGTATACTTACGGTTAAATCTAAATTCTAACTACAATTCATTTCAAAAATGCCTATTCATAATATAACAATGTGATGTCATAGTAATCACGTTCGAACTCCAGTTACGGTATATGTTCCGCTTTCGAACTAAAGCCCTTTGCAAAGATATGAATGCCCTTATAAGAGGTCCACAGAGTGTTAACTCTGGTTCTTATAAAACATTGGACTACTTAAAGGATAAGTACCCAATGCGGAATACTTCAGTTAGGAAAACAACAAACGCGTTAGTTACATTTATATAACTTTATTATAACATATTAGGGGAACAAATTTCCCCAGGCTATTTAATGTCACAAGTGTCCAAACATACACAATAGTGTTAATAGACAAAGTGGTAACCACTTACTGTAAGTAGAGGTTGTAGCGTCTGGGGTGCACCATAGGTGTCTGCTGGAGAGAGATGACAAGCACGTCCAGGCTTGTTCAGTGCATCGGAAGAAGAGCGTTCTCTCCACGCGTTCCTGTGTCACGTGACCAAAATAGCGTCTCCTGACACGGAAGATTCACCAAAACCCTCAGACAAGAGAGACTGCCCTTACACCCTCATCTCCCCAGTCATATGGTAAATCGGAGAGATGTTATGTAAGACGAAATAACAATTTTCCCAACAAAACTGTTGTCCAACAATTATGACTATATCTTCATACCATCCATAAAAATAACAATAACAACACTAACAACAATAATAACAGAATCAACCTATATTATAGAAACCAAATGCACAAAAACTACAAATCAGATGAACATGTAATAACCAGCATCATACACAGACACATCAAACCTGTCGACAAGCAACAATAAATATCCATGACAATCTCTCTCCATCCGTCCCTATCGCTCATCATTCTTGGGAGGTCCTCTATGCAGCATCCTGTATCCGCACAGAGCTGATCAATGTACATCTTTGCTGGTCGGCCCACACTGGCGTGTCCATGTGCTGGCTTCCACAAGATGACGTCGCTTATGAGTTCGTCCTTGCTTCTCCAGCAGTGTCCCGCGTGTTTTGTCCGTCTTACTCGGATGGTTTGGGTGATATGTGGCAGGTGACCGTACAGCTGTTTTCTCGTGGGGTGTTGTTTCCACGTCTTGTTCAGGATCCCCCGCAGCATTCTTGTGCAGCTCCCATCTAGTTTATACTCTAGTCGCTTAGTTAGGGTCCAGGGGGTGCAGCCATACAGCAGCACTGATACGACAACGGCCTGGAAGAACTGTCTTTTTAACTTGTCTGTGAGATTAGATTTCCATATGACCGATAATTTATTTATAGCGGCCCATGCCTTTCCTATACGTGCATTAACGTCGTTTTCTGTGGATTAGTGCCATAAAACAAGATACAATCCCAAAACGTTCAGACAAATTCACTTATTCCGACATTAGAAAAATCCTCACTGCAATTCCTAAAATCATCTATAAAAATAACAATAAGAAACGCCTTCAAATTCTTGAGGCGATATGCATAAAAGAATAAAAATAAACATTAATAAAATATCATCCAATATAAGTAATAATATACTAAACATCTTTAATAAATAATACACTAATGTTAGCAACCCTCTAAAAATAATAAAGTCTCCTAATTAAAACACAGAATAGATAAAAGAAGGAGAAAAGGAAAAAAGAAGTAACACACTAAAATATACATCACCCCTTTGATGACGACTGAGGAAACAGTCGAAAGCGCTAGGGTTGAACTTATGGAACAAATCCTATACCAACTGGATCTTGACCTGAGATAAATAGCAAGAAGACTGGAAAAACTACAACTGAAGATCATGAAGAAGGAATATTGCGTGTTATTCAACAACACCTGGCTACAAAATAACTTGCTGCCAAAATAAATAACATATATATATATATATATATATATATATATATATATATATATATAATGAATAGTGAATGAAAAAATGAGAAAAGTATTTGCATGGAAAGGTGCTCAATGCTAATAAAGCAGAGCTAATAAAGCAGAGCGGATTTATAATTAATGTTGATATTATGATTTCACACTCATAACTTAAAGTTTCTTGGTAGTCCAATCATCAGATGAGAAGTGGTTGAGATGTCAAAAATCAGTCGTGAAATGGTAAAAATCAAATTGTTTAGCGTTTATATGCAGCGTTTTTCACGCGATGGGACATGTAAAGCTAAAAATTGTTTTTTTTAAACTGTGGCTTGTTTAACGTTTATGTGACGTGGATTGTATTCACGTGATGTAATGTCATGACGTTAAATTTGTATTTAAAAAACATTATAATCAAACAAACTTGCATTGGTGTTAATGCACGCGGTGTTCAGATGAATTATTATTTTTATTTTTATTTTTATTTTTATTTTATTTTTTTTAAATAAATAAATAGATAAAAGGAGAGCGAAAATTCAGGGATCAATTAGGGTCAGGTGGTAAGTGACACAGTAAAAATTTGTTTAAATGCTTACATTTCGAAACGAGTTCACTTCTCTTATTTAACAAGTTATTGCTTGCATTTTGTAATATGCACAACTTTTCTTCTAAGCAAAGATCGCAATATTGTCCGCCTTTGTATGCCTGGGCTTTTTGTATTATTTCCCATTTTACTGTAGGTGTTCTGCCCGTTTTTTCCTTGATCTGCAATATATATTTTGATAAGGTGGTACTGTTTTCATTTCTTTTGTTGTTGAAACTTAAATAGTGGTTATACCAC
>CM042152.1:111207863-111292863 GCA_023376005.1 Doryteuthis pealeii
ATGCAAAAACCAAAGCTCCTGTCAGTAAAAAAAGGTACTGACCTCTTCGGCATTCCCTTTTTGAGGCGCCACAGATACTGGGCAATAAACTGGTCCTGCTCCTTTTAGACGAGGGGGTAGGTGCGGTTTGTGGGTACGGTCACCCGGGAACACGCAGTTAGTTTTACGCTAAATTAGAGGTCTCGAGACCAAAGCCTCGTAAACAAGATAAAAAGGTTATGTTTATTTATTTGTCAGCTACAGACGTAAATTTGATAGTAAATAGACTATCAATACGAATAGTAGTATATTTTCAGGAGAAAATTAATTATTCTATTTATATTTACTGTAAAAAATAAAATACATTACTATTAATTAGGCATGTGCAAACCAGTCGCCATTTTGAAAGTTTGTTTACTTGTAAAAAATATCTTAAAACGTCAATAAAAATTGGAAAATTAACTTTTTACTGTTTTCTTTTACGTTTAATATAAAGAACAATTCCAAGTTTATGGGTTTTAAAAAAGAAAAAACAAATTTCTCTCACATAAAACCTAAATTTTTGCATTTTAAAGTAAATCGGTTCAAGTCCGCGCAAGAACGCGCATTTGTTGACAAGTTATCCGATCTTGACGTGTGCACTTTTTCTTCGTATGGATGGGCAGACGAATAAAAAAAATTTTCTGAAGCAAAAAACAAATTACTAATTTAGCATTTCCTTGATGCCTCACAATTTAACTCTTAATATTATTAAGTCTACTTCTTCGGCGAAACTTTTTTTTTTGGTAAAATACAATACACAAAATAAAGAAACAAAAAAATAAAATAAAAAGTTTATTTACCTTCAGAATTTTGACTGAACAGTAATATATGCTTTCTGTATATACACGGGAGAATTATTTGTTTTCAAATAAAATAATAAATTTCTTCAAACACTGTTTGGTTTCTCTTTCACGTCACAGAGTATAAATGTGTACGCGTCGGGTATTTTGACTTGTTTACCCATAACACATCAGTGAAAATGACAAATACATTTTTTTCCATTACAGGCTTCCGTAATCATTCTCACACCAACTTTTAATTCAAACATTATTTTCAAAAATTCATAAAAATAAGAATAGACATATGTTATGTCATTATTTTTAGCGAGATATGTTTTATACAATATTTTCTTTTGATTAATGAATACGATTTGGGTTATACATTAAACAAAAGTATTTATTTTACATTTTATAAATTTTTGAAAATCTCTGAAAAATCTCTGAAAAATAAAATAAAATGTACACAATACGAACTTTTAATATAAAATTCTTTGGAAAATAATCTAACAATTAAAAAAAAAAAAAAAAAAGATACATTTTTTTCTTATTTACGAGATTTTAAGTTTCAATGTTTAAGATGCCCTATTTCCAAAACTGATTTATTAGCGAATTATCTTTTTTATATATGTTATGTCATTATATTGTCTTTATAAAAATGTAAAATTTATTTATATGCAAAAAAAAAAAAAAGAGATATTTGTTGGGGGGATCAATACGCGAAACAAAAACTAACGAAAAAAATTATTAGTCTTTTCAATTTAGTAAAAAGTTATTTACAATAAAGTTAATATTTTATTACTTCATAAACAGAAAGTTTTATTCGAATCGGATCGTTAGTTTATTTTATATGATTTTTAGAAGAATTTCCTGTGATCACCCTTTTATATAGTAGGCGAGAATTTGCACATGGCTACTATTAATTCAATTGATAAGGAATACTTTTTATTCTATTTATATGCTCAAATAATGTTGTAGCATAAGTATTTATTTTGATTAAGGTTTGCCTTTGTAAAAATGATCGCGTTTGGATTTCATCTTATAAAACTGATTTGTTTAGATTTTCCGGCAGGGAGATTTTTAAAAAATCTTTTAAAAATTAATTCAATTTAAATATTAATTTAAACATTTATAAAATTCAACTAATTTTTGAAAATGTTCTTCTATTTATTTACTCAAGTATTTTTGGAAAACAAAATTCGTAAAAATTCCCAAGTGTTTCTAGTCGTCGGAACACACGTATTAATCATCTTTTAAAAAACAACGCACTGACCTTAGCTCACCTAAAATAAACCCTCCTAACTGAATAAACTAACTACTACAAACAACCGCAATCAACCCATTCAAACAAATAAAACTTGCACCACAAAACAAACATCTACCACAGCCAATAATTCACACTTGAAAACGTTTGGGTAAAAAAATATGGGACATTTTCTCTACTGTCTGGATCCCGATGTATGTAAAACAATATAAAGACTCTCATGTTTACACTTAAATATCTTAAAGAATAATCATTTCGTGTTTTTAACAAAAGTTTCTAATATATATATATATATATATATATATATATATATATATATATATATATATATATATATATATATATTATAATTTCTAAACTCCAACAGTATAAAAAGGCTCCCAGCTTTATAGTCTGTAATTACAAAATACAAACTTTCATCCGGAGAAAAATAAATTATAAAAATTAGAAAGGACCAAATCATATGCACCTCCAAAAATAATCAGAATCGAAGTCAGAATTATCCTGAAGATACGTTACGAGAAACCTCGGTAGATATTCTCTGACTCATTAGGCTTACTTCATATATATATATATATATATATATATAATATATATATATGGATTTGCTTTTGAGATTAAGTCATTATTCCAATGAACATTTGGACATCTGCTATATATAATAGCACTAATTTAAGCTAATCAGGAAAATCGTTATTTGAAACGTTTTTTTTATAGAGGTGGATGATTTTTGAAAATTTCGAATTGACATCATTAAATCTGTTGAGGCCTATTATTTTTGGCGCGCTGACATTTCACAGATCAATCTCTTTTAGTTCTCTTTGAAAATGGTGAGCCGCCGTCAAAACGGATTTGGATCATTTGACCAATGTTCGATCTCGTATACCAACTCGGCAATTCCGATAAGCAGAAACGACGTTCACCTGTGCGATGACATCGACGGTCGATAATTCAGACAGACAATATCTCAAAAATCGAAGTGATTTTTGCTTTGAAGGGAGAGTTTAGTACGAATCGTAGGGGTGGGGGGTAGAACAGCAAATAAAATTTGTTCGATGACAATGCAAGAATATGATATAAAATCATAAAATTGATGACTTTGATAAAAAAAAAAGAAGAAGAAATGTATTAGATTGAAATTAGAAATAAAAGTTATTGAGATACAAGAGACTTGCGTTGGATTAGGAAATTTTCTATTTGATATAATGATATCGAAAAGTGGACTGCTGAAATTTTTTACTTTTAAATCATGAATTATCAATTATAACATTTGTAGCAACCGTGGGTGGCAAAATGAGCAAAACTAAAAGAAGAAAATGAAAAAGAAAAGATCTGGATAGGAAAGGTATATACAATATAGATAGGTTTCATAATATATTGAATTTATAATATAAATTATAATAATATAATAATAATTAACATATTATAATAATATATAACATATAATTAACATATTACAATTTTCTATTCGATATAATGATATCGAAATGTGGATGCAGAAATTTTTTTACTTTTAAATCATGAATTATTAATTATAACATTTGTAGCAACCGTGGGTGGCAAAATGAGCATGACTAAAAGAAGAAAATGAAAAAGAAAATATCTGGATAGAAAAAGTATATACAATATAGATTCTGGAAACCCTTATATACATACCATAAGTCTATGCAGCAAGAATATTGTCATGGAATTCGGCATCAAAAATATTCCATTATAGTTATGAAACAAGGTAAAAGTGAAATCATAGACGAAATAAATAAAACTACCAAATCAAGAAAATATAAGGACACTTGAAGAATTACAAATATTTAGGAATATTGGAAGCAAATACTACCAAACAAACAGATATGAAAGATAAAGCGAGAACAGAATACCTCAGAAGAACAAGAGACCTTCTAACATCCAAGTTCTGCAACGGAAATGATGTCATGGGAATAAACACCTGTCCCTTTGTAAGATAGCGTGGACCTTTCTTAAAATTGACAAGAGTGAAACTCTGGCAGATGAAACAATAGACAAGTAAACTGATGATAATATGCAGTCTTCGTGTAAGATAAGGAGAGTGCGGAGGTCAGTGTATAATGTCATAGTTGGTTTGGCAAAACAAGTTTGGGCTAGGTGTTTGGAGAAGACAGAGGCAAGATGAAGGTCTGTCATCTGAGGCCATTCACTTGAGTTGAAGAAAAATAAAGAGTTCTGAGAAAATATTGTTTGTTACTAACAACGGACACAAGGACAGAAAGAACCCAAGAAGACCCAGATAGTTCCAGAACATAAAAAAACCACATAGAAGTCACTACATCAACAGCCCATATATAAGATACAGAAATAGCCGAATAGAAGGGATAATATACGTTAGACGACCCAACCAGATCCATAGAAGGGGATATCATCAAAATAGAAAAGTCCTAAACGATAAGTATGACTATGCCACATATCTTTTAATTAAGACTGCAATGTAACATTAAGAGTTTGACATGTGGCAACGGCTGTTTTTTATGTTGTAGCGAGATGGAGTTTTGCGAGAACTACTATTAGAAAAGAGAGGAAGAAGAAATAAGAGATAATAAAGGTTTAAAAAAACAGTGATGAGCACAAAACAGGTTGTCGGGAATTTGACCGGGGTGTGAGCCCCCGAATGGATAATTGAATGTCAACCGGAAATTTCGGGTGTTGACCGTAACCGGAAATCACGTGGTGACGTGGAACGACGAAGAAAAATACCGGTCTCCTTTTTGCTTTCGGACGCGTAGGGTACGGACCGGACCTCTGGTCCCAGTTGTGGGATCACAGTAATTTAACAGTGTCCTCTCTCTCTCTTTCTCTCTGCCTTTCCTCCTCTCCGACACAGCCCACGAGACTAGCTCTGGAAATAAAAGCTAAGCAGCTTGTGACGATATATTTCTCGCGTTGTACTTTTTCATCGACAAGATGACCGCCGCGTACCAAACACCTTTTTAGTGTCGTGAATTTGGAGGCACGTTGACAAGATCCGCTATAAAACATATATCGATATTAGAACGTTACACATATTCGTTGTAATATATCGCTACCGCCACGTTACAATGTCATCAATCAGCACAAAAAAACAGCGCCATTTCTGCCTTCACGTTTTGTTCACAATAACTGTGTCGTTGGCAACAACTTTTGCAAACCAGTGGAGCTTCTAAGACAAGAGGTTTCCATCCCTAAAAAAAGAAATAAACTTGTTTGGTACTATTCCTCTATGATGCCCTCGGGTATTAGCATCATATCATCTCATTGGGGCAACCCGACCAACACTTAAACAAGTGACATCTTTACAACTATATAATAGAAGAGACACACCAACACCCAACTGGATCTATCAGATAAGTTCCTCCCATTATTTATGGACACACACACACACATACATACATACACACACACACATTTTACAAAATAAATTTAACCCCTTCCGATTGAAAAAAAATGACCAAAAGTCAGGGAATTAGAATATGAATCCCTTAATTTTAAGTTGCTAATTTCATATTTTTAGATTCTAAATAGAAAACTTTATTTAATAAAGAGTCTACTTTTGTATTGTTATCTAAAAATCTTTGGAGAAAATTAATTTGAAAAGTTAGGTCCCCACCCTTTTAGACAGCAAAAATATCAATGTATACTTTTTTCACTGATATTCTAGAATCTAATTATTTATAAAACAACAGAGTAAAAGAATGTCGAAAAATTTTCTTTTTTACATTTAATATACGGTACTTATTTTTTACCAGAATCGCTCCCTTAATTTTTTTTTCTTCTATTCACACCTTCGGTCTTTTGTCATTTTATTTAAAAATGTAATTAGTTTCACCTTTATATAATCCCACCCATATGTTACGCCCCAAATATGAGGTGGGTCAAAATTAAGTGACCTAAAAAAATTCTGAAAGTTTTGAAATAAAATAACTGATGAATTATAAAATTAATTCATTGATAAATCAACACTGAAATTTTCATTAGAAATCGGATAATTCTCTTATTTTTTATTTGTTTTCAATCGGGAGGAAGGGGTAAGTTTATTTTGTAAAATACGGATTTAACGTCATCTTCGGCAATACCAACCTAATCCCAATTATCTACCAAGAGCTTAATGGTTGACCCAATATATATATATATATATATATATATATATATATATATATATATAGTTAGTTAGTTAGTGTAAAGCAATGCTCTCTGTTATTTACGGATTTGAGCTCTCTAATGATTGTAAAAAAGATATATATATGTATTTATTTATCAGTTAAAACTTAGCTCCTTACTGGCAGCTGCTGACGACCGAGGGATTAAGGAATCGGACTGATGAAAAGCCAGTTGGGTTTTTCCTGGCTACAAGTAGTTGCTAAGTCTAGCCACACTGAAGAGGCGTAAAACGTTGAAACATGGTGTATGTGGAGGACTATATATATATATATATATATATATATATATATATATATATATAATATATATATATATATATATCAGTATCACTAGATATGTTATCAAACAGCCATTATAATAAAAAAAGTTGCAGAAACACACACAACCTATCAAATATCGGACATATTCTGCCAAAATAATAACTCAATGCCTGAAGAAGACAACAGATCAGAAACACGTGTCGCGTATGTAAGATAAAAATATTTTTTTAAATTTCCTAAGAACATAATAGATTTTGCAGACCTTCTTCTTTTTTATAAAATATTAAATTTTCTCCCGTTGGAACCAGAACAACATTTTATGTGTAGATGGATAAAAATGAATTTAATCGATATCACTTTTAATCGATATCACTTACACATGTGTTTCAGTCCGTTTATCAGAATGTATACGGATTACGCTATTATTATTATTATTATTACAATAATCAGATGAAGTTGAAATAATGACAATTATTATTATCATTATTTCAACTTCATCTGATTATTTTAATAATTATAGCGTAATCCGTATACATTTTGATAAACGGACCGAAACACATGTGTAAGTGATATCGATTAAAAGTGATATCGATTAAATTCATTTTTATCCATCTACACTTCTTTTCTTTACTCATTTTTTCCTCATATATATATATATAATATATATATATATATATATATATATATATATTAAGAGAGAGAGAGGGGGAGAATCTTCCGCCTCCCCTCTTACCTCTTTTTATCGCCAATGCAAGTCTTTTCTTCGCCTCCACAACCAATTACTGCTTTGTTCAGTAATTCTTTGAAAAGAATGGATGTTATTTTTTGTTAATATTTGGCCTCTGATTTCCATCCCTCTCATTATCTTGATTGTTGATGAAGCCAGGAATCTGACGAAGCGCATGGCGGTTCACAATAAAGATCTTGAAAAATCAGATCCAATCAGCCAGGTTAAAACAACAGAATCCATCTGACGTATATGTCTGATATAAAGGCGAATGCTCTTCGTAAGAATTATAGTTATATCAGATACCATGGACGTTGCTGTGAGACAGAAGCCATTATACTAGATTAAGACAGTGACGAGACAGTTCTTATCGAAGGAAGTTGAAGCAATTGCTCGGTGCGTCTTTATACATTTATTACCAAATTTTTATTGGAGAAAAAAAGATGAAAAAAAGGGGTAACAGGAAGGAAAAACTAAAAAGCTATATAGGGAAGGTATCGCTAAAATATTTGGTTACTTTGTTCAATGGCATATCAATATTTGTGGGTTATTTAATGCCAATGACATCCTTAGAAGTGGTAGTATTCAACTGATAGATATGGGAAGACGACAACTGATGTATACCCACATTTGCCGGGTATATAATCGAGAGAGGAACTCGGGTGACAGAGAGAGAGAGAGAGAGAGAGAGAGAGAGAGAGAGAGAGAGAGAGAGAAGAGAGAGAGAGAGAGAGAGAGTTAAGACTTGTTTTCATTTCTTTACTGCTTCTTCTAAGTTCTTGTCTGGCTGTTTCATCTTTACTTCTAAGGGCTTCTTCTGGGCTAACTCTTTTTGTCATGCAATTAATTAACTGCAAGACTTTTACTTTCTTGCAAGATTTATTTCTGCCCATTCTTATTCACTGCGCGGTGAGTTAACAACCTCAGCAGAGATATAAGCATCCTCTCTGACCCGACGTCTGGTTGAAACTGAATTCTGAAACTAGTCACATGTTTCTCGTGGCGTGTTCTTTTGATGTCAGATAGGGTTATAAACAGCCCTGTATTTTTTCACTGGCTGATCTGAAAACCAATGGCCCTTTATTCTACAAGGTTTGACAATAATTTATGCTACCACATAAATTATGTTGCAGAACTACATGGATACTTCCAGAGACAAATTAGAGATATTGCACACGAGAAATGCTCAAATCAAAAGTGATCTTCAAAGAAATACCCACCCACGTTTGCAAAACGGGGTTTCATGCATTTTCCAACGGCGTTAGTCCGAAGGTAAACGTAATAACGCAACTGGTGTTCGAACTCGCTTACTATAATGTTACAGTCTGATACGTTAGCAATTACACTACGTTGACACATTCTCGATAAAAGAATAGCAAAGAATAGTTGAATGAGAAAAGAAAACATGGAATAATTATCAAAGTTGCAAGAAAAGGTTATTTTACTTTTTGTACATCATATTAGGCCTTTTCGGATGATTTAATACCGAATGAATTTGATAAACAAAGGTCTGAGGTTGCCTACTGTACCTACTGTTGCTTAATATTCACCCAATTAAATATTGAAAAGGCTCATCGCGTCTTAACTTCAGTGATCTTGCGACAAGAAAAGGGAAATATATTAACGAAGAAGAGGTAAAAGAAACTATAGACATCTGTGTCAATAAAACTGTAGCCGTAAAAATACTACTGTATGGCTGCACCAGTGGGACTATAGACGGTTTGATGTGTTAAAATTAATCAATCAGTATTTTTTATTATTTTCGACCCTATCTAATACGAATAATATTTAAACAGATATATTGACCAAATGTAAATTTTGTTTCTCTAATAAGAGCAGGTGGTTTTCTCGCCTCAACCGGAGATTCATATGGAACCCCGCGACTACGTCCTCAGCGTGCACCTCACACGGGTAAATAAGCACATGTTTTTTGGAACCCCAAGGCCAAGGAAAATTGTATTTAAATCACTTCGAATTATCAACAAAAATATACAATGGGAACTTTTAAAACAACTGAAAGGCTATTGGGGTCCAGCAGAGAAAAAATGATTAATAAGTGGGTCAATTATGAAAAGAAGAACCGTTGCTCTAATAGAATAAAACGGGAATCTTCCGAGCTGTATGGGTTACATAGTCTGCCATACTGTTCTAAAAGAATAGCCTTCGCATTACATAACCCATGAAGGTTGATATGATATTAAGCAAAGAATCCAATCTTTGTCAAAATCCAGGCGTGCATATACTGACGGATGTCAGAAAATGTACTAAATTTATGTGTAATACGACATTAAGGATAGAACTTACCACTGTAGAAATAATTTGTGAAACTTCCTAATTACTCCACGATGACATGTGCAGTTAATAATGATTAAAATGTGACTGATGATAAAGTTTGGAATAAGGATGTCTGTGATTATTGAAAGGTTAAGATAGAAGAATAAGAAATGATCACATATACCTTAATCTTCGTTATGTAGACAAAACAACATCTACGAGAGAGGTTGGGTAGGTGAATGCAGCACTTAAACGCATTGAACTATCTGATATGTCGGATGTGAGAAAAGTGATTTGAGCAGCTGGATACTGGTTGCGGGAAGATGAAGAGTAAACCACGAAACGAAGAACAAGTTAGACCTAAAAGAATGCATGAATAGTTTTACGAAATGATTTTGAGTAGGATCAACATTGATATCGACGTGAAGAGAAGAAGAGGATAGAGACAGGAAAAGGTGAGAAGGCGAGCAGATAATGACGTAAAGATAGAAGCGAAAAATATCTAATACAACTGAAGAAGAGCAAAAGAAGCGCTAATGTCAGGGAGAGTCAAGCGACGCACAGCCAGGGTGAGACGGTTTGGACAATGTCGAGTGATCTCATCAAATAAGATATGGTTCTTTATCAATGTATTGATGACGAGACACCAGACCATGCACTTAATTCACGCTATCAATTGACTGATGATTTAAATGGCATAGGAAAGCGTCTAATATTATTTTAAGCCAAGAGGTTAGAGAATTGGGTTCACTGTACTTTCATATATATATATATATATATATATATATATATATATTATTATCATCCACTTATATGTATAATATATATATTATGTATATATATATATATATATAATATATATATATGGTGTTTTCGAGTAGTATATATATTATATTATATATATATATATATATATATATATATATATAGTACCTTCTTCATGTTGGTTGGATCAAAAACGTTATTGTCCGAAAAGGAGTAAAGAATAAAATTATATTTTATTCTTTACTCATTTTCGGACATACACACACACATACAGGCACACACACACACACACACACACACACACACATATATATATAGTATGTATATATATGTATATATATATGTATATATATATATATATATATATATATATATATATATATATATCTGTGTGTGTGTGTTGTGTGTGGTATTTGGGCAGCATTCTTTTCATTTATACATGTAGAATGAAACAAAAGGCACATCTCCAGTTTAACAATTTTATTTTTGATCTTTTCTAATTTTCTGGCCAACTTTGTTAATGTTTGGTTGGAATTGGTGGATAAGTCCACCAAAGTTCATTCCTGAATAATTTGGCACTTCGAAGTGCCATCATCAGGGGGGATGTATTCCAGTTTTTTTTAAATTATATTAATGTGAGGCTGGATGGAGAAGAATTGGTGAGAAAGGTGTTTTAGGCATTTTAGAATGTGTGTACTGTATTGGAAATTAATTTTGTTTAAGGATGGTTTGTATTATTTTATGTATAAAGTTTCTAGTATTTGGAGTTTTTGTTATTTTTTTCTTTGTGCAGAATTGTGTATTTTTCGTTAGAATATTTCGGTAATTAGAGTGGGGGCATGAATGTAATTTTAGGTGTTGTGAAATAATTATATATATATATATATATATATATATATATATATATATATATAATATATATATTTTATTTATATATATTAGTATTTGTGGAAAAAGTTGAGTTACTGGTGAAAATGGTCACAATGGTTAGTTGATGCAAGTTTCATAATGATAAGACAGCGATATAACAAATATAAGTGCTCAATACGTGATTAGAGCAATTTATTATAATAAGTGTACACAGTGTGTCAAAAAGTATCGAGATTTTTGTACTTTTTAGCGCACCTTATACTATGAAAAGAATCACGTTACATTTATTAATTTTCTCAGAATGCAAGATATGTAAAGAAAAAACCTGCAAAGTTTAAAGCTCTATTTACAAAGCTGTATTGATTACTTTTTTTTTCAGAATACAAGTTGTCTCAAAAATACAAACAATCTCGATACTTTTGCCACACACACACACACACACACACACACACACACACATATATATATATATTATATTAATATATATATAATATATATAATATATTAGTAGAACCTTGATATATATATAGTGAAACAAGTTTAATTCATTCCGCTCGTAACTTAATTTCCTCATATATCAACTTAAGTTTCCCCATTGAAATAAAACTTAAATACCATTATTTCCGTTCCAGTCCCCCTAAAAACAGATAAGATTTTAGATTAAAAAATACCAAGTGTATATTATATATTTAAAAATATAAAAATTAGAATGTAATGAATTATGTACTAGAATCTGTTTTGATGTTTATTTTTTCTTATGTATTATATTTTTTTCTTTGGCGTAATAAATTTGGAAAAATTATTTGGTTTTAGTGAACTTATGAACGTAAGCGTACCTGACGCTCGCTCGTACATCAAATTTTAGCTCTCGACAGAAAAACAAAAATCGATCGTGATTTGGAAAACTCGTCAGTTGGGGTACTTGTTGAGGTACCCCGCTATATGTATTGATATCAAGAAGTGTTTCTTTCAATATCGAATACAAATATGTTGAAATATATATTTTGACCCCATAAACCGAAAGTTAAATGTTACTACCACTAAGAGTGGACCTGGAAGTAATGGCAATGAAAGTGTTCTATCGCCAGAGTTCCAAGGAGCCAGTGAAGAAAATGGAGACAGTACTTCAGCAAGTAAACATAATTGTACTGAAGCAGGATCATGTATAGCAAGTAAGAAGGATAACCAATAAGAAAGAACTTGGAAGCGATGGTATCCAATGGTTCAGGGAGAATAAATCCAATATTTCAAGTAAAGAAGTGGACTACGCAACTTAAGTTCAACTCTTGAACTAGGTTTTGCATTTCCCGTAATGCTGATAACCTTCGGAAAGATATGAATCCAAATATTCTCCCACCAATTATATATATATATATTTATAAATATCTAGAGAGAGAGAGAGAGAGAGAGAGAGAGAGAGAGAGAGAGAGAGAGAGAGAGAGAGAGAGAGAGAGAGAGAGAGAGTGAGAGAGAGAGAGCGATTAACTTTGATAAGTCTGAAAGTTAGCTTGGTTGTGGTATAGCTGTAGTCTTTGTAGTCTTGTGTTGGCAAGCAGAAATATGTCGCACTTTGTTTTAAAAGTAGGTGAAATAATGATATGCAGTGGTATTCAGTTAGCATCAGATGAGACCATTAATGATCCACATGAAGTTGACTGCCCATTGCTTGGTGTGCTTGAATTTGCAAATGCTTTTGATGAGAAGACACAGCAAAAGGCTACAGAAGATCATTTGATTACACTTCAGCTGTTAATGAAGACCCATGTGAATTTCCTAATCCTCATAGCATCCAGCAACATACCCTGTCAGCAGTTTTAAGATGCTACACAGCGACACATCAAATGACAAATGAGTTTCTATTTACAGGACATAACGCGAAATATTTAATCCGCGATCATTTAAAATCAGATCCATATACTAGGTTCAATTAAAAGTTTTACAATAATTTCCTAACGTAAGGCGCAATTTTGCAGCTTCACGTGCTTTTGCCAATAATAATAATAATAATACTCTCTATATAATGGAGATTCGGTCTCCATTTGTCTGTAACCGAAATTACATTTGTGCTTACGTCAGAGTAATTTCAGAAATTACGTAACTTTATCAATGAGTATTTGATTTGTAGTCAATGATATCAATACAGGAAATGAAGAAAACGCTGTATTATATATATATATATATATATATATATATATATATATATATATATATATATATATATATATATAATATATATATATATATATATATATATATACAAGTTTTAATAAATACATACCCAATATTATTGATTTCTATATAGTTTGTTTTATTTTAATATATATTTAATTTAATCTAACGTATAGATTTTTGAGACAAAAATTATCTAGAAAAAAATATAATCATATAAACTTGTCCTAGCTTAAATTTTTACAACGGTAATTTAATCCAAAAGATTCACCGGAAGTAGTTTTTTATACATTTATTTAAAAAAAAATGCAAAAACTACGGTTTAATTTTATTCAATTGTAGATTATTAGAGTCGCTTTTTAATTTTAATTTATATAAATATTTCTTTGTTTTTTAAAAATTAAATAAAGTTATTCAATTAATTAAATGCTTACTTTGAATAAGCTAGACTCCGCTGGAAGTAGTTTTTTTTAAAATGCAAAGACTATGGTTTGATTTTATTCAGTATTATTAGATTATTTAAATAGCTTTTACATTTTAATCAATGTAAATTTTATTTGGTTCTTTAAAAATTAAATTTCAAAAAAGTTTTTCAATTAAGGTGATGCTTCTTTGATAAATAAATGCTTACTTTAATAAATATGAAATTTATTATATCTCCAAGGAAATGAATTCAAAGCGTTACAGCATGTATTACATTCATTCATTGATTGTACAAACATTTTTAAATACATTTTCTTCCTCGAAACGATTTTTTAAAGAATTTATTTTTTTTACAAAATTGAACTGTATAAAATTTAGTTAATTGAAATTGAACTTTTACCTCCCACCCACCTCAGGCAATATTTTTCAAAAATTATTTTTACGTTGCCCGAAGGCCGTTTTTTCTTTTGCTAATAATAATAATAATAATAATAATAATAATAATAATAATAATGAAAAACATGCCTTTTACTGATACGTCAGTGATAACTGATTATAACATATCAATCAAGGAGTATGCTAAAAAAAGTAAATACAAAGACCTGGAAATAGAAATTTAAAAAGTACAGCACTCTTCAAACTACTACCGTTCCAGTGATTGTGGGAAACGTGTGTATAAACATGAAAAAAAAACCAGATAATCACATTAATTTGTTCCAGTCAACATGAAATAGAAAAAAAATGCAAAGCTTCTCATCTCCTTCTTCACAAAAGCATAAATACACGAAATGCATATAATAACTACCTTCCCTTGTCCCAGGTCTCGAAATTAAAGATGGAAAATAAAACCATCACGAACACCACCACGAACACCACCACCACCACAACAACAACAACAACAAAACATAATAATAATAATAATAATAATAATAATAATAATAATAATAATTGGTTGTTTTTGTTTATGGTTCTTACCCAACCTATTGATATTTAAATGATATTCCTTCTAAATAACGAACAGTCTTATCGCTGCTTAACTTCGGGGATCTAGCGGGAACTGGTGCTTCCAACATGACTTGATCGTAACCAAGAAGAAGCAGAAGAAAATTAACAATAACAAGAACAATAACGACAAGTTTAAATAAACGTATTTTTTTTTAATTTCAAAGCCGGGTAGACACACAAGAAAAAAAGAAACAATGATATTAGCGTAGTTTAACTCTAAACGACGCACAATTATAATATGACGAACAAATTAAAAACACATACGTGTATAATTCAAAGATGTTGATATCACGTGAGTGGATGAAGTTGAAAACGTACCTGTACAGATGGTAATTCTTTTCTCTTTCACACAGCGACTTGAAAGAGACGAGAACGTGCGAAGCCAGAGCAAAAATTCAAGCAAGCTTAGTTTTGTTTTAATTTTGCAATTCTCTCTTTGGTTTTATCAAATTAGAATTTAGCCTTTCCTTATCATCAACGTCGAGCCGCCGTTGCCATTATTATCATCCGCCGAGGATTTATTCTAAACAACTATTAATTTACAAACTAGATATCTGTTCATGGCATGAGTGCTATAGCTTATATTCTTTATACGTGTTTTATATGTCTGTATGAAACCTCTGCTGCCTTCCAATGAAAGGCTAGGGGAGTAAACCCCGAAAGCAAATCAGGAGTGAAGCTCCTAAAAGTGGTATGATGCTGAAATACAGTGCTACCCATCAACTCCTGCGACACTACCGTTGCCAAACTGCATTGGTACCTTACCTTTCCTTTGGGTCACAGCGGCAGTGTGGGAGGGGGATTTGCTGCATACGATTATTTTATGTCTAGAGGTTTGAGAATTACATTCTTTGTACGTTAATATTTACGATTGTGTAGTAGTATCTTAAGAGGGCTCTTTTTTGCTGACGGTCCTATCGAATATGATTGAAAGATTCTAACATCACGCTGACTCTCTCAGATTATTTTATGTCTAGTGGTTTGGGATTCACGTTCATTGTAGGTTGATATATACATGATATATGTATTTGACACATACATACAGTCATACGAGATAATTGGAGTAGAGATCTAAATTTTCAATTTTTATAGGTTTCTGTACAACTTTTCATTGAAATAAATTTGACAGAAAATATATTTCAAAACAAAATTCTTGTTAGTTGATTGTGACGATAACCTTTATACAAAGGAAATGCATTTCAAAGCAATTTTTGTAAGTTGATTTCAACACCTGTACCAATACTGACCTGTCAACTGAATTTTGAATTATTCTTATCTTTTCATATTAAAAAATATTTTCCTGATTTAAAGAAAAGTACAATTCCACGAGAGAATTCGTAGCACCAGTCAAATAGATCATCCTATCACGTACATTTCTACATATTATAATATCAATCCTCTGGGTCTAGATTTCTTTTTTTGCAGCCAAATTCTACCATCCTTTTAGAAGTCAATTGCAAACGATGATGAGGTCAGTCCATGTCTTGAACAGTTGTGGACTTTCTGGTGGCTAGTTAGTTCAATTCTGGACTTGCAGATACGGTCACACACATTGTAAGGTAAATTTACATTTAGTGGTTCATGATGACGAAGACATCGCCACTCTGCAGCCCTGGAATTCAAGCATAATCTTTTCTACAATTACATACCCACAATAATTTTTAGGAAAGTAAACCAGCTGTATTCTGCTTTAAAAGACTTTGTATTGTATCCTACTTGTAACAAAATAGTCGCGGGCTCTGGTTCTAGTCAATATAGTGAAGTTATTCGTGTCGGGGGATTGTCCCCTAAAGTACCAACTGTCCATTCATCTAAAAGATCAAGGGTCAAGTTCATTGCCTGATGCTTGGGGGCACCAAGAGGGAAAGTTGGCGGAGACCAAGCAACTTTTAACATTGCGAGAGGGCATTCGCCTGCAATAGTGACCTTGTGTCATACGTTGCCCGTGGCAGAGAGATAAGGTAAATAAGGGGTTAGGTAAATACATGCGTTTACAATATGATTAGAAATATACTTACGGAATAGGCACAACTTTAACGCATGCTTTCTTTATTTCTGGGAAACTATGTCCCTTCTTCAGAAATGGGATTATTCCTCAAATTCGCTATATGCCTTGCAGTCCAACATTGGATATAAAACTAATTATACAATGTGAAAACGTGGACTGATTTTCTTATTGTATTATCATATGGGCACGATTTAATGCTGAAATCCAAGCATTTGCCTAGGTAAGTTTCTCCTGTTTTTTCCAAACACTCAGTTCATTGTATTCAAATGTGTTACAATTAATAATAATAATACTACTAGGGTGAGTAAAAAGTCTTGTGGTATTCTTCTACGGGCTAGTTATTGTTGGTACATCACGTTATCGAAACATTTCAAGTCGTGAAAGGGGTCTTATTTATCTAACTTTTTAAACAAATTTCAGTCTTGAACCTTCCTGCGTTATTGACTTGTCCCCTTCAATGGTGATCGTATTTATCTATTGGCTATCGTTAATTCTACAATGTAGTTTAATTAATGTCTTTTTACCCATCCAATATCAAAAGAAAGGTCACTTCAAACGGTGTGAATCATCAATCCTTCCGATTAGTGATTAAAACAAACACACAACTAAAACAAAACTTTAAAGGGCAATTTAACACAATCTAGTCTCTACCATGTCTTGAACACCATAATGTAATAGTAGTTGGTGCTCTGCGATGATATGTTTTACTTCATTCCGTGGAATTTAAAAAACACTTAGCTGAACATACAACCTAGTCTAATTTTGGAACATGCTATACAATTTGGAACGGAACCATAATACCTTGAAGTTAAAAAAATATTTTTTGTTCGAAAGGTGCAGTCGATCACAGTACAGTAACCAGACGATTCAAGGAATTTCACTCGGGTTTCAAAAAGCTCGACGATCCGGTAAAATCATGTAGGCCTAAAACCGAGGATTCCGAGTAATGGTTTAAACCGGTGAGTAGCACTCGGAGAGTATGAGGCTAGCTGAACATTTTACAGTCCACTTTTGACTCAATCTAGTATATATTTATTTATACCCCTTCCGTCACGAGAACGGCATGACAGTTCAATTTAAATGTTCAGTTTAACAAGATTGAATTTAGAGGTTTCTTTCTCCTAGACTGGCTGCCTAACTAAGAGTGGGGATTCCTCGTGACGTAATGACTAACGTACTGAACTGTCACATTATAATAAGTGAATTCACGCTGATAGGTTCACTTTAGAACTAATTCCCTTTGGGAAAGATCTGATAACCCTCATCTATTCTGTGATGTGTTAAATAGTACCACTACTGTTCCTCTACAAGGATATCTTAGACATTAAATAAACCTCATTTAGGTTGGTCGTCTAGGTACTTGGAACCCGAGCAAAACTATTTAACATATCTGGTTACTATACTGTTAACAGTTGCGCTTTCCCATTTCAGAAAGCAAATATTTCCAGTTGCTTTCGCGGTCCTATGGCTCAGTTCGAACTTAGGTTCCAGAATTAAGACTACATTACACCCTAATCCGAGCAGTTTTGAAATATAACACCAAGTAAAGCAATACAGAACATGTCACCACACCAAATATCATGATACTACCAGCCACAACAGATAAATCCCACAAATTTAACTTATTTGGTTACGTGATATACGTGCCACACCACTTACCAAAATATTGCAAAATCACAATGTTTATGTATTTAACAACTTCTGTACCCGAGCAGTATGTGACATAGAGTCAATTTTAAACAGAATTTAACAGATTTGAATTCAGAGTATTCCTTTTCCTAGACCGATTTCCAGTATTCTGTATTATTTTTCTATTGCAGAAGGGTGAATAGTTGGATTCAAACATTTTTCAAGAATATTAGTCCTATGCGAAATGCAAACAACCTTGTCAAGGATTTGAACACGTCTCCAAATGCTAAGACGATGACCATTACACCAAGCGCCTCCGAGTAGTATTTCAGGACAAGGCTGCGTTAGTGAAACTTGGTAACCTCACGTAAATAGAGTAAATGAAAAGGGGGTTTATTTTCTAACCGTACATGCCAGTATCGTTTTCAGACTGTTCTCCTAAGATAGAAATACAAGTTCCATTATCTTTCCGGGATCAATTTTCTTTGCAGATATATTCCCCTTTTAGGAATTAATAACGATGGGGGTGGGGGTCTGCTTTCAACCCCTGATTCTCTATGTAACAATAGCAAACTGGTTACTCTTTCGGTCATCAATCACGGCTGACAAAGGACAGTGCGTTTCTTGGCTCTCTAAATAAGGAAAAAGTAATTAGTTTTCTTAACATTTGTCACGGACATTTGGGAGTTTTTTTTATATCATATTAGGCTTTCTTTTCATTATCTTGTAATTAGTTTTTAGAACTGTACACCACGTGATTTATTATTCAAACATTCCTCTTCATTTTGCTAATTGTTACAGAATTTAATTTTGGACAGTTCCAGCTTTGCATGTTATAATGCCGGCAAATAACATGATATTAGTTGTTTAGCTAATTAGCAACTTTCTTTCTTTTTAAGGCGTCCACACAGTCGTCTAACTTGTAAACGTTTTGCGTGATATAATATCTGTGGTTTCTAAAATAACATAGAAATTAATTAACACTAACAGATACCACGCAATGTTCCTACATTTAAGAATCGAGACGTTTATAATACCATAGTTGGTATTGTTTAGTTTGGTTTCTTTGTTTAATGGAATATCAACATTCATAGGTTATTTAATATCAAAAGCATCCTTGTAGAAGAACAGTAGAAATACGCTTTAACTCATAGTTGGTGGGACGAAGATACTCATACCTTTTCCAACGGTAGGAATTTAGCCAACCCGTCCGTCATGGGGGTGGTATGACATAAGGTTGTAAGGATAGAGCATCCAGCGAGATTGAACTCGCTATTCAGTTGTAATGGATCGGCGAGACTAGTCTGCGAACCAAAAAAGTCCAAATAACCAACACCTAGGTATGGTTTCGTTTCGTTTTTTTGTTTTTATTTATTGGCCTATCAAACTTAATGGTTCATTTAATGACAAAACCGTCCTTGTAGAAGAACAGTAGTGGTAATATTTTAATCTATAGTTGCGGAACGTAGGGATTCATACTTAGCCCAAATGTATGTATTTACCAAATTACGTTAGCCACAGATAGAATGTAACAGAAGGTCGTAAGTAATGCGCGAGGATCAAACTGACTATTCAATAGTAACAGATCTGCGAGACTAGCTTGCCAACCATTACTCCACGATAGAACGGCATGTACATATTATCAAACCCCGGGTAGGATGTGACACAATGTTGCAAGTATGGGTCACCCAGTCAGAATCAAACACGCAATGGATCTGTGACACTACCATGAAGACAAAAAAGGCCAAAAAACAACAGCCATGTTTGGTTTGGTTTCTTTGTTTAATGACAAATCCCCCACCGCCTTCTAGCACCTATAAGATAAAGATTTTTGGATGTTTCCATAATAGTAATTTAAAGAATACGGTTGGGACAATCAAAGTTGCTCATATTTGACATTATCACCCAATTGATCGCTTGAGGTTTCTCCGACACCCGCCTTGCTCAAGTAAGGACCAAAGTCACGTAGTACACAAGTCACAGACCACTGAACCTCTACAATCCTGTCGTCAAGCATTACGGATCAAAAACCCACGTCCAACATGTTGCTCTAATGTGGGTAGGTCTTACTTCCTCAGTAGTGGTGCTGTCGGCGTATTCTATAGCCCCATCCGACAGGTGCCATTTAGAGATTAAATAAAAACCCATATGGTTTGAGATGCCGTTAGAATCAACAAATTAAAAAAAAACTAAAACAATTCAACCAGTTCTTAAATTTCTGCTCAATAAACTAATATATTATCTAGATTGGTATTTCTACAATTCTCCTAGATATTTTTTGTTTGTTTGTCTGTTTAATATTGAGGTAAACGAATATATTCCTTTCTGTTGGATAGGCATTGAAACTAATTAGTGTTAGCGACGTTTGCTGATGTAAAGATGCATTGTTCCTTCTTCTAATTAACATCTCGATTACATTCTACCTTATGGCGGAGTAAAGAAATAAACTTAAATTACCTTTCACATTTTTGTAATTAAAAACGGTAATTAATATCACTGATGTTAACATTATGTTATTTAAAGAAGGTTTGGGTTTTTATCTGTTTACAAATTACTAGAGAAGATAATTAAAGACGCTGATCAATATATAATTCCGTACAATGTAAAGTATACTTTATATACTAATTTACTGGTTAATTAACTAAGTCAATTTAGTTTTATAATATTAATTTATGATTATAATTAATTAATTTTATTAAGTCTATTCTTATGCGATTTGTTTTACTAATATTTAATTACTATGTCCAACTTTGAATGTAATTAAAATGTAAAGTTAACCCCTTCATAATCAATAGAATATAATGAGAACTTGAAAAGCCAATTACTTATGTTCAAACCTTGCTTGCTGCTGCTGCCACTGCTGCTATTATTATTATTATTATTATTATTATTATTATTATTATTATTATGCTCCTTTTGAGTTTTCACATCAGCATTAGCTGATGGTCTTTCACTGGAGTCTGAGTGACAGCAAGTCTCCTCAGGTTTCCAGGACTCTTCTGTGTATTCTGGCAGATTGCAGCAGTGCAGTGTTCTGAATGATTTCAACCCTTCCTCTGATTTCCAAACTTTCCAAACCCTTTCCAACCCTTTTGGGACTGTTCCAAGTGCACCAACTACAATTGGTATCACCTTCACTGTCATATTCCATAACTTTTTTAGCTCTCTGGCAAGGTCCAGATATTTGTCCATTTTTTCATTTTCCTTTAGCTTTACCCTGTGATCAGCTGTAACTGCAAAATCCACCAGTTGACAAGTTCTTTCTTTTTTGTTTATCAACACAAGGTCTGGTCTACTTGCTGGGATAAGGTGATCCGTTTTTATCTCAAAGTCCCAGAGAATTTTATACGTTTCGTTCTCGAGAACAGATTCTGGTTTATGCATATACCAATTTGTTATATGGTTAAAATTTAATTTTTTGCATATCTCCCAGTGGTTACTATTATTAATTATTATTATTATTATTATTATTATTATCACTCAAAGAATGATTTCCACTCCAGCCGTAACTGGAGGCCTTTCATGGGAGGTTGAATGATAGCAAGTATCCTCGGGTTTGTAACACACATCTGAGTATTCTGGCGGATCTTGACAATGCTGTTGTCTTGATGTTCCTCTAATTTCCAATTCTTCCATTCCTTTTTGTGAACACATGGACACCGATCTAAGCGTACCAACTACAATTGGTATCCTCTTTCACCCTCATACCCTATTTTTTTTTAATCCTTTGGCAAGGTCCAGATCTATCTTTTCATTCTCTTTTGTCATCACTCAGGGATCTGCTGGCACTATAGAAGCTACCAGTTGACAAGTTCTTTTTTTTATTGTTAATCAATACTAGGTGTGGTATTCTGGCTGGGAATGTTCCAGAGTCCCAGAGAATGTTATATTACATTCTCAAGAACAGATTCTGGATTGTGCAAATACCATTTTGTTGTAGGATCAAATATTATTATATCATTCTTTAATAGTTTTTCACACCAATGTTAGTTGGTAGTTTTTTTTTATGAATACTGGGTAAAAGCAGGACTCTTCTGAGTATTCATACCTGCTGTTGTTTTCTCAATTTTTCCTTTAATTTCCAGTTCCTTCAAACTTTTTTCCGAAGCTTGGAGACCATTTTAAGGGTGCCAGATACAATTGTTATCACATTCATCTTGATGTTCCATAATTTTTTCGGCTCTCTGGCAAGATCCAAGTATTTGTTAATCTTTTCATTTTCTTTTATTTGTACGCTGTGGGCCATTGGAACGGCAAAATCTGCCACATAAGCAATTCTTTTTTTCTTGTTATTGCCTTCTGGGCGGGATTAGGTAATCCGTTTGCATCTCAAAATCCCACAGAATTTTATGAGTCGCATTCGTTAGACGGATTCTGGTTTGTGCATATACCATTTTATAATATGGCCAAAGTTTAATCTCATGCACAAGTTCCTGTGGGTTACCTTTTCCTACCCACTTGTGCTTAGTCTTGTACTTCTTTTGTGCTAGTTTGCTACATTCGTTAATTATGTGATTAACTGTTTTGTCGTTGTCTTCACGCACCTTAAACTTGCTGTTATGCTGCCTTATCAATTTTTGGTTTGATATAATTGGTCCTTATATTATTATTATTATTATTATTATTATTATTATTATTATTAATTTTTCCCACCAACGTTAGCTGATGGTCTTTCACTGGTGTTTGAGTGACAACAAATCTCCGCAGGTCTCTAGGACTCTCTTGAGTATTCCAGCTGATTTCAACTGGATGATCTCAATTCTTCTTCTGATTTCCAGTTCCTCTAGCTTTTCTAAGTTTTGGGGGACAGTTACATATTATTCTTGTTGTTTTTCTTTGTTATGTTATTGTTATTATTATTATTATTATTATTATTATTAGTCATAATCGTACGAACGTTATTATCTTATAACACCTGGTTAAATATGAGACCGCCTAAATCGTTCAAGATGAAATGTAAAAATGTAAATCCTTATCATTTAGCTAAGGCGACGACACTCATGAGAAATAATAATTCAGCAGATGAGCAAGGCTAGATAATCAGGATTTACATTTTTTTCAAAATCATCTTGGACGATTTGGACGATCTCATTTTTAACCAGACGGTGTTATAAGATGATAACGACCATACTTTTAAAGAATACGAGTAGTAATATATAGATTAATTATTATTCATAACACTTGTGCATATGTACAAAAATGGTCAATATATTTACATATAAAAATACAAACTTCATTATGTTAACTAAAAGCCTTTGTTTAGGCATAAGCTGGTTTGTGTAGCAACACGTTGGCTCAGGCTAACGGGAAATTAACACGATTCATGGATATTTCTATTTTTTCAAGAATATTTAAGGGTTCAGTAGAGCGTTCGGTCCTCGCCAATATAGGGTATCAGTAGCACAGGGATCTGTGCAGTAAAGTAAAGCGTTGATGGTAGGTGCGGTGCTCCCCCTCAGACGCAAAAACAATCTACTAGCGCTAGTGAAAAGGGGATAGACTCCCTCGTTGTTTGGCTGATTGTAAAAAACTTTTCCAACTGGAGTCTGTTCAAATGACACCAGTAATCACTTCAATTTCTGCAAACTTCTCTACTAACTGAGCTCGTTCCTCTCCCTTCTTCCTTGTTCACCCAAAACACAATAGTAGTCGTCGAATTTCACTTCTCTCGTAGACAATTGCTTTGTTGCTCACTGAGAGTATCAGCCACTGTCCGTTTTTTTTATTATCGCTCGGCCACCCCTTATGAAAATTCCATCTCACCCCATCCGGGTGTCTGGTACACGGCACAAGCGATTCTATAAGCGATCATTATAATAGTGAGTTGCGATTAAGCTTACTCGCGTAGGCTTGCTGGTCCAGTGTGCTTCGGCCACTGGACCAGTTGCGTTTGGTTAATAGCGTCGATTCCAGGTGTCCCCCTTGAGGGGGAATTCCAACGGGATCGACGCAATTTTTCACCTGCCACCCATGAGCTTCGGTTTGTGGGTGGTCCCACGTTAATAGGGCCTTGTGCCTAACCCGTACAAGTGGGGTACGAGGTAAATACCATGCCAACGGGATCGACGCAATTTTTCTACCTACCACCCATGAGTCTCGGCTTGTGAGTGGTGCCCACATAAAACGGCATTGTGCCATATCATGTAAAAGTGGGAAACATGGAAATACCACCAGCGATTCTTTGCCGTTTATATCGGGGGGATCGGCCATGCCCATTACACTGATACCGACTTTATGCCACACCGACAACTTTACCTACTTATGAACACTTGTTTATATGATATCATGAGATGCACAGATGGTATCTTCTTGCACAATAAACTGTTTAATTCATTTGGTAACAATTAATTGAAAATCATATTTGACGAATGTATGTCGACAATGTAAACAGTATCTCATTGTTTAGCGATAATAAAATGTTGGGATATAATTTGAAATTACCCAGTTCCGAGTTCTTCAGTCACGCACAAAGCAGATGATATTCTGATAGTCTAATGTGATATACACCACGCAAACAAACGTAAATACATGCATGCATGCATACAAGCACTAAATTATATTAATTTATTTAAAAATGTGTTATTGAAAACCAAAATTAATTTTCATTTAAATTATTCTCTACTTACTTATTTGGATAAATCTAACTCCTACGTAATTAAATGTAATATATATATATATACATATATATATATATATATATATATATATATATATATATATATATATATTATATATATGTGTGTGTGTGTGTGTGTGTGTATCTGTGTGTGTGTATCTGTGTGTGTATGTGTATATATGTGGGTAGTAAATATGGGAGTAAATAGGGAATTAAATCTGACATAATGTAGAAAATAGAAAAATACGAAGTATTTTAAAAAGATGAATGTATTCTTGATAATAAATCCTACGTTATAACGTTTCGGTTTTTAGCAAACCTTCATCAGAATTTTCTTTTCAGAAAGGGTGGATGACTTTCGTAAACTGGGAGAATGCTAATTTTGTGTGAAGAAAGGGCCGTCACCGTGTTCGGGATATCGTTTGTTCCAGTTCACGTGATGACTTACAAAGAAACAGTGAAAACAATGGAGTGTGTCATAGGGGCATATAGATATGGACTGCAATTGTTATCCGTAAACTATGGTAAGATAGATTTAGAGTAAAAGTTAGCACAATAAGTTGTTAAATACGTCTGATACGTTTCGTGTTGTGCTGTTATTGAGGCCCCGATATGATTTCAGCCTATTTCTCAAAAATCGTCCACAATTACCTAAACAATACGCATTCCATCTGAAGTCCTGATAAAAGTTTGCTCAAAACCGAAACGCTATAATTTCCACACTGAGAATAAATTCATCTTTTTAGAATACTTCATGTTTTTTTCTATTTTCTACATTATATTATATATATATATATATTATATATATATATATATATATATATATATATATATATCACATGCAATGATCACGTCATCAGCTTTCATATATAAATGCACGTAAAAAAAAACGGTAAATAACATTATATTCACACATTCACCATACACTCAACATTTTCATTTTTTTCCCTTACAAAAATTTCTCTTGCATTGTCCTGATGATAGTTTATCATAAACCGAAATACTTAAGTATAGACATATAAAATGTTTCCTTTGATCTTAATATCATGAGTCTGTTATATTTTTGAAAACATTTTCTTCATATATATATATATATATATATATATATATATATCCCCCCACACACACACCCAAACTTCCCTCTCTTCTCTTAATATAAAACATTAACATTTCTTTTCATGACATCTCTCCCCTACCTCTTACCAATATACACAAACACCTCTCCCCTACCTCTTACCAACACACACACACACACACACACAACCTTGAGTTTCACTTCCTCTGTCGTTTATCGCAACAGAAAAAATTTATACACACACACACACAACCACATACCTAAAAAAATGCACAATGTTTCCTTTCAATACACACACTTACAGCGCCACATACTCACGCCATAAAATAGAATATTTGATGTCATATTTCAAAACCGTCTCCTTTTTTCAAACTTCAAAAAATTTTTAAACAGACTGAATGACGGATTACCACTCGCTTTTCTCATTATTCTGTGATAAATAATTTCTTATCTTATGCCCTGAACATGATCTAATTAATAGATCGAAACACTGCAGCGTCGGCCAATAAACTCACCACTTAACCCATTTAAACCTGTGTTTTTTCATTTTCCTTGATATATTACATACCGTCGGATTCACTTCTTTCTTCACACACACACACACACACACACATACACACACACACACAACACACACACATATATATATATATATATATATATATAATATATATATATATATATATATACTAAAACCATTTAATTTATACATTCCTTGATTCCTTTCATTACTAGTAGTTTTAATCGAAATATAAAACCCAATCCTAAAAAGGAATTGGATCATTATACAGCGTAAGCATAAAAGAACATTTGCAGTGCCAAAGTTCAAAGCGCAGTTGATGGCAGTACAGAATCCACATGGCTCATTAAAATTCCCTCAGCTTGCAAGAAACTTAACGTTCAGCCAATTTCAGGTAGATATAAAACCGTGGATTCCGCGGTCGTGCTCCAAGCCAAACAGATATATCCAGCGAGTAGCACTCGATCGAGAGATCGTTACTTTTTTGATCTGGTCAAACGCATCTGGACCTGTCGATTTGTGTCCGACGTTACTAAAATATTGTAAAACTTTAGAGTCACCCATGTACTTTATGTGTTTATATTTTTTTTAAATAATAATAATAATGGCAGTTGAGGACGCACAGTAACAGTTATCGTTGTAGGAAATAAATTCGGTGATTTCTGGATGAGCCTATTTGTATTTCACATGTGCTAATACTCTTGTGAAAGGTGTGTATCGAGTTATTTTCCCACTAGCTATGGGTAAATATTAGACATATAGGGTACGCTGGTCTCTTTAATATTGTTATGGTAACCAGTCTAGAAGAAGGAAAAACTGAATTCAAACTCGTTAAACTCCGTTTAAACATTGACCATGTGTCACATTTTCTCTTGCGGAGGGGTTGGGTAATTACATATAATAATAGTAATTTGCATGAAAAAATACCAGCTTTTATGATTTCATTTATCATTATTATTTATTTATTCATAAATTCGTTTATTCATGAAATGGAATGCATTCCCAGCAACTACGTGCAAATAGTTCGGTAGACAGGGCTCTTTAACCTTTGTTAGGAAGTCGATATCGGAGAAGGAAAACTCTGAATTCAAAACTGTGGCGCCCCCTTGTGGGGGAATGGCTACGGGGTCGACGCAATTTTTCCCCAAACCACCCATGGGCTTCGGCTTGTGGGTGGGCCCACATAAAAATGTCCTTGTGTCACGCCCTCATAAGTGAGATGAGCGGCAAATATCCCCCCTGTTAAACTCCGCTCAAAAATGGACGTTGGGTCACACTTTATTCGTGCATAGGAGTTGGGTATATATGTATATATATATATACAATAGTAGTAATTTGCACGAAAAAAACTCCGCTTTTAAAAATGTACCGAAAATTTTATGATTTCTATATTTTGTATTATTAGTATAAATTTATGAAGGGATTTATTTATGAAAAGTGCATTTTGTAATAAGATTTCGAAGAAATAATTTGTTTAACTTAATCAACACACGTTATCTAATTTTATGAAGTCTCAGTAAAAAATATCTCCTGGATATTAAGATATTTACATTTCTATGAGGCCCCCGAGACAGTTCGCTGAATTGAAATTTTATTTGTAGCTTCAACAGGCGATAGAGAAAATATGCCCTGAAACTGAAAATTATTAAAGATAAAATCTGAACAGAATCCTTTTTATAAATGTTTTCAAAATCTTTATTAATATTCTTGTTGGGTACTTCGGAAAACATTGTTATTAAATAATGTTGACTTTCCTAGTCGCTAAATATAAAGCTTTCTCAGAAATAATGTATTGTAGATTTTTCAAAGAAAATTCCAATTTGAATACGTACAGAAATTGCACAATTAGCATATATGAATGAATATTAGGATATAATAAAATTTTCTCCTTTAGCTGCATTTAACATTCGAGATTTAACGTCTATATAACAACGGTAATTAATCTCGTTGTTGTCAACCATACATCGTATTATACCTCAATCATGGGGAAGTTTGCAAATTTGGATACGAACAGAAACTATGCCGTTAACACATAAATAATTAAGATATGATAAAAGTATCTCTTTTAGTTGCTGTTGGTGATTTTTAGCCTAGAATCTTTAACGTTTATTTAACAACGGTATTTTATGTCCTTTTATTCATCCATACATGAACCGTTTTTATAAGATTATCGTATATTTCCTAAATCACAGCGAAATTGAAAAAATATTCAGCATCAGCCTAAAAACAAAAAAAGATGATTGTCACTAAGTTTTCCATTAACTGAACCCCTATATCCGTTGTGCCATATGTCCATCTGTATGTTGTAGGTTCACTCCTGACCAACGGCGAGAATAACATAGAATACTTAACATAAAGACATTGACGTTAATGGTGTTATTTGATTTCAAGTCTTGCACGTCATATCAATCTCTCTCTCTCTCTCTCTCTCTCTCTCTCTCTCTCTCTCTATATAATATATATATATATATATATATATATATATATATATTATATATATAAGATTTTTTGGATGTTTGTTTTTTAGAAGCATTGTTGAATAAGGTATATATTATTATTTATATTTTTGCTTGAAGGCAATTACAATGCGTATATCGCATAAAATTTGATAATTATAGAAAATAATCTTGACAAGTGAATATCGGCAATGGATCGCCCGGTGTGTAGAACATCGTACAGACTGTTTCGACTTTATTAAGTCTCATCAGCGATGTATACTAACATTATTTCCCTCCGACAGAAATCTAAACCGGGACTTAATCGGTTTCGATTTCTGTCGGAGGGATATCGTTAGTATACATCGCTGATGAGACTTAATAAAGTCGAAATAGTCTGTACGATGTTCTACACACCGGGCGATCCTTTGCCAATATTCACTTGTCAAGATTATTTTCTATAATTATCGAATTTTTATGCGATATACGCATTGTAATTGCCTTCAAGCAAAAATATAAATAATAATATAATAATAATAATAATAATAATATATATATATATAATATATATATATATATATATATATATATATATATATATACCAAAGGATTTGAAATGAGGTGTACGAAGAGAATGTCGTTGGTATATCAATAGATCAGGAGATTTCCACCCCAATCAATTTACTTTTCAACATTATTCCATCGAGAATTTATTCGTTAAATATTTTGGAAAACTTATTAACTAAAGCATATCTAAAGCTTGCACGTACATCAAATCTTAGCTCGTAACACAAAGCAAATGATCGACTAAATGACAGCTCGTAATTAGAAAAACTAGTAATTTGACACACACCGTATTTTTTTCTCGACAAAGTGTGCATCATTTACAGCCACCTTCACAGATTGTGTTGATAACGTAAGAAATATTCCTGGTAATTAAAAACTCCATATTTTGTTTACATTAGCTACTAATATTTTATGAGGAAGATGAAACGAACTCATCTTTGCTGTGAAAAGAAAACTACATCCGACTTTATAGCATAACTTTCATTTTAACCGATTATTTGAAATTGCATTGTTTCGTCGAGGGCAACCGAGAAATTTTAAAAGTTCTGTGTGCAGTATTTCTATTTGCTCGCATTTTTTTATCAAAATAAAAACAGATTAATATTAAATGAATAAAATATTGTAAAAACAAATATAACTAGATCTGAGCTAAACAAATATCACTAAGTTCAAATACCGGACGAGGGTAATTTATTGCTTGCTTGCTGGATCAATTAATTGTTTATAACGGCATGTCAGCCCATCAGGATTATTTTATGCCAATAAATTAGAGAATTACGTTCAATTGATGTTCAAGTATATATTTTTGAGTAGTTGTTTCATTTGAGTTTATTTTTGGCACATGGTATATCTAATATATTAAATGGCATATAAATCTTTGTGTAATATTTAAGGCTAATGCAATGCTTGTTATAGTACTTACTATTCAGCCCGTATGGGGGGGGGTGAGACGCTTCACACAAGCGTATTAGTCCGAAAGTACACTTAGTTCAAATACTGGACGTTGCTGAATAATTGGTTATAACGATGTATCAAGCCATCAAGATTTGTGATTTGATCGACCTGTAGCATCAGAATCGACTACGTTTTATCTTAACTCGCTTAGTTTAATATCACTCTTTCACACTTTTTCCGCTATGGACGCTAAAGTTCCATGAAACCAAAAATAAATCCCTTCTGCAAAATGCTGGACTTTATATCCACCTTCCACAATGCAATAATGCCAATCAGCTGTCTATAAAGAAATGTCTCACTTATCAGCGCCACATTTTCTCCGGTCACAAGGTAGGTATTTTTTTGCACATAATATGATTCATTTTGGTTCTTTCGTTAATGGCATATCAAAATACGTGGTATATTCAATCCTAGAGCCATGCTTGTTAACGAACAGAACTAATTATCTAAGATGATGAGGATCTTCATCATGAAGTGCTGTATTTCCCTCCTTTCACCTACTTCCGCACGTCTTTTCTTCTCTTGCTTTGCTTTCTCCTCCTTCTGCTTTCGTTTCTCTTCACTTCTTCTTCCTTTTTCTCTTCTTTTCTTCCTTCTCTCTTACTGACGCCTGTTCAGTGAATGACTAATTCTACCCTCTTCAGGTAAGTGGGATTTTTATCATCAACCAAGTACCCACAATTCATTGCAATTTATTATAAAAAGCCATTTCTACCATGCTTCTGACTTTACTTTACTACCAGCAAGTCAATAAATAGTTTTTTCCACATTTAACTTTTAAGAATAAACACCTAGAATGAATTTATATTATTTATTTACGTCGATAGAAGATTAGCTGAGTGAGTCTTTTATTTGGCAGGAAGTGTATTATTTAAAAGAAAATATTTAAAGTGTCGCGCACAGAAACCAAATAACAAGATAAGGTTAACTAAGTGTAACTGACAGATAGTGCCCTTGAAACGACAATTGAAAGTTTGGCTTTCATTGGATGAGTTAAATTCATGAAACTAAAATCCTAGACGTTAGAAATTAGATTTTAACTGTAAAGCAGTAGCCCAGAGCAATCGAATGCTCCACACGTATTTTCCATCAGCAACTTACGACCGGTTTAGTATGTGAAGACGTCTGGATGTATAAAGAATGTATACCCTATATAGATAGGTATGTTTTTGTTATTCATCTCAGTAAATAAGTTAGAGTAGCCAGTAAACATGGAACAGCGAGAAAAACGACCACCGGGTGAAGAAGAAGAAAAAGCGGAGAACCACCTAGCGGCAAACAGATAAAATTCCTATTCAACATTTATAGATGTACACATTTATATATGTTTCAACAAAATAAATCAATGAAACATGTGAACGCAACCATAAAGAAGATATTGATAAAAGGAGCAATGTGGATTAAATTAAATCGACTTATATCAAAATTATATTTGAACGACCGTAGTGTAATGATTGCCGTCATAGGAAATGGACAGGGCGACACGAGTTCTATTTCTAGTCGAGGCTGTTTGGATTTCACATAGCACTAATACCCTTTTGAAAGGTGAGTATTCAACTATTTCTTCTCCAGCTAAGGATAAATAGTAAGGCAAACTGAGCTCTTTAACCTTGGTATAGCAGTCGGTCAAGCAGAAGAAGAATTCTGAATCCAAAAAATGTTAAATTCTGACCTTGTGTCAAATCCTGCTCTTACGGGGTAATTATATAGACTAGCAAATATATGCACCCTCCGGGTGCAAGTATTTAAGTTTTAATGTAATAAAATATTGTATTAAATTAGAAAGGCTAATGAAACTAAATAAGAATACAGATAAAAAGATTTGAAACAGAGGGAGTATAATAAAATATTTGAAACAGAATGAGTATAATAAAAAATGGAACAACTGAAATTTACTCTTCCATCACTCTCGTCTTTCATTGTTATTTTTTCTAATTTAAGTATTTAGTTATAAGAGGAAGTAAAGAATAAAATGACAGTTATTTTATCTTGTTAATGGATTTCATTTAAGATTCATTGAAGAGATTTTTGCTTATATTCATTAAAATAAAACCAAACAGTTAGAAATCAATAATACTAAGCACATATTTATTAAATTCGATTTTTTAATATTAATATGCAAATTAGCCTTCCCGTTTACACTGTAAACCGCTATTTTCTTGTATATATAAATATAATTGCTTGTTATCAGTACGTAGACATAGGTAAAAGTATTAATAATGTAAGACAATTTTATTAATAATTGAGATTTAGATTAGATAAAAAATAAAATCATGGAGAATGTGATGTAAATAACTAAGGGAATTGTGACTTGAGTAGGAATATAGTTTCGGTTACAGACAGAAAAACACACAATCTCCATTATAATAAGATTCCAATTTTACGAAGCTGATGTTGATTGTAATCCTACAGGTTTTTGTTATGGTGATGTAAGCCAAATAGCTATACATTAAAAACAAGGTTAACGTAATCTACTTTAGCATCGTAGTAAGCGAGTTCAAACTCTAGTGGCACTATCACGTTCACTTAATACTCTTAGGAAAGGTATGAACACCAGATTATCCTCAGTAATGTATTCGATAGTACAACTACTGTTCTACATTGAATACGCAACGATGGTTGTTATGCCATTAAACAAAACACCCAAACTAAACTAAACCAAACATGTTCATATATGTGCAATATATAAATATATATATATATATATATATATATATTTGGCTCAAGACTGCCCTCGGTGGCGGCAGAATCTCCATAGAGGACTGTACATGTCAGAAGTCACCCTGATACAACATCATGAAGCTAAGAGGTCCATAAGAAAGCAACGGCAACAAAGCATCGGAACATCATCATCTACAGGGACAACCTACAAATGCCAAATCTGTGGTCGAGAATGTTTCTCAAACATAGGACTTCATAGTCACAGGAGGCGCTGCAACTTCAGGGGCACACAAAAACTTTTATCATAGTCTTTCGAGACTGAATTGCCAATGAATGATATATATATATATATATATATATATATATATATATATATATATATATATATATATATACTTATTATAATGGAGATTGTGTGTTTTTTGTCTGTAACCGAAACTATATTACTACTCAAGTCACAATTCCCTTAATTATTTACGTCAAATTCTCCATGATTTCATTCTTTTAAACCTTCAGTTATTAATAAAAATTGTTTTACATTATTAATACCACTGTTGACCATATCTACGTATTAATAACATGCAATTGTATTTATATATACAACAAAATAGCAGTTTACAGTTTGAACGAGAAGGCTAATTTGCATATTGATATTTAAAATTTTATTTTAATAAATATGTGCTTGGTATTATTGATTTCTAATTGTTTGGTTTTACCTTAAGAAATATAAACAAAAATCTCGTGGATAAATCTTAAAAGAAATGTATTTACAAGAAGAAATAACTGTAATATTATCCTTTACTTCCTATTTTAACTAAATAGTTAAATTAGGAAAATTTACCAATGAAAGAGGGGAGTAATGGAAAATGATGGAATAGTTAGTTTCAAAGTTGTTCTATTTTTCGATTATACCCCCTCTGTTGCAGATCTTTTTATCTGCATTCTTAGTCAGTTTCATTAACCTTTCTAATTTAATATGATATTTTATTATATCAAAACTTAAATACTTGCACCCGGAGGGTGCATATATTTGCTAGTATATATAAATGACGCACTTAATACTTACTATATGGTGAAATTATTTACACACACACACACACACACACACATACACACACACACACACACACACACACACATATATATATATATATATATATATATATATATATATATATACGGAGTGGGTGAGTGTGTGTGTATGTGTGTGTGCGAATTATTTCACTATGTAATAAGTATTTAGTGCGTCATTTTTCTGAACAGTTTATATTCATCGTTGCTTGGCTATTTTTCTGTTATTCACTTTAATTAAATGATTTGTTTTGGTGGGATTTGCCATCGTGTGAAGATTGAAATGTTATGATTCCTTCTATTTGATCATTAGCTTTACCCAAGGGATCGATAAAGATACTAGATTTCTCTTAATGAGAAGTATAATGTTAAATTCTGATTTTATTTCCTTAAATGATAAAAAGTTTATAGCTTTAAAAGACAATGTTACTACTACTACTACTACTACTACTACTACTACTACAACGATGACAATAGGTTTTGCAATTACACCCACTTTGCCCATACGTTCATGTGTATAAGACAAAGTCAACAGTCATCCGCAAAACACTACCGTGTGAAAAATAGAAACTCATATATATATTACTATCATCATCATGAGGTGCTGTTAGCACGGATTCCCATGACTCTTTCTCACCAGCCGTTCCTAACAGTCATCACTCCCGGAATCTGCGAAACCAAGTGGGTGTAGGCTTTTGTTAAGCGGCCCACTCTGGTATGCCCATGTGTTGGTGTCCATAGGAGAACGTCACTTACAATATTTGTTTTAGACAGCCCCAAAAGAGATCCCATCTAACTTTTTTCTTTAAGTGTGCCATTAGGGTCCAGATGGTGTAGCCTTACAGTAGAACTGGTTCAGCTACGGCTTGGTAGAATTTTCGCTTTATCTTATCAGATTTCCATATGAGGGATAATCTTTCTATAGCAGTCCATGCCTTAAATATTAAGATATGAAAAATATGTCACAGAATTGAATAAATATTCCGTCATTGGCGTGACTTAGAACGCGTTGACTGTTTATAGTCAGTGTTAGTACTACGAATACTACTTCTAGTTGTTTTTCTTTGTTTTTTAATGGCATATCAAACTTCGAGGGTTATTCAATGACAAAGCGGAATTTTACAAGAACAGCGGTGGTACTATTTAACTCATAGTTGAGGAAGTTTATTACTTTCCCAAAGGTTATAGTCCGAATGTGAACGTAAAAGTGCGACTGGGGTTCAAAAAAGGTTTTTAGAATGTTGCAGTCCAGTATGTTTGCAACTACACCACGGAGACTTCCCAACTACTTCTACTACTACTTCAATGCCGACATTAACTGGTGCAATTAACCCACTACCTACATATGTAAGTAACGCTACCATTTTTCTACAATGATAACTTAGGCCTTAAATAACCCACGAGGGTTGATATGCCGTTAATCAAAGAAACCGAACCTATCTTTCACAGTCTATCCATACTTATCTGTCTAGCTACCAAGTAGCTACGTCAGAATGTTCATATCCATCTATTTATCTATTTTCTAGACCGCTGAAAACCAGAAGATCACGTTCCCAGTTTTATCCCGAACGAAGTGCCTTCTGTAATCTTGAATCAATGCTTCAGTGCGTGGGCAAGTTTATCTGTTGGTGTTGACATTATTTTTCGCCCTGAAGATCATATTTAAGATGATATTCAGGATTATACAGAAAATAAAACTTTCTGTTCTGTTTAACCCTGTAAAATAAACATCTATCAGTAAAAAAAAGTATAACGTCAAGGAAAAAATTCTTATTTGAACAACTTTCTTATACAAAAATGCAAGATTTGTTTGAAAAGTACTTAACTGCAGACAGTGTGTCTTCACTTCAGTCTATACTTCAAATGAAAGTACACACACACACACACACACACACACACACACATATATATATATATATATATATATATATATATATATAAGTAAAGTCATCGGGGCGGCCTAATGTCGGTATCAGCCATGCAGCGAGGGAGTCTATCCCCTTTTCCCTAGTGCTAGATTATTTTAGCATCTGAGGTGGAGCGACTCCGACTATATATATATATATATATATATATATATATTAGTTAAACTTACATAAGAAAAGATATGCTGATCATTGTTCATTGATCATGTCTCTCGATTAGCGCTGCTCATTCCCTGTGAGGAACATTTTTTGCCGCTAAATTTCTATTGCAAAGGGTTGCATAACAAATATGGCCGAAGTCGATAAGAAACCATGTAGCCGTCTATAGAAGATAAATAAATCCGTGCCAGTTATTAATATACAAGGGTAATACCAAAGGTAAGTAAAGTAAAAGTAAGTAAAGTCGACGGGGCGGCCTAAAGTCGGTATCAATCAGTCAGCGAGGGAGTCTATCCCCTTTTCAATAGCGCTAGACCAAGGAGATTGTTTTGGCGTCTGAGGTGGTGCGCCACACCTACCACCAGCTCCTTACTTTACCGCACAGATCCCTGTGCTACTCATACGCTGAGTTGGCGAGGACCGGTATCGAACAAGGAACCTTGTGGTTTCTAAGCTAAGATTTCCAAAATATCTGAGAATCACAGAAACGTATACTTTTCATTTTAAATGATGTTAGCATCATTTGAAAGTTTGAAAGTGTATCTATTTTTTTATTTTACATAATTTCGTTCTATGTATTGTTTTAGGCGCTGTGTCGGTTTTTGAATGCGCATGCCATACCAGCTCGCCGGCATGTCGTTGAGGAAGCGTTGAACCTCGTCGTCGTTCAAAACCTCTTATACCACTTGCGGATTTTTTGTCATTCTTGCATGATACGACATGCTCTTCCGTTAATTGGCGATGAATTTCCATCAGTTTAACACCTTTTGCGTTCAAAAAGTTGCGCGAATTTCACACCTGCATCTAGTCATTATGATGAGGTTATCATTTTTTTTAGAGCCAAATGGGATTCTTCCGTATAACTAATTGAAGATCTAAATGTGGAAGCTGAATTTGAGCTAATAAATATTAACCTAAATCATTTAAAACTGTAGGATTTTGTAAGAAATCTCGTACGTTTTCCTTCCGAAATTAGGAGAATATTCGTAGTATGATTAGTAAACAATTATTTTACAAGTGTGAATTAAAGATTTTACAATATGTGGGTCACGTGATCCACAATTCCGCAGGTTCAGATTTGTTTGCTGATGTCGTGAAGGCGATAGACTACACTGAAATCTAAGATTCCGAAATCGGCTGATATTCCTCGAGTACTACGCGCCAGATTTGCCTCTTTGGCTCTGTGCACCGCCTCGAATTCCACAGGTCTACCCGATCTTGTTTGATTGTCGAGGTTCGTTCAACCACAGCAAAATTTCTTGAACCTCCTGGTTACTGACTGTGATAAACTTCGTAACACATTGTTTTTATTACTTCCATTGCGTTATGGCCCAGTTCGAACTCCTAATGCAGAAATGAATAGAAAACATCTTCTCCCACTTCTGTCTTTACATATTATTTTCTAAATCTTGAACCTATAATTTTGATGCGATTACTATTAGAAATATAATTACTGCAAGTTACTAATTGACTTACCAAATCTTTTGACCCTTTCTCACACATACCACAGAGAGAAAGTAATTAATTTCTGGTGCGGTGTTGTTTTGGTCTTTGTACCTGAAATTAGAACAGCCAACATTCGCATGATACCGATCATATCACCCATGTTGACTATTAAGGGAGCACCAGTCGATCATAATACTCAGATCAGAAATCTGAATCCACGTTTATATCTATTTATATTTTTTCATCTTTTCCATGGGTAGTGTATTGTGGCAATACGAAAGACAGGGAAGCTCCTGTCACAAGTTTGAACTGGTGTTCTTCAGCGGGAAATTAAACTACATTGATTGGAAAATTTTTAAATCAAGGCGCCTTTAAACTTTAAGTTTTAACTTAGTAAAAGTCTCAGAATCTCTTTTTACTTTAGTAAGACTTTATTGGCTGAACTTATTCACTCCTGTTTCTGTTAATTTTTTTATTAACCTCACTAAGCAGAGATTTGGTCATACGTTACTGCAATGATTTTAATAAGCACTTCTTCGTACTCATGTGATTTTTAGGATTTAGTTCTCGAGAAGGTGATGCAGCACAGATAGTCTCTAAGAAAAAGATGGGATAAAAAAAACAAGATAATTTCGCCATTTTTACAGAAATTCCAAACAACATTATCCTCACAGTTTAGAGGGGCTGCAATACTTCCGCATTGTTGTAAAAGAAATCTAACCCATTCTCCGCAAATTTCTGCTTTATATATCACGTACACCACCCCTGGCTTACATCGTCGTGTAACCCACTGTTATTTAGGGACAAAATCAATATATCGTGCGCGGCGTTGTGCTTTGATAACGCCAATATCCTGTATATTCTCAGTTCGAGTGTTTATACCAAGATGGTGTTCTTCTCCCACAGCAGGCGCCAACCACATTTAACTACTTAGGAATATATACAGAAGAAGTAACCGGTAAATATATAACAATGGCATACTACAACTACTACGGCTACTACTACTACTACTACTACTAATAATAATAATAATAATAATAATAATATTGTTTCCTCTCCGTTTCGAATAGCAGTAATTTATCATAAGGATTGAACCATTTGAAATAACAAATCATTCCCAATAGTGAGAAATATCAGTCTATTCAGAATAGACGACTACATGTCTGTTTCTATGTCACTTACTGACCACTTACTGCTATATGATTGCTTTAGGGGTAACCAGTGTCAAAATGTTTGTTTTTCAGTCAAGGACCGAATACATAGATGAAACATTATCTTTTGTATGATACAATGTGTGGTTTACCTTTGTCAATGAAGGCGCGTGGTAGAATGTTGACCATCGTAGAAATAGACACGGTGAGACGAGTTCAAATACTGGACACGGCTGTTTGCATTTCCTATTGCGCTAATATCATTGTGAAAAGTACGAATCCAACTATTCTCCCTCTGGCAATGGGAAAATAGTAGGACAGGTTGGGCTCTTTAACCATGTTATTCTCTATCTTGCAACCGATCAAAAAGACGAAAAACTTAAAACCAAAAGGGATCTCTTTTTGTGAGTCAAATCTACTTTGAGAGCTCCTCTTCACACACAGGACACACGGTATCCTGGGTATGACGTTAAACTGCATCTAATGGTGAAGTTCCAATTCTGCTGCTCTTTTCATCGCCATTACTCCCAGGTTCACGCTGACACGGAGACGTATAATCTGTCTGGATTCCATTTAAAAGTTAAATAGAGAAATGTTTTTTTTAAGAAATTAAGTTAAAAATATTAAATACCTATCAAGAATAAATAAAACAAATCTTCTTTGGCATAAAATAACCCAAAAAGGGTTGACATGGCGTAAAATCCAAACAGGACACACGGATAATTCCCTTTTTTCGGGGAGGGGGGATACCTCATTTTGCAGGGGATATTCGTCGTATTCTAAGCCCCGCCGACATTGCTATGGTTGATTAAAGTATGTCTATAATCCACCCGTTCGCCACGGGTATGATGTGACATAAAGTTGCAAGTATGGACATACCGACGATGTATCTGTGAGACTATCTTGCTAACCATTACATCATGATGGAACGTCTTATTTATCCAATTAGTCCGCCACGGGTAGTTTGTGACACAAGGTCGAAATATGGGACACCCAGTTATTTACTCCATCAGGTCACCATGAGTAGGATGGCCTACTGTTGGTTACCGGATCAGCCAAAAGACATAGCCAGTTGTCTCTTCAGAAATTATGAACAATTTTGTATCTGTGCAGTGTTAATATACGATTTTATCTGCCACTTTGCTGCTTGACATGCAGTCCTGTGTTCTTGCAGTCTCCGTTTTGATTGAAGATTCGTGCAATGTATTTGGCTGCCAAATCTTCATTCGTCCTCTGCTTGCGAGTAACGTAAATCGCATGATGAATGATTGTGAGGTGATGTGTGTTGTCTTGATTAGATTACGGGTCAGAGAATAAAGCTAGATATGGGTATTTATGAGATTCTGTCATTATTAAACTTTCAGTTGTTGGGAATGTCCAATCGGGTGTCGGGTGAAATAGTAATATTTATTCTGCACTAGTATAGCGTATTTGGTTCGTTGATTGACTGGTTGGTTGGATTTTACGACGTGTCAACCCTTGTTGAGTCATTTTATGCAGAAGATCTTTTGTTTTATTCATTCTTCAAGGGTATTTAATCTTTTTAACTCATTTTTATAAACACATTTCAAAACTCATTTTTCTCTTTGACTTATAGATGGATCCTAACAAGTACTACTAACACTTAGGGAAGAGTGAGCCTGGTAATAATGGTGATGAAGGGGTACTCCACACTCTCCACAGCTCCAGAAGGACATTATGATTCTGAGCTACCGTCTTCTAGCACATATGTGATAAAAATTTTGCAGGTTTGCCATAAGGGCAATAGGGTGGGTGCAATCTTATAGGTGCTACGGCTTCACCTTAGCCGCCTATTGACGGAAAAGGCCTCTCTAACTGCCCGTCTAGCCTAAGCAGGGGCAAAAATGTGGTGTTGCATGTTATAGACTGCTCATCTATCAGGATTCCTTCATTAAGCATCACGGGTCGTCACCGACGGTCAACAGGGGCCCCATTTGGGGTGGGGGGATTTTTCTCCTCTGAAGTGGTACCGTCGGTGTATTCTATGCCCCAGTTGACAGTGCAGTGACGTATTTGGAAGGTAGGTTAAGTTTAGTAAGGAAAAGAGCTCTTTTATTCGCAGCAAATTCTGAATGTCATACTTATTGCAAGAGCATGGGCTGATATCGTCTGTGTTCTATAATTAGAAGACAAATCTAAAGATTTGAGCGAAAGTTAGCATAAGACCGCGCTCTAATTCGGTGAAAAATTCTGGCAAATTCCCAACCCAGATGTTAATATTTTATTTAATAGATATGCATAGTCTATAATTTTTAGCTAGTAGTGTAGGGTCATTAGAAATAACGGTAAACAGTAGGAAATCACAGATAGTTTGATTGATAGGTCTTGAAATTAGGTTTGTCTGGAACTCGGCTCAGATTCTCGTGACCAGACAAAGCTGGATAAGTAGAAGTAGAATTTTGCACAGTTGGGGTCTGTGGCCGGTTGGTGCCAGACGTGCATTTCCATCTCTGCTTCTCCCTCACACACGGGAGAGTTAAGAATCTATCTAAGGAATAAAAAATGTGTCTACATGAAAATACCATTCTGTTGTTTCCTGATTAAAGTACATAAAAAGGAATTCAGAGAGAAAGAGAGAGACAGAAAGAGAAATTGAGAGAGACAGAAGGAGAGGGCGAGAAAGAGAGAGACAGAGAGAGAGATACAGAGGGAGAGAGACAGAGACAGAGACAGAGTGAGAGGTAGAGAAAGAGAGAGAGAGAGAGAGAGAGAGAGAGAGAGAGAGAGATACCACCCGATAGAGAAGATAACATAGACATATTCGAAGAACTTAAAAAGAGGAACACGCAAGAAATATCTGTTTAAGTTTTCTCTTATTTTTTTACATTGATTTTCATACCAACCTGTCGGCGTGTATAGAATAAACTGACTATTTTTTCTGAAGCGTAAGACCACCCTCTTAAAAGAGTATCCTGGGTAAAAAAAAAATAAGATAAATAATAAACTGCAAATGATGGCAAACTTCTAGTTTATGCAGGTATTGGGAATCTGCAATACCTCATCATTGTCATTATACCCGGGTCCACTCTGACCGATCTATGTATGAAATTTAAAGGATATTCGTATTCGATATGCCCGCTTAAAAAATCTGATAAGAAACATCTTCCCAAATATGTAAATGTGAATGTAGAATTAACGCTATTCCCTAACCTCTAGGCATCAAATAACCCTTGACGTGTTTAGATACCGTTAGATTTCAATAAACCAATCTGATTTTAGAGATTCTTTTTATATTGCTGGCATCATTCTTCTCATAAATGGTTGCATTATTTACACTGTGTTAGTTTTCGTGTCATATTTCACCCTCACTTAAATTCGTTAATTTGGGTTACATAATGAAAATATTTGTGAAAGAAGTTTACATTTTTAAAAAGATATTTTAATTAACAGTTTTAATTCTTGTCATAACGGACATTTCATTCCTTTTTACATTGTCTATACATTTACTAATTACACCATCTAGGAATACATTTGTTTACCTTTTTATGAGTTGAGTGGAGTAGTAGCTAATGTGCTGGATTGCGACATTGTAGTAAACAAGTTCGAGCTCCAGTCACTCTATTACATTCAGTTTCGAAGAAAGATGCATGAAAATGGTATGAATCCTCTTATCCCCCCCCCAGCTATGGGTTAAATTGTACGACTACTGTTCTTCTATGAGGGTGGCTTTGGCATTTAATTACCCACAATTTTGGGGGAATTGGTTTAGAGCAAAATTATTCTAATCTCGCAAACATATATGCTTTTCGCCCAATCAAAATGGCGGTGCTCCAACGAGAGAGAGAGAGAGAGAGAGAGAGAGAGAGAGAGAGAGAGAGAGAGAGAGAGAGAGAGAGAGAGAGACTCGCATTGCACAGATATTTGGTGTTTGAGAATTTAATTACATGAATTCATTTTTATTGTATACATATTTAATTACACAGGTGCATGCAAGCTTTGTAAATATATATTTAATTACATACCTGCAGAGGAATATCCATGTAATATATATATATATATATATATATATATATATATATATATATATATATATATATAGAGAGAGAGAGAGAGAGAGAGAGAGAGAGAGGGGAGAGAGAGAGAAACTAACTATCTATAACGGATGTTTTGAGTACTTGTCTAATAATACTGCATATATTGGCACACCACTAACTCATCAACTGAGATAGTGTTACCTTGCTCTGTTGTAATATATATTTTAATGGCATGTCAACCAGTCTATGGATATTTATATCTAGACGCAAGGAAATCACGTTCATATCTATAAAATGTCACCTTGGTTACAATCGGTTTATTTGAATATGAAACCCGGTAAAAAGTAAGAAGTCTAAGTCGTTTCATAACAAGTAAGTAGTTAAATGGAAACGTATCGAATTGTCATGCGTACAAAGAAATAAACAAAACGTTACAGATAGTTATTGAATATTATATTTTGAATCAAAATTGTGTACTAACTAAATTGATATATTTTTGGATCGGAGAGATTTCTTGTCTTTAGAGTCGAAAATACTTGGCAACTCTTTGATTCAGCCGTAAAAATCACAGACTAGATTCATTCATCCTCATCCAGTTCTGTGACTCAAGGGTTGGATCACATTTGGCGCCGTAATTTTGAGGTATGATCCAAGAGATATCAACGGTGCCATAGGGTCACATATGAACAGGATTTTACATTTTTCTTAATAACTTTTCAACAATTGATGGAACCCTGGCAGATAATACCACTCCGGGTCAAATTGGAAGTATGAAAAATGGCAATGAATGAGTACCTGCCCATACCCATATTTCCATAATTAGAAAATCACGCTTAAATACAGTTTAGTATCAAAACTCACGCTACGTGAAGAAACTGGACAGCTTCCACCTCAGATGCCTACGCCGCATTCTACGCATTCGCTGGCAGGACAAAGTGCCCAACACAGACGTGCTGGAACGAGCAAACATAAACAGCATGTTCGCCATCATCTGCGAGAGACGCCTGCGTTGGCTTAGCCATGTCAGCAGAATGACAAAGGCCGCATCCCCAAAGACCTACTATATGGCGAACTAGTAGAGGGCACCCGACCGGTAGGGAGACCACACCTACGCTTTAAAGATTTCTGCAAGAGAGGGTTTGAAACAGTTTTGTCTCTTATTCTCTCTTCATTTCATTTCATACCGTAATACACAAACCCCTATAAATCGGGGTCACCAATTTATAGGTGTTTGTGTATTACGGTATGAAATGAAATGAAGAGAGAATAACAAACACAACTGGTTAGCTGTATAGATAAAGACTTTATTGATTAGACCGTTAACTCTGGACGCTAGAGTCCGGACGCTCAGAACTTTTTATTTATATATTTAATTTTGATTCAATTTTATTTTATTTAAATCCTTACAAGAGACATGAAGACATGCCACATCGACATAAACACATGGGAGGCTTGTGCAGAAGACAGTACAACCTGGCGCCTCCTCATCAAACAAGGAAGAAAAGGAATTAAAGAGAGAGGAGGGAAACCGCCACAGAAAAGAGAGTTAAAAGGAAGGAGAAACAGCAACATCTCCAGCATCTCCAGAAAGCATCACCTTTTATTTGCAATCACTGTACCAGGTACTACCATTCAAAATGTGTCTGTTCAGCCACTCATTTAGCTGTAGATAAATTCATCATCATCATTGCACGCTGTTTGCACGGATATCCATGACAATCTCTCGCCAACCCTCCCTATCATTCATCGACTCTGGGAGCTCCTCCACGCAGCAGCCAGCATCCTTACATAGTTGGTCAATGTAGGTTCTGACTGGGCGGCCCACATTAGCGTGCCCATGTGCTGGCTTCCACAGTAGTACGTCGCTTACGAGCTCATCCTTGCTTCTCCAGCAGTGTCCCGCATGCCTAGTCCGTCTTACTCGTATGGTTTGTGAGATGGGGGGCAAGTGGCCATACAGTTGCTTCTTTGTGGGGTGCTGCTTCCACGACTTATTCAGGAATAAATAAATTAAAAAAATGGACTCTACGCCATCGTTTTTAATAGACGGAAGGTTGCCAACAAAGTATCATAACTAAGACAACACATTTTTGGTGTTTCTTAGCAATATTATTTTCAAATTTACACATTTTCCAAAGTTTTCCATTGAGATTCATTACTGAGTAACTGATAAAGAATTTTCTAGAGCTACCTAAATAGCCTTTGTTCATTTTTGTATAGCTATACTATAAATGCATATTAATATTTCGTTTTTTAGACGATATAAAGTAAAAGTAAAGTCGTCGGGGCGGCCTAATATCGGTATTGGCCAGACAGCGCGGAAGTCTATCCCTTTTCCACTAGCGCTAGACAAAGGAGATTATTTTAGCATCTGAGGTGGAGCGCCACACCTACTATCAGCTCCCCACTTTACCGCACAGATCCCTGTGCTACTCATTCGCTGAGTTGGCGAGGGCCGGTATCGAACCAAGAACCTTGTGATTCCTAGCCGAACACTCTACCAACTGAGCTAACAATTCCTATTGTCATTATCCACAGAAAAACTTTGTAGGGAATAATAAACATGTTAATTTATAAGCCTACCAATATCATAATGGATAGTGTGTGTCATATAAGGAAAGTAACAGGAGTACTCGGTAAATGGCCGGAAGAAAATGAATTTTAGGAAACCCAATGAGTGATAATGAAAATGGAAAGAGAGGAGTAAGAGAATATTTAACAGGAAAGCAATTTAGAAAATTTCATATCATATTGAAAAAAACTTATACAAATTCACATAATACAATGATCGTTTATTTTTGGATTTTTTTTTTGTATTTGATTAAATTCAAAATATAATTTTTTTAAAATCTAGCCCTAAAGCCATGAGTAGGCTGAAAAATAATTCTATTTTTCTAAGAAATTTTGTAGAAATTTAAATTTAGTTCTTAATTGCTTTTTTTTCAGTTTAAGCGATAAAAATGTATTCGTTTAATTCATTTTCTTTTTTGTACCTCTATAAACGTAAAAATAAAAATAAGCTAAGAATTAAATAAGTTCGGTTATTTGTAGGTGGAAAATATATGTCAAATATGATGTCAAATAACAAAATTCGTACTTACTTATGAAGAAACTTGAAGTGTTCCACAAATTGATTAATTTCTAATCATTGAATTATATCATTTTCTCAGTAAAAAAAACGCATATTTTGTACTTTTCCTTATTATAACATATCAAAGTGCATGCGCGAATTTAAAGCTCAATGACTTTTATTTTCAGAGTTATAAGTTGACACGTACATACTAAAACAGACTTTATATATATATATATATATATATATATATATATTATATATATATATATATGATTGAACATTGAGGAGAATGGGGATAAAACACAAAACAACTTCAGTCAAACGATATTCGCCTCGTTATGTATATCATTTGAACTAAGTTGGTTTGTGTTTTATCCACATTTTCCTCAATTTTCAATCGCATCTCGTCGATTTACCAAATCCGTTACTCCTCATATATATATATATATATATATATATATATATATAATGCATACTAGACAGGAACAAAATGTGTGTCACAGTATTATGAATTGCTATCTTCGTTCATTTTCGATTAATTTTGCATTGAGTGCAACTGTTTCATTTCAAGGTTTTCATTTATTTTTTTTTATTCTTCTAACGTGATTTATAAATTTATTGCTTATATATCTTTTTTGTTTTGTTTCCTTTTTAATTAAAACTCATAAAGGGATTCGTTTAATCCCCAAATCCCTTTTCATCTTATCTTTTTTCTTCCAGTTTTTAACATTTAATACATTTATTTAGCTTATTTGCTCGTATAGTTTTCCAGTTGAAGTACTCGTCTACATCCAGTTAGATATGAAAACGCAGCTTGCACTTAGATATTATCAACCTTTTGTTGTGGATTAAAAATGTACATCTAATGGTTACTAACTAATTCTTTCAATATAATAAATTCAAGAAACAGAAAAACATATGAGAACTAACTATCCGGTCAAAAAATAAACTGTTTTAATCAACAAATCTCTGAAATGTCACTTGCTTGAATTTTTAAAAATGACTGTCAAAAAAAATTCTGAAATCATTTAAAACAGAGGTACACAACCGGGTGCCATATGGCCCCACGAGAACCATATAATATTTTTGGGGTCCAGGTAAGAAAAACACATTTAGTCTACCAGAGGAAAATAGTAATCAAAACCGTCCATACGTTAGAAAATGTGTGAAAGCCACTGATTTAGAAGCGTTCAGCTAGAAACCACAAGGTTCCTAGTTCGATAATGGCCCTCTCCAACTCAACATATGAGTAGCATAGTGATATGTGCAGTAAAGTAAGAAGCTGATGGTAGGTTTGGCGCTCCACCTCAGAAGCAAAAACAATCTCCTTAGTATAGCGCTAGTGAAAAGGGGATAGACTCCCTCACTGATTGGCTGATACCGACTTTAGGCCACCCAGATTACTTTCCTTTTTTTTCATAAAACATTATCATAAAGACATGTCGACTGACGGATTCTTTTGAGTGTTTCGCCAACCCGTCACTGTGTCAATAGAATGGTGATCAATATAAATTTTTGCAGGTCGGTCATCTGTTATTAGTTTATATACTGCTAAATAACAAATAAAAACTAATGGAACATCCTCTATGTGTGGTAAGTATATATTTTGTTTTAAAGATGTATTATTTATCTGCTTTCTTTTTAGTTGGACCACTGGCATCTAAACAAAAAGTTATCCTTGTTGGGGCAAGTTAGAGATATTTACTCGCTCATGCACAACATGCCACCTGTTAATCACAGCGAAGAATGTATAGCATAATGTTCATGTTTGTCGGAAATGGAATCAGCTAACTAGATTCAAATCCTAATCGAGGCTTTATGCGTTTAAACTTAATCTAATACATTTGGACAAGGCATGAATGCGTATATTCTCCCACCAACTACGAGAGATTGCGTTATTTAGCTGAAGTGCTACAACCAATTTAAAATGAAAACTCCGATTTTAAACGAGCTACAAATTAACCTGCCAATTTAGTTTTAAAATGACGAATCTTTAGTGTACAGACGGACCTGCGATTAATGGGAAGGAAATAATACTCCACACTCCCTAAATCGAAAGAACTGATGTCATACCAAAGGCACCCGTTTCTTTTAGGCAGAGTCCAGAGAGCGTATTATAAACCTCAATGATAGGCTTTACTGTATGTATGCATGTGTGTATGTGTGTATCAACTATTCCGCACAAACAGGATGTGACATAGGGTCGAGTTTTAAACTGAATTGAACGGGTTTTAATTCAGAATTTTCGTCTTCCAAGATTTGTTACCTGAGCAAAGATAAAGAACTCAGTCTACCATAGTATGCCTGTATCACCTTGGAAATGTCAAATTTTTTATTGATTTTATATCTATTGTGTTAGGGGGCCTATTCTCGAAGGCATTTGAATAAATGAATCTGCGTACATATTAACGTGAATTTATATAAATGTAAGACTCACTACAAAAGTAATTGTGTGGAGGCGCCCGTGTTTTATGATTATTGTCGTTATAATGGAAACGGCGAAAAGTTAAAATCTTTGACGTGGCTGGTTGCATTTCACATAGCACTAGTACCTCTGGGAAAGGTAGTTATCTAATTATTCTCCGTTAGGCTTGGGGTAAATAATAGGGCTGACTGGGCATTTATGGCAATCGAACTAGGAGAAGGAAAACTGAATATGAACCTGTTAAACTCCGATTAAGAAATAGACCATGTATCGCACCCTACTCATGTTGAGGAGATGGTAAGTTCTCATCTTTATTGATAGCTGTACAACGTTTCAGCCGATGTGCCCTCGGGCCTCCCTCAGGTATTTCTTGTCGGACTCGGGAGCCATCTCAAACTCAGGAACCTTCTTTTCGAACTCAGAAACCTTCTTGTCGTAATCGGGAACCTTCTTGTTGTAATCACAGAACTTTGAACCTAACCCTTTATTGAATCCATGGGGTATCCTGTTCTCATTACGCTAACCATAGCTGGGGTACAGGTGTTAAGCTGTGTTAATTATTATTCTATGTTACTGTCTCCCTTGAGCAGGATTGAACCTGCAGCCTAGAGATAATTCTTAATTAGAACTGTCTTAACCCAGCCCTGAGACTGGTTCGATTCTTTTGAGAAAGGGGGCCTTTTGGTTGGAATAGTCCGGCAATATTCGGAAATCTGCTAGGAAATCAGCTAAGATAATATTTTTTGTTAGAAAAAAAGAAAAAAAGAACAAGCAAGCATTGAAAATTGATATGAAACACTTTGCCGAAATAAATTAGGTTTTGTTTTATTCCTAAACATCACTTAAGATTAATTGCACTGGCCTAGAGAAAAAAATTATTTCCCCCTGAGACATTTTAACTTTTTTTCTAACAATTCCTGAGGTGTTAATTTTTAGAAAATATTCATTTTTTTCAGCACTTCTATTTGTGTTGTTACATTAGCCACAACATTTAAAAAAATAGAAGCTAAATTATTCATTGTTATTTTAACCTCGAAATCATATAACAAAAATTAAAAGATCAATTTATATATACAAACTATGCACCCAATTTCATTGAAGATATATGAGCTTTTTCTAAGAGTCTTGTTAATTAGATAAAGAGCTTTCCTGCCAAAAAAGCGTACACAAGAAAAGAAAAAAAACTTAACTTGGTATTCCAATATATGATTCATTCAATAAGATCAATTCAATAATCTGCCTGTGGTGGAGGGATTGGGTAAGTAGATACTGTGGAAAAATCCTTCAAAGTGGCGATGAAGAAAAAATAATATGAATAGCAAAACTGGTGACCTCATGAATATTGGGAGACATCTATCGCTATGATATAATCACGACAGAGGAATTCTTTGAACTTTTTATTGGTAACGCTTTTATATCAAGAAGGCTTTTGGGAGTCGATATGCAATCTATATAAGTAACTCTTTTATTCCAACTACGCGAGAAAAGTTAATTATATCAACCCTGACTTTACAGGGAAATCACAACCTAGAAAAACTTGGATAAATAACAACAGAAGTCACATGTCTTGTTTTTTTTCTTTTTTTTTTTAGAGGGTGTAACAGATACTTGCTTTCCAATGATACCCAAATGCCTATCTCATATCGTCAGCTCTAAGTCACGAAGACTTCATAAATACTTTCGCATATATTGGAACGTCGAGAAAAGAAGCGCTTTCTGCAATGATCACAGATAGTCAAAAATGGCGAGTCAGCGCACACATAAGATTGAATTACGGCTTTTTGCCACAGAGAATAAACCTAGTATATATATATATATATATATATATATATATATATATATATATATATATATCTTAACGGTGGGGTTTTATGCCGTACTTGCGTCTTTACTGACTGAGAATATATTACAAGCTTTTAGACTGACAGAGATTGTAACCCGTTGACATATTTAGGGCTAGTCTCATTGGAACTCCAAGCAACATAGAAGGAACTGGCCTAATCTGTTAAGTTGAATTTATCTGGGTATGGATCTCGTTATTATAGACCTACGGTGGGACAACTAAAATGGAAGAGAAGGAAATAAAATCTTTTTAGAAGCTAAGTTATTGCAAACGCATAGAATATTGATTGCAATACGAGGCAGTTGTTTGTGATAAAGAACTGAAGGAATTCTAAGACTTCAGGCTTTTCTATAAGAATCACTTTTCCCGAATAAAAATATCAATCAGTACGAACATACATGCTTACGCAATTTGTAAGAGGCACACGTTATTTAATGGTTATCGTCATACAAAATGGACACGGCAATACGAGTTCAAATCCTGGACGAGGCCTTTTGCATTTCACATAGCACTTATATTTTGGGAAAGGTATGCATTCAACTATTCTCCATCTTGCTTAGACGTAGTAGGGCAGACTGGGGTCTTCAATCTTAGTATTGTAAATCCATGTAGAAGAAGAAAAAAATTGACCTTGTGTCATATCGGGCTCGCCTGGTAGAGGTTGCTAAATACATACACACTGTGTTAATTGTAGGTTGATTCATTTCATACTCCTGGGTTCATTTCAGAGAGAAGGAAAGAGAGAGAGACAGAATATATGGTCACATTATTTTATCTTCTAACATAGTATCATGTTCTGTACTACTATCCCCAAACCCATACGTGGAACCGGGATATACGTCTGCTTCCCACGATACCTGGCCCCAAAAGGCAATATTTCTCGTCCCAGCGTCACATCCGTTTCCGGTCATAACCCAGAACTTCCGTTTTTGTTTTTAAATCTATTTCCGGGGTCATTGGTTGGTCAGTTGAGTTCAAAATTTAAGCTCAGTTATTATTCTTTTTTTCTCTTTCTCCAGAAATCCGATTACCGTTTTATTTCTCAATTCCCGAATTCCATAGTAATTACGCTACACGTATATTACGGGACCAAAGTTGTTCAAGTCCTGGGATGTACCTATTCTAGCTGGTAGTATCGGGGTATTTAGTGCGCTGACATGTTCTGCATTGCTTCAATCTATTTGTGATTTCAACGCTGCTAATATGAACATGTAAGTGTATTTTTCGGGAACGTCCCAATCAGAGCAATAACGCCGGAAAAATCATATTTGAAATATTAGTTGTGTGAAATGTCCTTACAGTAGAGTAACCAGATTCTTGCTCGACGATCAAGCAAGGTTATATACACGTAAACGTGTAATAAGCGCGTGGTGTAATGGCTAAAGTCATGGGAAATGGACTCGTCGCCCCAAGTTCAAATCCTGGTCGTAGTAATTGCATTTCACTTAGCGCGAATACCCTTGGGAAAGGTATGAATTCTACTCTTCCTCCAGCAATGGGTAAATAGTAGGACAGAATGGGCTCTTTAACCTTGGTCTAGGAGAAGGAAAACTCTGAATTCAAATCTGTTAAACCCCGCTTAAGAAATTGACCTTGTGACACATCCTGCTCGTGTGGAGGGGTTGGTATGTAATATATATATATATATATATATATACATATATACAATTAAAAAGTAAACTTAAACTTAGCAATGAGTCCACAATATCTTGTCTTCCAGCTTCGGTAATTGGCTTGTCATGGTCGATTTTTTTTTGGTAGCTTTTTCTTGGAGGGAGGGGGAAGAGAGGATTAGTTTACGGCTTGACATGGCTCATTTTTTAAATAAAAAAAATATACCAAAATAAGATTAATATTGTTAAGTGTCAATGAAATTAAACGTTATGACAATTTAAATCACCGAATAATAAAAAAAAATAATATCATAAAACGCAAGGAGATAAAAAGTAAACTTTAACTTGGCAATGAGTCCACAATATCTTGTCTTCCAATATAGGCGTAAACGGTGGATTCCGAGGCTTTTCTGGTAAGTATCACGCTGAGAGTGCCAGGCAAGCTCTGCATCACAAATTCAATTATGTGTCGTGACCTCCCCGAACTCGGCAAAAATACCGGAGCTGTTGAATTGAACCCCACGTTACCAAAATATTTTTTGGCTCATGCTAAACAAAGAACAGTTATACTTTAACATGTTACGAATAGTACGGACAACTGATTCTTGTAGGAATAAAATATGGTCGGATGAGAGAGGCAGTGAAACTTATTAACGAATAATCGGATTTAGAGGTCATTCTTTAAGCTATAGAGACAAATACGGCAAGTAGCACTCTGAGAGTATCAGGCGAGCTCGGCATCTCACAGAACAGTGTGGTTAGCAGGTGCATATTTAGAAGCATATAAGAATACTTTCAGCGTGTTTAATAATTGATTGATTGATGATATTAATGACATTTCAATACATCTATTTTACGCCTTTCATTTTTGGAATCACTTTCATTGTACATTGGTTTCTTTGTATACAACCCAGTCATATATATATATATATATATATATATATATATATATATATATATATATATGGTATTTGTGGAAAATATGACGTACCGGTGAAACAGGCCACAATGATGCAAGATTGACAATGATAAGGCATCGATATAACAAATATAAAATGCTCAATACCTTGATAGAGCAAATTTATTATGATAATGGTACACGGTAATAACCTACTCGAGTTTCACCATACGGATCTACAGAGTAGGTTATTACCGTATACCATTATCATAATATATATATATATATATTCACCAACCCCGCTGCAAGTGTAAGATGCAAAAAAGTCCATTTTTTAAGCAGATTTGAATTAAAAGATGTCCTTCTCCTAGATCGGTTGCTATGCCATGTTAAAAAGGCCAATTTGACTTACTATTTACTCATATCTGGAGGGATAATAGTTTTATGAACTCAAGTCACTAAGTCTATTTCCTACAACGGTAACCATTACACCACACACCTCCATACGATCTTGTCGTATAAAAATAATTTTTAAACAGATCTATCTGACCAATACATGGGACCTAATAGGCACTAACAGAGTGTAGGTGGGAGATATGCCAACAAATTAATACTCCATATTCCCTAGAGTTTCAAAACTGGAGTCCTACCACCAGGTGCAGTTTAGTGTACTGTCCTTTTTTATTTGTGTCTTATCCCTCTACACGGAATACAGTCAGCGTATTGTAAGTTCCGATAAAGCAAACTGATCTATGGTATATTGAATGCATCTTTGAAAAAATATCACGTGCTATAGAAAGACAATTAGCAACTTAATTTCGTATAAGTAGACACAATCGTCACTAAGTGTCTCAATAAAAATGGCCTTGAGCCACACTAGCGACAGCTTGGTATATACCTACTTTTGTATCTACGATTATTATTTAGGTTCTGCGACCGACCAATGCTTCGTATTCTGTCACAGGTGTTTCAGAAGAAGCCCAGAGATCAAATCATTATCTTAGTGGACGGTCTATGAGACGGTGTGAACGCACGATTCTTGAACCTGGGGATCAATAGTGTGGCCCCTGGGTCCATTTATCTGTTTGCCCAATTTCGCGTCAGTGGAGTCTGAAAAAGAAAGAAAACGAAAAGTGATAGTGAAAAGAAGGAGGAAAACGTTTCAGAAGGAAGACTCCTATAGAATAATCTCATTAGCCCAGAGTCACAGCTATTTTCTATGGTGAGAAAAAGTGCAAAACGGATTTAATAGATACTGACTTAAGTTCAATCCCCAGGGAGCTGTCAGTCACAGGATTGGTGTCCCCGATTCCCCTAAACATAGCAGGAACGATTGGTGTGCAAGAAGAAAAAGAAGCAAAGTGTTAGAGAAAGGACAGATAGGAGAAAGAAAGTAATGAGAAATGAGTATAAAGAAAAAGTTGGGTGGAAGGAAATACTGAAGAGAATTAGAAGGACATTGTCGAAGATGAGTATCAATAGAATGAAAGTGAAGGGGATGATGAGAAAAAAGCTTCAGACAAAGAATAAAGAAAACAAGAATAAGCACCCACCCACTACCCAAAAAGAAAGAAAGAAAAGAAGGTGAAGTGTTTGAGAAATAAGAAATGAAATGAAGAGAAATAACTAAATACTAATGTGTATCAAAATTTTACAATATTTAGGTAACGTGAGATACAATTCGGCAGCTTTTACTTAGTTCTTAAAGATAACGAAATACACTATACATATGACTCTATGATGGAATGAAAAGCTTCTTGCCATATCTGTTGAAGTGTAATGTTTAGGAAAGCGGGCTAATTAAGTTGGTTGGTTATTTATTTTAATGGAATATCAACCCTTGTTGGCTATCTGATTTGTATGTTTGGTTGTTTTGTTTTACGACATATCAACCTTCGGTGGGTCATTTAAAGCTGGTAAACTTTTGAAAAATTCGTAGCGATATTTTGATAGAAAAAATTTAAACTCAATTTATTTTTGTAACAAATTTTATTTGTAACCCATAGATGAGACCCTAACAGGTACTACCACTTCGGGTCAGATTGGACCTCTGAGCAATGGTTATGAAGCGGTGCTCCACATTCCCCAGACCTCCAGAACTGGAACCTCACCATCATTTAGAGTTTAACGTCATACCTGTATATGAAGACCCCAGCCACCGCCTTCTAGCACCCATATGGTAAAAAGGGTTGGAGCTTGCCATAAGGACAATAGGGTCAGGACAATCATATAGGTGCTAGGCTTGATGTAACTAGGCGATTAATCGGAAGCCACTCCGACTGCTGATCTAACCTAAGTAAGGACCAAAGTGCGGTGTTGCATGTCATGGGTTGCTCATTCATCAGGATCCCGTCCTAAGCAACACGGGTCGCCAATCGACGAATATAGATTTGTAGGCCAGACTGGGATATCTAACCATAGATAGGTAGCCAGTCTAGGAGAAGGAAAACTTTGAATTCAAACCTGTTAAACTCCTACCTTGTGTCGCATCCTGCTCGTGTGGAGACATATTTTTCATAGTAAAACCAAAAATAAGGTCCTTTATGAATTACAAAAAACATCAATAAGATTTTTCCACGAATGTTTACAAGTGATTTTACCTAATTTTGAATCGCTATTTTAAAATATAAAGTGTATCTTTATTCATCTAAAATATTTTTATGAAGAAAATACAGTATATCTGTTCATATAGAGTTTTATTGAAATTATATTCAGGTGATAATAATGACATTGTTCTTTTGGATTAAATGATAAAATGAAAATGAATGTCATTTTCTGAATTGTAGAATGAACCAAGAGGACTAATTTTTGGCATCCCAGATTTTCTCCTGTTTTGAATTGATGAGTCATTGTGTTTTGCAGAATTGATTTTTTTTTGTGAGGTTTAATAATATTTTATATGTGGCAATGAATTTGAAAGAATTTTAGTATTACAGTAACTTTTTCGTATTATAACAATTTTATACATTTTCTTTCAATCTGTCGACGTGAAAATCACTTTAAAAATATAGTACGTAGTTTATTAAAATTCAGGAATTTTTGTGAATATTTTCTGAAACTTCTTGTTATATTTGGGATTTTTCTTTTATTTCAATGTCGCTGCCTCCAATATATAGGAAATATAGGGCCTTATTTTAATTCAAAGACTCTAAGGTTATTGAACTGATTTTATTGAATGAATAATGTATGGGGATGACTAGTTACATTTCTTTCTCATGTATCTATTTTAGGTAAAAAAAAGAAGCCTTTATCTAATTAACGAGATTTTCAGTCAACTCTCAAATAGCTTCAATAAAATTGATTGAAAAGCTTGCACATATGAATTAATCATTCACTTTTTATGATTTCAGAATAAAAATAAAATAATATAGATTTTTTCACTATATTTGGGTTTTCTAAATATTTTTTTAAAAATTCAGCACGTCGTAATTTTTTGAAAAAAGTTAAAATATCTCATAAGACAAGATTTTTCTTCTTTAAGGCAGTGCTTTTAATGTTAAGTGATGTTTAGAAATCACACAAAAGATAATTTGTTCCTACAATACTTTTCATGTTAATTTTAATTATTTTTATAAACAAATCTTTATATTTGTCTGATTATTTTAGATGAGGCTTAATAATTTGTATTAATTGGATTTTTGGGACGGTTGTCTTCATCTTTATTGTTATATACACAAGGTTATCAAGGTTTCAGCTGATGTGTCCTCTAGCCTCCTTCAGGTGGTTTTTGTCAAACCCTGTGTCCAATTTATTAGGATATCAGTGTGAAAACGAAACATTGGCAGTCTATTCCAGGATTTGAAATCGGATCACCTATTCCATTTTCTACGACGATAATTGTTACATGTACCCCGCTTAAAATTGACCATATGTCACATTCTCTCCGTGGCTAAAGCATAGGATAAATTCATATAGACCTTGGTTGTAAACCTGGTTCCTCACAAAATATTTCTAGTAGGTCCAGTGGGTGGACCCTAGTATTAGATTTCAATTTATATTAATATGTGGTGTATATTATACTTACTTTCATGATCTTATGGTTAAGCTCTCTCATTTTTTGATACTACTGATGTTTGATTATTTCAAAGAAGGGTTTGGAATTGGCGACATTGGCACGGATTGTGCCATTTCTAAACGGGTCACGATTGTAAAATAGAAATCGATTGATGTATATCACACAAAAGTGATAAAACTAAGAATGCCGTTGGGGAAATATCTTCTTCGAATTTACAAAAAGAATACTGGGATATAATCTTAATCCCATGGAGGTTCACTAAGATCTTTTCCTGTGAAACATTCAAAGTCACTTTAGATTAAGGAATGATTTGCGATTTGTAAAGTGTTCCTTTAAAAGAAAATAAGTAAGATGAAAACACACTCACACACTCACATTCACAGACACACACAGACACACACACACACACACACACACACACACACACACACATATTATATATATATATATATATATATATATATATTAGTATTTTTATGAATAGTGTTCTATATTTATAAGTAAATAGTGATCAATATTGCCCATGCGATTTTCGAACCAAACGACGTTTGAAAATCGCATAGGCGAGAAACTGTCTGTAACTAGGCGATGTTGACTTCGTGTCCACTCTACCCTAATTTATATATATATATATATATATATATATATATATATATATATATATATATAATATATATATATGAAGTGGACAAACAATCTGTTTGAGATGGCGATAGCCGACGATTTTGGGGAGGTTATGTGCTTACTTGAAGTCATACTTAATTTGAAAATTAATTAGTTATAATTAAATGAATTAGGCGTGCGAGTGAGAGAGCGAGCGTGCGAGCGAGAGAAAGAGATAGAGAGTGTGTGTGTGTGTATATGTGTGTATGTGTGGGGGAGGGTTAGAGAGAGAGAAGAGACAGACAGACAGACGGATAAACGGTTGGCAGGACTTTAATCAACTCTGTGTAGATACCGGATTCTGTGCGTAAAACCTGCAAGGAGTGATGATCGATGGGGAGATATTGAGAGACAGACAGACAGACAGACAGAGACAGATTGAGATAGAAAAAGTAGGAGTGAACCTGTGCTGTCAGCATGACCTAAATCAGCTCTGTGCGGATACTGGATGCTGATTAGAAGCGGCAGGGAGCAATGGCCAATAGTGATGTGTGAGGCGAGAGACAGAGACAAAGACAGAGAAGGAGAGAGAAAAGGTGGGAGAGAGAGAGAGAGAAGAGAAAGAGAGGACACGGGCTGCTGCTGCTGCTGCTGGTGATGCTGGTGCTGCTGGTGCTGCTGTGCTGCTGCTGATGATGATGATGATGATGATATGTTTTAACCTCCCTAGGTAGGCGTACTCTTTTTTTGTTTTTGATTGGGAAACATTTTCATAGTCTACTTAGATTTTCTCACCATTAATCAATTTTTCATCACTTCTACAGAAATACTCAGACTTTTCGTGAATCATTACAGTAAACATCAACAACCAGCGGGAAAAAAGGTCAATTTTGTAAGTACCTGAGTGCCATCTGCTATTTCCTGTCAGACATGCAAGTGCAGAGACCGTAATTAAGTGGATCGAACTTTAAAGTAGTTAATTTTCATGCGTATTTATAGGAAGGAATTTCGCAAGCTCAGTCATTGCAATAAACTCTAAAATCAATTTTAATGATACGGAGTCTGATTTTCAAAATCTAAAAAGAACTTCAGTAAACATGGAAGATTATTATTCTGTGAGTTGATATATTATCAAGTATCCTTCATATAATAAGTAAAGTCAGCGGAGCGTTCTATTGTAATGGTTTGGAGGCGCGTGTTGTAATGGTTATCTTCGTAGGAAATGGACACGGAGAGATGGATTCAGATGCTGGGTATGGCTGTAGGCATTTCACATAGCACTAATAACCTTGGGAAATCTAACACTAGTAATGGGTAAATAGTAGGGCAAACTGTGAATTTAACCTTGGTATTGCAACCGTTCGAGAAGGAAATTTCTGAATTCAAACCAAAAGGGCTTTTCTCGTTAGTCAAAACTACTCCGAGAGCCCCCCTATTGAGATTTTTGTATATAAGGTGTGTGCTAGATCACCGCCCATACTTTTAGACTGTGATCTATTTCTTGGTCAACCACTGGCAGTACTCTGAGGCTGATACAATACTTAACCGACCCTACTGGTCATAATTACTACAGCATTCATTGACGACGGACATAGGATTCAATCACTGAACCTTTACCAATATGCAGGATAGGACTAATACGCTTACCAAAGGATCACCAAAGGATTCCATAACATAGGACTTTCTTTAAGCTCTTTTCAACTGGCCAAGATAGCACTTAAAAACTTTACACCCCCCTTCACACCAAAAAGAAAACAAAGCGCCCGTACCTGTTGTAATGGTATCAGCCAGACGACGAGAGAGTCTGTCCCGTTTTCGCAAACGCTAGACAAGGGTGATTATTTTGTGTCTGAAGTAGAGCACTACAACTACCATCAGCTCCCCTATTTACTGCACATATCCAAGCTGTGTTACTCATGTGATGAGTCGCCGGAAGCTTGTGTTTGCTAGGCCGATGCTCTACCGACTGAGCTGAAGCCGGTTCTAAATTCAGTGATGAATAACAGTGAACACTATAGATCGTCGTGGTGTAGTAACTAATATACTGGACTGCAACATCGTAAGCAAGTTCGAACTCCAGTCGAACTATCACGTTCTATTTCGAACATACTCTCGGGAAATATATGAAACACTGGTGTGCTGGCAATTTTATATCCATGTGTAGGAATACACAGAGAACGTCACTTATAAGTCCGTCTCTGCTTCTACAACACAGTCAAGTATGTATTGTTCGTCTTACTTAGATGACTTGTGAGATGGGAGGTTAGTGGCTGTACAGATTCTGTTGTGTAGCTGTTTTAATATTTGATCAAAATATCATGCAGTTTCCTTGTGAATAATATATGTTTCTCTGTATGTCTCTCTGTGTGCGCATATATATTTAAATTTGATCTCTCTGATAGTATAAAGCAAAACTAATCCTAGCTGTAAGCACACCAGTGCGGATTTACGGATACACCACTTGGACTTGAAACGATTAGAAAACTCTAGATGGGAAATATACAAGGATGCTGTGTCTTGTCCTGAAAATATCCTAGAAGCAGCAGCCCACAAAATACAGGTGTTTCATGACAACACCCATCATACAAACCATCCAGGTAAGACAAACCAGACATGCTGAACACTGCTGGAGAGATTAGAACGAATTCATAAGTGATATTCTCCAGTGGACACTTACACATGAGCAAAATAGAGTGAACTGTCCAAATTTGTGTTCGCGCGTCAATTTGTATGTGCACATTCGTGTATTTGCGTATGCATGCTTGTGCATGTAAGTATGCGTATTTAAAAATAATCAACACCACTGTATTTTGCTTAAATGTAAAGCAGTTTATCTTACACACACACACACACACACTCGGTGCTGTATCATGGCTGAAACAGTATAGTGTTTAACTATCCTGCTAGAGGTCACGGTTTCGATTCCTGTCGGAGGGGAGTCGTTAGTATATATCGCTGATGAGACTTAATAAAGTTGAAACAGTCTGTACGATATTCTACACACCGAGTGATTCTTTGCGGGATTCACTTGTCATTATTATTATCTTCTATAATTATCGAATTTATGCGATATTCGCATTGTAGTTGCCTTCAAGCAAAAATATAAATATATATATATATATACATATATATATATATATATATATATATATATATATGTTTGGGCCAGTGTATCTGTAAATAAATTTATCTAAGTCAAAAATATGTATATATATACATGGCTGTGTAGGAAGTGCATGGTGTAATGGTTAAAGTCATGGGAAATGGACTCGTCGCCCTGAGTTCAAATCCTGGATGTGGTAATTGCATTTCACTTTACGCTAAAACCTATGGGTAAATAGTAGGGTAGACTGGGCTCTTTAACCTTGGTTAGACAACCGGTCTTGGAGAAGGAAAACTCTGAATTCAAACCTCTTAAACTACGTTTAAGAAATTGACCTTGTGTCACACCTGCTCGTGCGAAGGGGTTTGGTGAATATATATACATGGTTGTGTATATGAGAGAGAGGTTATATGCGTGTACGCTCATGGCTCTCTGTATGTGTGCGTGTAAGAAAGAGGGTGGATGAGCAAGCGACTTGTATTTCTATAGAAGACATACTGACATGGGCATAAACAGTATACTTATATTACGCTCTTAAAACATAGATAGCAACACACACACACACACACACACACACGCGCGCGCGCACACACACACACACATATATATATATGTTTATGTGTGTGTGTGTGTCTACGTGTCTGTGTGTGTTTGTGTGTCTACGTATCTGCGTGTGTCAGATTTATATGCGTAGTCACTGAAGCAGCAACTGAGGAATATTTCGTATCATTTACCTCAAATACAAATACAAACTTGTATGATATATTATTGCCCGCGAGTTTAATACCGGTCATATGAGTTGCAAGGCTAATATGGCCACTGTTCATAGTCATTTTCCTTGCCTGCTACATAAAACTGTCAGCAGCCGTGTAAAACGACGCCTCTTTACATCGCCCAGGGAACTTTGTTCCGCATCTGTAGTCTCGCTGCTCTCTTGATTATCAGCACCGCATTGCCAACGGCCTCTTACGAAAAACCCACCTCCATCTGCAAGAAAAACTTATCCTGCTGCACGTTCTGGCAACGTGTGGACACACAAAAACGACTGTGTTCACCGTGTTAACCTATTTTCTTATGTTAGCCGTTTAAAATCTTATGGAAGGATGGACGGGCAACGTTTCTGATTATTCAAAGCCATCGAGCCAAGTCCTGTTGTTCGTAAACAACGCCAGTTGAGGCATTTCAAAAGAAATCCATTGGTAGTATGCGAAACCACATTTACTAAGAGTCTATATTGTATATCTATAATAGTGTGCTGAACTGATATACAGTAGTACATTGACTTACGAGTTTAAGTTGATTTCCTCGTATATAAAATCAATTTTCCCCGTTGAAATAAATTGAAATGCCCTTAATCCGGTCCAGCCCCGCACCTCCAAAATACCCGAATGTTTTTTAAAAAAAATAAGATTAAGCAAATGCCAGGGCGTGATGTTACCAGCATATTGATAGTGTAAGGACCTTAGTGGAGTATTGCCTATCGTGGACTGCTCAGCCACCAAGATTCTGTCCTTAAGCATAATAGGCACCCAAACATGGCCAACATGTGGTACCATGTATATATATATATATATATATATATATATATATATATATATATATATATATATATATATAGTGAGAGAAGCGTATACATAAAATTGACGGCGTTTGGTAACTGTCAGTTTATCGTCTATGTGATTTTCAAACAAGAAATAATTAAAAATCGCATGTCCGAGTACCTGACAGTTACCAAGCGCCGCTAATTCTTATATTTACGCATGCCACACACACACACACACACACACACACACATACACACACACATATATATATATATACATGTGTGTGTGTGTATACACTAATATACATTTCTTATAGATAGGTGTAGGGATGGGAATGCATTACCTTTCGTCACTTTTCTCCGAAATACCTATCTCTGATTAAATTAATCGTTGAGTGGCTTATTTTTCTTTTTTTTCTTTTTTTATAATCTGTAATCTTGTTACTCGTGTAGGGTGTCTTTGATGAGAACATACAGGTGCAGTCCATCCCTGTCTAATTCTACCACTAGTTAAAATGCTATTTTTTCTCCTAGACTGGTTGCCATATCAAGGTTAATTAGCAGTCTTCCCTAAACTCACCGGAATCTGGTGGGAGGATAATTGTTTTCACATATTTCCTAAGGGTATTAATTATATGTGAAATGCAAACCATTCATCAAGCACTTGAACTCCGTTCGCCTGGTCTATTTCCTCTGTCGATAGTCGTTACGCTATGATATTCAATATCATGCTAAATTTAACAAGTAAATCTCCGTATTTGTTCTGGGATGAATGTCAATTTCTATGGTAACGATAAATTATATCATGAACCAATTTGGTGGCGGAGGATTTGGATTTATTTAATGTTAAATTTGATTAATTAAATTCCATAAGAACTCAATAGCGAATGTATGATTTTATCAATGTTTAGAAATAAGTATCTTTGAACCCAATAGATATTTAAATGAGAAATATTCTATTAAAAGAACACTTGAATATTCTCAAAAATTGATGTATTGAAATTTCAAGAGAGAGTAAAAAATTATCCGAACTTTCGCCATAACATATCTTTATTATTGGCATACTGCGTTCTGCTCATGTGTGCTTATAGTTGGCACTAGCGTAGTCAAGTGATTGAGGTTTGAGCCTGATCATGCCATTTTGCTTGCGCTCTTTACAGTGTAAACATAGCTGCTCCACTTGCAGTATGCACAAAAATATCTCTGGTCGCAAGGCGTGTGAGGGGCTAAATATTCATTGGAGACTCTTAGCACAATACGGAGACAATCCACAACTGCGTAGAAGTGTGTTTGAGTGGACAGAGAAGCTTAACGCACGTAGAGAGAGCAGGTCGTTAACCTCCTCTATTGATGGGAAGATGCAGCACTCTGAAGAGATAGTTTGGTGAACCACTGAGTTATCATCGATAAGGTAGCTTGTTCTCAGAAGATTAATCAGGGTTCTCCCTATCAAATTATCCACAATGATCTTGGCTCCATAAAACATGCGCGCGGATATTTTTTTAATCTCTCTCGTAGTTTCATCAATATTGTTTAGAAATTATAAAACCTAATGAAGTAAATATACGGAAGCGAAAATTGTTTTTCATATATTATACTAGGTAGTACAAATTTTGATCCTAGATAATGATATTTTTTTCACTGCTGTCAGTTTTAAAAGTATAGAAAATAGCCATTTTGGTCAGTGTTTAGGCTTTGCTTTTCTGTCTTGGATAATACTATGGAAAACAATTTTTGTCACTGGATACGATGTGTTATTTCGTAATTGAGTATGTTGTAAAAGTATAGAAATTTACCTTTATTCTCATCAAACTTTGTTCTGCTCTACATAACACTATGCAATACAGATTTTGTTCCTGTATTATATGTATCATATTTTTAATTGCTTTAGTTGTAAAAGTATAGAAAATGATTATCATTCCCTTCAAATTTTGCTTTTCTGTCCTGGATAACACTATGTAAAACAAATTTGTTTCTGGATAGGTGTTATTTCTTAATTGCTTATGTTGTAAATGTATTGACATTTACCATTATTACATTCAGTCTTTGCTTATCTATTCACGCTGGATGTCCCTTAATTGCGATCGTGTGCCACGTCCTACCCATAGCTAACGGTGTGTTTCCATTTGAAATACATTATATGAGCTTCATTGTAATAATTAGTTAATACACCACAGGGATTTTCCGTTAGTGAAAAACAGCTCAATGTTGGATGTGAATTCGGTTTTGGTTCGTCGAGTCGCGTTTTCACATTTGTACTACACCTAATGTGATAACACGCAAACAAAAATTATTTTCTACTTGTATAATATCTCTTCTCTAATTATAGCATTCAATACCCCGGCTCCTAAATCAATAGTTTATTCAATTTATGAATTTTTTATCCACGAATTAATCTAGTAAACAGAGAGATGTATGTATTCTCCATAAAAAAAGGCTGCCGTATGATTTATATTCGGTCTCGAGAGACGGGGACAACGAGATACCCTATTCGGGAAGCCGAAGAATCGATTAAATGCAAGAACCGGAACATAAGGAGTGTAGTCGGATCAATAATGTACATATAGTATACCTATATTTAGCAATAAGCACGTCAGAAGTTACAGTAATCTAAAGACTATTTCGCTCTGGAAGGCACGATTTCAGTTGGCAGGGAAAAGCGCGTCTTGTTTGGGATTAGAGCCAAAATACATTGACTTGTTTCAACGTAGTGCATTTGTCACCAAAAGAACGTAAAAATGTATTAGGCCATGTTTTGGCAAATTTGTAAATAAAAGAGATTTAAGGAAAAGAGTACAACTTTTGATAATTTGTGCAGTCATTTATTCTTACAAGAGAAAAGAAGTGCTATATATATATAGGGGCCGGGTTAGCTCAGTAGGTAGAGCGTTCGGCTAGAAACCACAAGGTCGATACGGTCATCGCCAACTCAGCGTTTGAGTAGCACAGGGATCTGTGCGGTAAAGTAAGGAGTTGATGGTAGGTGTGGCGCTCCACCTCAGATGCTAAAAACAATCTCCTTGGTCTAGCGCTATTGAAAAGGGGATATACTCCCTCGCTGACTGGCTGATACCGACTTTAGGCCGCCGCGACGACTTTACTTACTTATATATATATATAGAGAGAGAGAGAGAGAGAGAGAGAGAGAGGAGAGAGGTGTTGCCATGAGTCTAATGGTAGAGAATTTATTTTATAAAAATGAAGATTTTTTTATTTTATTTTTTTTATTAAAACATTTTGCAGAACTTCTTTTTAACAACAACAACAAAATAATATATATAATAATAATAACACACACACACACACACACACACACCATATATATATATATATATATATATATATATATATATATACTAGATAGATAGATTAACGAATTAGCGAATTCTACTTGTATCGTTATGTAACATGTGTGGTTATTTGACTGATGGTTCTCTCTCTCTCTCTCGACGTGTGTGTAATATATAGATACTCTCGTGCGAGCTCTACCACTCTCGTGTAGTTCTTAGTGACGCGCGCTGCGACTGGCGATTATCTATATATATTGTAGTAGATGTACGTGCTGATTGGCAAGTGTGATGTAGTTCTCCTCCTGAACACCCTATTCTCTTTTCTAAGAGTTCTGTTCTATCGGAATGGTCTACTCCATTCTTACTCTATGGCGCTCCGCTGTTATTCTCTTCGTCTGAGAATGTCTTCTCGGTCTTATAGTACTCAGTAATCGGATATAAAATGAAGTGTCATGCAACTCTCCCAGCCCATCTCAGTGTAGTGGATAGGGACACAGACATAGTAGCCTCCTCCTCTGAGCGTCGCCACGAAGCGCGTAACTAGCATTCGTTCTCGACCCTCCGCACTACCCTATTCTAGTATAGATCGAACTGTTCGTTGTGGATCCTGTGCCGCCTCCTTCGCACGGCGGTTGAATTTAGTACTTCGCTCTGACTCCTCTGGATTCTCTATTCAGGCTGATCCTACTATACTTACTCGGCACTATCCAGAGGTTGGCTCCATCAACTCGCCCCGACCAGTTTTAAAATCCTAAATGCTCTCAAGCTCCTGTTAGCTCTAGTCATCCAGCTCATATTCTGATCATGTGATGCCGCTACTTCTGCTATGTTAGCTCGGCCATTTTAATACCTGCCTGAGAGTATGCCGACTCCTTGGTATACACCAGATCCTAAATCTCCGCTACAAATGTTTAGTTCATGCTTTCCCTCACTGCCAGTGTTCGTTATCTTGACTATGGTCAGCCTAACCTCGCGCTATCTTACTCTATCTGTCGGGTTTTGTAGCTGCGATAGATCTTGAGCGTTTCCTGCTCGCTTCTCGTGACTAGTGAGACCGATCCCAGTCGTACTACGTGCGTATGCTCGCGCAGCGACCTACTTGCTCGTCATCCGCGTGCGTGAGTCAGATGCTATATATCTCTCCATATGTCCTTATCTATACGGCCTTAGCGTAGCATGCCTTCCTGGTTATCGGCGCCTTCGTGGGCAGATGCAATAGGAGCCCTTCCGAATGATCTAATTCCATAAGTACAGCTTGAGCCTGTCGAGCCGTACGTCGAGATTATATGCTCGACATGGACAGACCGAAGTATCTCAATCCATGGACATATGAGTTGAGGGTTTCACTACTACTCGTGTGACACCCGACGGTAGTGCCCGCGATCTAGCTCAATGCCTCAATTGCTTCTAGTAGTAGTCTGTCACTGCCGCTCGTTGATCATCTATCGCGATTCTCTTGGTTTCCTTGAGCATCGAAGAATAGTACGCTCTCGGCGCCAACCACGCAGCAAAGTAAAATCATCCACTCAAATGACACATGCTTCTCCGACACTCTAGCCGGGTCTGCGGCGTATTGCCGCTGGCTCCCGCATTTGATTGTCTATAAATATTACCCGTCTCTCCTTATCCTACCGTATACTTATCAGTCATGACCTCCACGTCGCGTGTAAGCCTCGTCCGCTCCTGCAGAGCTCCGCCTCTCGATTGTTGGTACTACTCCCGCGACATCGTGGCTCTCCTTCGCTTCAAACCTCCGCGATTAGATTCCGATTTCGCCTCTCAAACTCTTCATAGCATTGGTGCGGCTCCGCGATACATTAGACGTCCTCCTTTGTTGTTTTCTGAGATCATGTACTCTTGACACCGTGCGAACTAGATTCGTCGTTCCTGTGACAGCGGCGGCGTAGGTGGGCGATCCGTACTCGTCCATCGTCCTCCTGAGCTAGTGTGATAGAGCTCATGTGCATATAGATGAGTCTGGATGAGTGTTCCGTATAATGGATGTAGCTCTGTCATACGTATACTACAGACTAGTCGATCTGATATAGTAGCTACGATACTGTGTAGAGCATTGATACACTCGCACTGCTTAGTCGTGGTTTATTATGGATCACAGTACAGGTGAATGACTATCTCATTCTTCATATCGTACCTGTCGCGTGGCTAGATCTCGGCGTAGAATGTCCAGCGTGCACGGCGGCACTTAGCACCTACTTACGCATCGGTCTGTATATAGCATCGTCACAGATACTAAGTGAGTGGCTCCAGCCTGGTGTCTTCGAACAATCGTACGTTGTCGTATTGTTCCGAGGCTCTACCTCGTCAGTCCGCTCTGCTGCAGAAATCCGGTCAGTGTGGGTGTGTTTTGCTCTCTCTCTGTCAGTGAGTTATATAACAGGCGTTGAGAACTACTTTATATATGAACTTTATATAGCAATCACACCTAGAGACCTGTGAATGACTCTCTAATACCAAGATTTCATAAATAACTGATCCATTTTAAATGAATACTGGAAAATTTTAAGTAAGACATGCCAACAGCCTATTTTGCTATCCAAATAACGTCTCTTAGTTTAGATCCTAGACCAACGCCTGCGATCACTGCGATAGTACGACACACGTAGTCGTGCTGCGTCCACATCCGTCTATGTCGAGCTACACACTGTACTCGCGTTCCGAATGAGCCAGCATGCGGTATCTCTATCCTTGGCATAGACAGCACTCTATTAGACACGCTGATAGACGGATGCTATCTCGCTAACGATACTATAAAAGCACCAGCCAGGCCGACTGCTACGGTCTGGTGTCCTAGTGTGCCACAATATTAGACACTCCGCGTTGGACGCATTGAATCGCGTACGCGTAGTCAGATCTTTAACCTGTTCATTATAGATCCTTAGCTGTACTATAGATCTGGTCCTATGGCTACTCATCCCTAGCCGCGTCCTATCGATCCGTCCACTACATGCTTACACGCTGACAACTACAACGACGTCGTGATACGCGTAGGGATGCTCTTCTCGTAGTGCAGGCGCGTGGACCATGCGCTACGATCACGACCTCGTCCTCCCAAGTCAAGGAAACCAGAATTGTCACTTATGCTTGCTTCATTGAGCACTCTTCTGATATCTCATATATATCACAATCCTCCGCCGAATAGATTGACACATGACAATTTCTTTAGCGAGGTTTAACAGGTTTGAATTCATAATTTTCATACTCCTAGATCGGTACTCAGAATTAAAGGTGCTAGTCTTGCCCACTATTTTCCTAGCTAGAGTGATTATCTGCCACGATATTTGCCTTCCTCGATCGTAAGAGAGTCGGCGCGCGCTTTTCCGCTTTATGTCAGTGGTTATTCACGCCCGTGTCTCGAACGCTCTACGTGTTCTGACACTGTGCCAGAAGCTAGACAACTGCGGTATCGAACAGCGCCGTCCCGCATAGTGGCACTATACAGTGAGCATTGGTCTGCATACAAACAAGTTTAGTGGTTTTCGTTAGTGTATATACCTTTCTTACTTGTTGAACGTGTCTACGAAATAGCTGCACAGTGATCTCTCGCTCGCTCACTGAACGAACCGTCCGCTACGCTAAACTCTCCCACGGTGACTCGTTCGCGACTGTACTCGTGTCGTGCGCGTAGTCATATCGTCGAGGATTGATGCGCGACCATCTATAATTACACTTCTCTCGGCAGGGAGTATACGCGAAGCTGTTCTAGCTTCTGTACACCGGATTGCTCGGACCGAAGTACTTAGTCGTGTGAGGCATGCTCCGCTGTGCACACGTGTTTCACTAAGGGTCATGCATGGGCTCGCATAGTAGCTCACGCTGCAGCAGCAAGACATATCTGGGATGGTGCTGCAGCTTTAGCAGCAAGTATGGAGTGCAGCTGTTCCCTGATATTGAATTCAGTGTGCTTTCTTTTTCCCAAACTGGTTGCTTCCAAGACGAATCGCCGGAAGTTGCCTACTATTTACATAGTTGAGAGATAAAGAGAATTTCGTGCTCCCAAACATTAATGAGAATGGAAATGAAAACGCCTATCTAGGATTTGTATCAGATTTTGATTAATCTCGCGATATTTGAGAGGGGTCCGTCTAATGTTCTTAATACATGGGTTCTGCCGCCTCTATCTACGTAAATCATGCCGGCTGACTCTCGTTTCATTGAAACCTCTAGCACACCAGCAACAATACTTCTGCGGTAAATTGCGCCTCATGACCACTTGTCGCGTGTGCATCTCGATCTGGCGTGATGTCTAAACAGCCGCGGTGCAATCAGGTTAGCGCAGTGCGCTTAGGCTACCCTCTCCTCTCCTCTAAGTCGAGACCGCGTGTGAGACCTAGAAATCGCAGTACGTTCGGATTCATTGCTTCACGTATTCGTAACCACTGACGTCGAGACTCTCGCGTGTGGTCGATTATGCACTCCGGATCCTCGTCGAGTCGCGACACTTTACTGCGCGCGGCCCTGCGTCTGTGGCACACCGACTTTGACGAGGTGCCTGTCGCGCGCTCGTCAGCTCCAGCGAGTGAGAGTGCCGTCCTGACTCATGCGCTATCCATGGAGGCTCCTCTCCGCACGCCGATCCGATCGACTACGCTCTGCCGTGACGTGCGTATTGCTTACTAGGGATGCCCAGCGGGCGGGTCACCCCATCGCGCTTCTGGGTGAGGATTCGTACGCTACAGCTGCGGCTCACCGCCACACGGCCCGCAATCACGCTCGTCGTATCACAGCATGTGTGCATCTTCTCAGATATTCGGAGTAGGTGAATCAAAGCATCCTGTGCTCTCGTAAGGTAGACGCCGGACCCGGTCACTACTTGAACTTAGACGCCTTAAGAACTGCTATATCGTTGGACGGCCAGCCCTGGGCGCAGCGATATGAAGGCCGCAAGTTCCGCCTCATATTCTCGCTATCTTGCCCGGCGCCACTCGCTGCAGTACCGAATAGTCAAGACTTCCTTGTCCGATCCTCTCTGTGTTTCTCTGGTCCACTTCTCCTCTGTAAGGATAATAGACCCAACTCGGAGGCGCAGTATTAATCTGCGTTAAGTCACCAAATCATGTCTCGCCACAATATATTTATAAACGATGTCGAATATATAGTCGAGCCGCGCGAGTATCTCGTTCTATTCTCTTGACCGAAGCATCTGAAGCTTGTCATAGGGTGCAGCGGTCTGGTCGCCCACCTTATAGCACGATCCACTCTGTAACGTCTAATCGGCGCCCCCAATCGTTTCAATCGATGACGTGCGAATTCATTACGTTCATGTCAGGGCTTTGCGTGGGTGATCGCCTCACCTGCGAAGTATACCTGATAAGTTAGTGCTCTCGTTAAATTCTTCCTTGCCGAGGTCTCTTTTATCTTCGATATCGTTCACCGATTTATTTTTTATTATTTTTAGATATTATACGTAATCAAGTAAATTACTATAAATGTCTATCCCTCGCAACGTTGACCTCCTTAGGGATAAGATAGAGACCAGTTGATCCCTGTACATACGCATTCGTACTGCGGCAGCCGTACGTCTCTTCGCTCTGCAGTGCGCGATCACTTCGTAAATTGTCACAGCACCGAAAGCATATATATATGATTTTTGTTTGCACAAGATATCTATCGACTTCTAGTAGTACTGCCATTATCTGTGAGCGTGCGTCTCTTTATCCCGTGCGATGTTGATGTGCTGGTGACGTACTTCTGATGCTTTCTCAATGCCAGAAGATGCATGCTTATACCGGATCATATACCGGCAGGCCCTGTTCCTTGACCTCCTCAAGTATACTTTGTCTTATTCCCTCGTCGCCGCGGCAAGATGACGCGAGCTTACACTTTGTCAGTTCGTGTTCTTATCAGCTTGGTCCAGGCTCCTAGTATCGGCTGCGCACACCGTCGCACTCCGGTGCGTACGCGTTCACTCACGAGTAGGTAGTCAAAGCAGCGTTCTCTGCTATATGCTGTTATCCCTACGCTCGCTCGCTCCGTCATGATATCAGTTGGCAGCTACCGATCGTCAGCTCGTATATCTGCTTTCACGACTCCGCATCTCGCGAGCCCCTGCTGGGTTCCCGACTCACCGTAGTCTCTACGGCTCGAGCTGAACTGATGCCCCTCACCATTCATCTCCCGCGTACTCTTCTGACTGACGCCATGTGAATCGCTTTGTCTCAGCCTCTCTCTGCTGTGCACGCGGGGCCCTAGACAAGAGTCCCGCCGATGGTAGCTGTCCGTTGCGATTTGCCGCTTACGCGCCTACAGGTGCAAAAACAATCTCCCTTTGTCGCCTGCAAGGGAATAGTATGACTTCCTCGCTGATGTGGCCTGACACCGCTGTTGGCCAATACGGACGTGTTAACCTACTTTTTACTGCTGTTTTATGTTTGACGACACATTACTGCAAAGATATTTCCCTCTGTCATGCGTGTTCCTGATTTCTAAAGTTATGTCAACATGCAATCTGTTACCAGCAGATCCTATCTTCACCCCATCGGATGGATCCGATTAACTATGGTGGACTTAGTACCTTCTCGCGTGAAGGGCACAGCAGCGGTGGCTACGACGCACGCGCGCTCGAATCACCGTACTGAACGTACTCATGGTCTGGTATTGAGGGTACTCGCATGCCCGAATCGCTCCGACAACTGGAGTTCATTTGTAGTTTAGTTTATTTTTAGTCTGTGATCAACCACTATCGTCGATATGTTATGGCACACCAGCTATCCGCAATAGGAACAAAAGTAGCAGTAAGTATGATTAACCACCTTTTTAGCAAGATTTTAATGGCCTTAATTTTTCATTATTGATGGGCCATTCTCATTAGTACACATTTAAATTCTGTCATAATTTCTCGTTGTTTTTTTTTTCTGATAAATTTCTAGTATCTTCTTTTAGTTTAATCAAATGCCTCATCTCTCTTCTCTTCTCTCTCTCTTTCCTCTCTCTCTTGTCTTCTCTATTCTCGCTCTGCCTCTTTCCATTCAGTTTCGGGGCGAATTGCGCTTGAAGTGGCGAGAAAAACAGTAAACGCTTGGAAACGGCATCGATTGAAGTTCTTTGCTAAATAGAGATGATTAATTTCAAAATTGGGCCTGCGTACAAGGTTTGGGCAAGAGTTAATGATTCATCTCTGGTTTAATTCGAAATGGGAGGGCATCAAATAAAGGCTTCAGAAGAGATCAATTCACATCTGTGAAAGCCAGGAAGTCATATAAATGGAAAATAACAAGCTCTTAACATTTGTATATCGCTCCCCTTTGGTTGGTTGGGGTGGGTTGGGTGCCGTCTGGTTTGGTTTTCATGGTGTACCGTTCCCTACGCCGGCCTTAGCTTCCTTCGACGTGTGATATGATGAGTATGGGAGCCTCTCCCTCGCGGCTGCTATCAGGCCCGTCCGCGCTCGTACCCAGTGCTATCACGCACTGTACATTCCTATCTGCGCTATCTCATCTGTGCACACTATCGGTCCCGACTACTCGCGACGGTCAGGGGCCAGACTATTCGTTCGAGCGGCCCCGAGTCCGCGACCGACTCTCTGCTGCTGCTCTATCTCTCCCCCCCCCTCCGCGTCGTCTCGTAGAGCACCAACGCTGTATCTAACATCTGATGCAATCCTGGTCATACCTCCCTCCTCGCCGCGTCGCGTGACGCTGCACTCGACTCCGCGCGCCTGCTCGCCTGCTCCCGCAGTACTCTGATGACTTCTTCATCATGCGGACCCACAATTACTCTCAGCCTGATCCGACTACCTCTCCACATCTAGTTCCTCCGAATTCGCAATAGCTCTCACTACTCTCGGAGTCCATTCACGCAGCGCCTGACGGCTGTCTTTCTCACTTCTCTTGTCGGTCTTCCTACGCTAATCTCCTCTACAGGTCATCTCTTATCCTCTCTCGAGTGCTGATATCGCGCCGGCCTGTCCCAGCGGCTGAGCCTCGCTCGCTCTCGTTAGTTACCCCACTTCTCGCTGCCGGTCTACTCATAGACATTCGTGAGCGCCTGTCGATTCCGTTCCCGCGTAGTCCGCTCTTGCCTCTGCCGTACGAGCGGCACCTCTGCCGTATGCAGTGCTTCTTAATACACATTAGAGAAGTCAACCATAATTAAATATACCTAAATAGATTATAAACCCGGTTTTAACAAAACAAACCGAAGATTCCAACCCCACCATATTATATGTAAATCCTTTTTTCCTTTTGATGACGAATTTGCAGAATACTACACTGATGAGAATCATGGTTTTGAGGTTATCTACTCGGACGTGTTAATAGCGTTCGAATCATCGGAGGCGTGCCCCTAATTAGGTCTTGATCATCGGCAAACACACACTGAACGCACGTCACTCGATGTTGTGCGTTACAGGCTCCGACCGATAATTAGTAAAGATTAAAGACGTTAGTATCGGATGAGATCGAACCGCTGACTAGATGTCCCTTCTGACTTTGCCACTACGTACTGTACATTTCCGGTTTTATTCATCAATGTTTTAACCACTTTTATGAGATGTTGAAATATTTTTTACCGGCGACATTTTTGTAGACTTACTTAAAAGACCCATTGGACTTGATATTCGAAAGGAAGCATCATTTCCTCAAAATGAATGACCGGTTATAGATACATGGACATCCATCAGTTAAACTTATTTCAGTTGGAAATACGAAACGTCATTCGAAATCAAGAATAGCAGACACATTTGAAAGCGCTATCAAATGAAAATCGTTTACCATTGAAACTAAAAGTGCATGGTGAATTCATATTTTACTCATTCCGGTTTTAATGGACAATTTAGACATTTCTATATTGCAGTATGTATTGCTGTAGTAATATCACATCTACAGAAAGCGATTTCAGTATACGCATAGGAAAGCTATGAACTGCTATAAACAGATTATTGATCATAGGAATCTTCATGATAAGATAAAGCGACAATTCTTCCAAGCTGTAATCGTATCAGTGCTATTAATGTTCAAAGTAGACAATCTGTTTAGATAATTTAGCACCTCTTGTAAATTATCCTGCACAATCTAAATCAGTGCTGCATAGCCTACAGAAAACAGCAAGAGGTGCTGAGTTCGAGTGTTTTAAACAAGTTGAAGATGTACACACACTGGATAGGGAGCCTCTAAAAGTAGTATACTTGTTCACATACTGTTGTGATGTTAATCCAACAGTAAAAAAGAAGTCAAGTCGAGGTAGGGTAAAATAAGACAAGAGTATTTACAATAATACAGGAACGGCTAGCTTGCGTTAAACGGTAACAGTACAACCTTTTCACTCGGTGTCTCACTATTTATTGTGAAAATCGGTGTATATTCTCCACTGTAGGAACGGCCGGTACAACACATACCTAGGTAGTAATATATCATCTACAGAAAGCGGCGTCAGTATACGCATAGGAAAGTCATATACATATACAAAAGATTATGGATCGTATCGATCTCTCTGATAATATAAAGCAAGAATTCATCTAAGCTGTAGCCATCTCAGTGCTATTGGATAAGGGCACCATTTGGGCTCTAACGAAACGATTAGAGAAAAGGCTAGATGCGAACTACACAAGGATGCTGCAAGAGGTCTTGAACAAATTTTAGAAACAGCACCCGACAAAAAGCAGCTGTATGGTCACCCGCCTTCTATCACATAAACCATCCAAGTAGGACGAACATTACATGCTGGCGATTTCTGGAGAAACAAGGACGAACTCATATGTGGCGTTCTCCTATGGACACCTACACATGGGCACACAAGTGTAGGATCACCAGCAAAAAACATACTGATGCCGTGCGGAATACCTGACTGGAGCGATGACTGATAGGGATGATTAGCGAGAAAGTCATCAGTTGTTGGCACAAGCTGCTGCTGCTGCTGCTATGATGATGATGAGGAGGATGATGATGATGATGATGATGATGATATGATGGTGATGATGATGATGCAGTGGAATATTAAGGAAGTCCCAGGAGACATTTAAAGCTTGCCGTTCCATTTCCTTAAAAATATCTACACAAGATTTCTAATCACTAAAAATGAATAAGTTTGTTTATAAAAAGGCGCAACGATATTATAGATCAGTGGTTCTCAACCACCTTTTAACCCTTTCGGTTTCTATTTTACTATGGTTAACCCACGCATAGCCATACGATGTTTAAAAATCCTATTGTATTTTTATGAATAAACAATTTTTGCTTACTTGGAACCCGAAAAATGTTACATGGTCCCCGAGTCCATATTGCCCTCGGTTGAGAACTATTGTTTAGACAATTTGTAATTAACTATTTTAAATCTTAAATCTGTTTCAAAGACACAATAATTTGTTTAATGTTAATTATATATACATTTTAACTAGATTATCAGCTTTGAATCATTTACTAATTTTTGGTTTGCATCATATAAGTAAAGCGAAAAATTGTTTTTATCATAGACTTTATTGCTACATTCTTTCGTTCTAAGTTAGGATTTTTTTTTGTTTGTTTTTTTTTTCAAATTTGTTTTACCCTTCTTGTCACCATTAGTATCTTAATCGCTTATATTTACCGACATTTACGTTATGATGAGGCGTCAGTCGAAAATTGAATTTTGTTTATATTATTTGATTTTGATTAAATATGACTTCCCTTTTTAACCTCTTGTATCAAACTCTCTCTCTCTCCCTCTCTCTCTCTCTCTCTGTATATATATATATATATATATATATTAAGTCGTCGGGGCGGCCTAAAGTCGGTATCAGCCAGTCAGTGAGGGAGTCTATCCCCTTTTCAATAGCGCTATACCAAGGAGATTGTTTTTGGCATCTGAGGTGGAACGCCACACCTACCATCCGCTCCTTACTTTACCACACAGATCCCTGTGCTACTCATACGCTGAGTTGGTGAGGACCGGTATCGAACTAGGAACCTTGTGATTTCTAGCCGAACGCTCTACCGACTGAGCTAATATATATATATATATATGTGTGTGTGTGTGTGTGTGTGTGTGTGTGTGTGTGTGTGTGTGTGTTTGTGGGCTGTGTGGGGGTGTAGAAATAAGAAAAGAAAAACATGATTGTCAAAAAGACAAATCTATTATAGATGGTGGTGAAGTCGACGTTAAAACGTTTCGTTTTTTTTCTCAAACCTTCACCATGGCATTGGGATGAATAAAGTGATGTCAAAACAGTGATAGAAATCTTTATATGTGGACAAAGCTTGAAAATATGTAAGATGATAGAACTGGAATAAATGTGATTGACAAGAAAAAAAGAATATGTATATTTTGCACAGAGAAAGGTTATTTAAAACCCGATATATTATAACTTTTAGAACAAGTGCAACCAAGATAATAGGTTGAAGAAATCTGGATGTTAGTCCAAGGAGGAACATACAATGGCACCGGATTCAAGAATTTGCCTCAGCCTTTTGTTGTCTATATGAGCTAACATCTTAGCATCTCTAGAATGAAAATTATAATCTGTTTTAGATAAACGTTAGACAAAGGCGTTGTTATAATTACCAATTCCCACGCCCCGTTTGTGCTCGTATATTCGGTTCCATATCGTAGGTTTTATTTTCATATTTTACCATATATATATATATATATATATATATATATATATATATATAAATACTTTAAACATACGCTCATTTCTTTTTGGGCGCCGATGGTTGTCTTCAGTGATGTTTTTATGCAAAGTTCATTGGGATGTTTCGGGTCTTACAACATCATACATCCCTCGCATTGCAGATCCCACCAGAGGCGATCTAACTCTGGTGCAACCACCTTTTTAACCGCTAAAAAGATATGATGGGGAAAATCTTTTTTATATACTGGACGGTGTTGACCTCATCCCAATCAAATACAAAGCACCGCGCTTCTGATTGGTTGTTAGTACCAGCCAATCAGACGCGCGGAACTCCATATTTAAATACGTAGCCAAAAACACTTTTTTTTTGTACGGAATACTAAGCTTGTAACGAGGTAAGTCAAACATTTTTTAATCATGCTAAAAGAGGATTTACTTTAATGATTTTTTTTTCCGTATCTATGTACCATTTTTGTTCACTTTTTTTTTTATTTATGAGCCCCCCCTTTTTTTTTTTTTTTTTTTTTTATTTTATTTTATTTTATTTTATTTTTTTTTATTTACATAATTACAATTGTGTACGTATTGCATCAAACGGCCGTGACTTTTAATTTTATTTTGTTTTATTTTACTTATAATTTTTCTATTTACATGGTGATATTTGCTTTGTAATTGCTTTGTCCCCCCCCCCACGTTACGACGTGTTAAAGATTAAATACTAATTTTAAAATATATAAAATTACATTCTATTTAAAAAACAAATATATATATATACATTTACGTTTACTAAAATTTAGATTAACATGTTTCAACTATTGATTAAATATAAAATAAAACAATTCGTTTATCCCCACACGCACCTAACGACGTGTCGAAGATTATTTACTAATTACACAAAAAAAAAAAATTAAAAAAGTAAAATTTAAAAGGAAGACTTAATACAGACTACATCCTATATTTGTCAATAAAATGTGCTAATAGAATCCGCTCCTGTAAAAAAATAAAAAATAAAAATAACTAACCGAGGTTTAACAGAATATAACTAAAACTACATATTCCATCTACCACTGAGAGTAAAGAATATTCTATTTAAAACTAATCTTATTTATCTGTTCGGCTTCAATTTGTCTATATTCATATGTCTGGAAGGAAATTATTTATCCATTAAAGCCTTTTGTTGTCTATATGAGCTAACATCTTAGCATCTCTAGAATGAAAATTATAATCTCTTTGAGATAAACGTTAGACAAAGGCGTTGTTATAATTACCAATTCCCACGCCCCGTTTGTGCTCGTATATTCGGTTCAATATCGTAGGTTTTATTTTCATATTTTACCATATATATATATATATATATATATATATATATAAATGTAAGGTATCCAAAAGTGGTAGTAAGTGATGATTCTACATGGGATTTTTAAATTCACGCTGTATGGTTATTGCCTGTTTAGTAGGGGCAAATACATGTATTTTAATAATCCCTAATGAGAGTGCAATGTATAATAATCTTTTTAGATTAAATACAGAGCAAGATTTACCATCGAAAGGAAGGAAAAACTCATTCTGTAATAAATTTGTTTCGTCTAAAACTTAAGGGGCTTTTAGAAATTTAAATAAAATTTTTTAACTCCATAAAGGAAATTTAGCCTCATCAGACAGGACACTACAAAAAAAAAAAAATTAATTAACAACCTGAATTTAAAAATTATTTTTTATCCAGAATCCACAAGTGTGTTAGAAGCAATACATATTATATATATATATATATATATATATATAATATATATATATATATATTCTTTAATATACGCAGCTCCATCTCCTGAGTAACAATCCAGTTTCTAATCAATTTTCCACGCACTTCACATCCTTATGTAATGCAATATTACAGTAATTATGCAACAATAACTCTTTTCTCCGAAATCTCCGAATTATTTAAACAAAAATAGTTACATTATATCGAAAAGCAGAAATGAGGCCATGATTGTCTATTTAACTCTTTGGTCCAACCACTTTGGTAAATCGCGTTTTTGATTTTGTACATCATTCTTTAACATTATTGAATGGGTTTAACATGTGATCGTATCCTTCAAATATATTCTACGAATATGTCATGCAATATAATCATGAAAATACATTGTCTAGTGCTTCCACTGAGAATCGAACTCACTAAAGTAGTAAATGGACAGCTAAGTTAAATTGGTATCTAATAATCCGGAGATAGTTAACATAGTTTAATATTGTAAAATATTAGCTCAAGGGACGTAAATCAATATTTATTTCTACCTCCCCCTCTCTCTCTCTCTCTCTCTCTATATATATATATATATATATATATATATATATATCTTTTCTCTCTCTAGCTTTATATGCCTTGGTTTGAAATTCACATGTGACAAACTGACAGTTACCAAGTACCGTTGATTTACGTCTTCGCTTGTCTGACACACACACACACACACACACACACCACACACACACATATATATATATATATATATATATGTGTGTGTGTGTGTGTGTGTCTGCTGCTATATTCCCTCATACAAAACATCCTTTGTCTTGGTATATTATGTATAATGACATCACTACGAGACATACATACATGGCATTATATATATATATATATATATATATATATATATATATATATATATCGGGGCGCCTAATGTCGGTATCAGCCAATCAGCGAGGGAGACTATCCCCTTTTCACGAACGCTAGACCAAGGAGATTGTTTTTGCATCTGAGATGAAGCGCCACACCTACTATCAACTCCTTACTTTACCGCAGATCGCTGTTACTCATACGCTGAGTTGGAGAGGGCCAGTATCGAACTAGGTACCTTGTGGTTTCTAGCCCTCTCTTTTTATATATATATTTCAAGATACGTATAAAACTATATACGTGTGCCATGTCAAATATATACACATATAAAAAAAACAATACTTTATGCAGTCCAACACGTATACGTCTAATGACACACTTAAACATTAATCTTCCGCTCGTAGGCACACGCATATATACATAATATAGAATAAAACAAAGCTAAAGAAAAATACGACAATGCTAAGATTAATTTTATACCACTGTCCATCAATAAAATGATTAAAAAAAGTTTCCTTCTTTTATAAGTCAGCTTTTATCCGTTGGGAGTCATTCCCGCAATGATTCCCTCTATTCTTCATTCTTTTACTTATTCAGATTAAACTTTTGTTTCTTTTTCATCTCGATTTTCTTTCTTTTTTTCTTGCTGTGATCTTTCATCTATTTTTACATTTTCTACCTTGTTGCCATATTTCCTGTTTCTATCGCCTCCTCCCTGATCCGGTCTCTATTTTCTATTCATATTTTTTCTTTTCTTCAAATTTTAGATCTATGTTAGTGTTACTCTACGAATAGAACGGACATTTTCTTTCTAATTTTAAAAAAATGTCTCCTTTTATTCTCTCTCTCTCTCTCTTCTCTCTCTCTCTCACACACACACACACACACACACACATCTTCGCCTTCTCCCTTTCCTTCTTCGATTCATCGCTTTCGTTCATTTACCATAAATCCCTTTGTTTCTATTTCCCTTTGTCCTCTTCCTCTTTTTCTCCTTCCTCTCCAATCTCGTTTTCATTGATGAAATAGACAAACATTACCTTTTTTATTTTTTAAAAATCTCTCCTTTTATTCTCTCTCTCACATGGTCACCTTCTCCTTTTCCTCATTCGATTCCCCTTTCTTACATTTACCATATTCCCTTTGTTTCTATTCTTCTTAGCCCTCTTCTACTTTTTCGCTTCCTCTCCAATCTCATTTTCATTGTGAGACAAACATTCCCTTTTTTTACTTTTTAAAAATTTCACCTTTTATCCCTTTATAACCACTTCCCATTCTACCCTGTCCTCCTTCTTCCATTCCTTCCTATCCTTCCTCCTTCCATTTACCATATTCCCCTTGTTCCTATTTTCCTTTGCCCTCTTCCTCTTCCTATTTTACCCTCTTCCTCTTTTTCTCGTTCCTTTCCAATCTCGTTTTCATTGTGATGACCCATTCAGTCCTTCTCCCCTTACATTTACTGTCCCCCCTCAAATAGTCTGTTTGTATTTACCTATTTATATGTTTGGTTTTTATTTTATCCGCCATTTTGTCATTCATTCTTCTCCGCTTACTGACAGTGTCAGACGGGACCAAATCGATAAAAGAACGTGATTTGGCGCTCATATTCTGAAGTCGTCGACTTATTTGATAACGACCGAGCACTGACCTACCAACCGCCACCAAAGCCTTGTCCGGAACCAACATCTTTGCCTCTCCTTCTCAAAAACATAGAACGCTGTACCCCTCTTTCTTTCTACCGCAAGTCAATTCTCGTCGGCCTCAACACAAAAGCAGAAGAAAAACTATAGATTGGCAATTTTTTATTTTCTTTCTTTCTTTCCTTCTTTCCTTCTTTCTTCTTTTCTTTTCTTTTTTTTGTTTTTTTGTTTTAGCGTCATCGTCTTTTCGATTCTCGTGGTGTTGTTCTATATCTAACTACGTCACCACTTCATCATAGCCAGGAGAATCACGTGAGAACAAAACGACAACCTACGAGAAGATACGAACGGTTTCCTATCCATAAGGAAACTTTCCATTAGTGTCTATACTACTCATCTAAAAATTTCCAGGACATATTTCTTGAGTTTTTTTACTCACTTATACGATGTTCCTCTCAAAGAGCATGCTATATTTTACCATTATGTCGTTATCATAATTTTCAAATAAGATTCAACATTGGTCTGTAAAAATCTATATTGATTATTTTGAAAAAGTGTAAGTCAGTCGTTTTTAGATGTAAATGTTTTTAACCCAGACTCATCGAGAGAGAAGCAGAAAATAATTTATATTTAAACCGAAAAAAACGGTTATACTGAAGAAACACGATGTAGCGAAATGTACATGACGTTAGCGAAACAGCGAAACGCAGCGAATGAACATATACAAAGCGATCGCATGGCTTACAAGCTTTTTGGGGAAAACAATGTTTCCGATTTGAATTTAGATTATTTCTGCTTCTCTCTCGATGAGTCCGAATTAAAATCATTTACATCTAAAAACAGACCTAATTATTATTATTACTCGGATGTTGATTTGATATAAATCGAGATATTGTCAATATTAGCAATGAAAATAATATAAAAATATATGCATTTTAACAACATTGTGTGTTTTCATACCCTCTAAACGAGATCCAGTCTTTAGACGAAATGATAATTGAACCGATTGTTTAGGATTTACTTTCCCTACATGTTGTTTCGCAATTTTCGGACTTTTCAGATCCTTTTATTTTCTTCACACACACACACACACACACACACACACACACACACATATATATATATATATATATATATATATATATATATATATAATTGAAACAATAAATAAAGGAAAGAAAGTATAGAATGGATAAAATACGATATTTTAATAAATTTTACTTACACGTGTTTCGGTCAGAAGTTTATCCATGTGTACATTATTTAATTTCATTTGATTATTTAAAAATAATAATAGTTTGAATAATGTACACATGGATAAACTCCTGACCGAAACACGTGTAAGTAAAATTGATTAAAATATCCTATTTTATCCATTCTATACTTTCTTTTTATTCATTTTTTCAACACACCGTCGGATTCACTTCCAGTTTCATTTTACATGTATAATTGTGTAGCAGTTAACTTCGGAAAAAAGGGACCGGTGACACGTGTTTAAATCCAGGAAGAGACTGTTTATATTTTACATGGCGCTAATCCCCCAGCTAAAGGTAAACAATAGGACAGACGACACTTTTTAAACTTGGTATGGCAACCGCTACAGGAGAAGAAAAACTCAGAATTCAAACGAGCCTTACCTAGCGTAAGAAATGGACTTCTATCGCATCCTGTCCGTGGTATTGTGATTGGGTAAACACATACACTCGTCAGCATTTGTTACATGTACAAGCATTTGGTGCTGTCTAGAGGACTTAGTAAATATGATGGCCGATAGAGACGGATGTTTGGAGAGAGAAAGAGAAGAAACCGTGCTGTTGGCACATGATGATAATGATGATGATGATGATGATGATGATGATGATGATGATGATGATGATGTAATTTTGATATTAGTCACGCTGTGTCTGGATCAATTACCTGTTACCCTGCGTAAGACTTAAAAGAGCAGAGCTAAAAGTACAATCCTTTTTCTATATTCGTGAAGCAAGTGCAAAGATAACTAATTAAGAAGAATACCAAATTAATTAAGAGGGCTGATTGGTTCCGATAAATTGATCCAGGGAAAAACACTTAAAACACAGTTAACCGAATAGATCGAGTGCAATAGCCTTAAAAGAAACCGCCCCCCCCAAAAAAAAAAGAAAAATGAAAATAAAACAGGAATTCAATGAATAAATAAAAACAAGAATAGATCAATTCTATTCTTTTGACCTGAATAACCTGCCTCACTTATAACAAATTGGAAAAAAAATAAGAATAAAAAAAATAATAAAAGAATTCTGATTGGTAAGTTGATTGGTTGGTAGATTTTACGGTATGTCAACACTTGTTGGGTTATTTTATGCCGAAGATTTGTTTTGTCCATTCTTGGTGGGTATTCATTTTTTTAAAACTCAACTATTTTTAAACACATTTTTTAAAACTTATGTTTATTCTCTATTTAATCTATAGATGGTACCCTAACAGTTACTGCCACTACGGGTCAGGGTGGACTAGGATGGTAATGAAGGGTACTCCACACTCCACAGAACTCCAGAATTGCTTATTGAGGGGGAGACTTACCATTCTGTATAACTGAAGTTACCATATTCTACAGCTCCATCCGGAATTATCTACGGCCTAATTACCTACGAAGAAGATATCGAAATAATTTAGATATTTACATAACTTTTTTTACGCAATATTTTTTAATAATTGGAGCAAATGATTTTTACTTGTAAGTAAATGTATACTCATAATCATCATCAACATACTCATCACCAAGGCGTGCCGAAAGCCTGAATCTTCCTTGTATCTGTCTGTCGCTATCCATCCCTATCTATTAACGCTCTAGGAAAGTCCTCTAGACGACATCTGTTGTCTCCACAGAGCTAATGAATGTAAGTAATTTCTGGTCGGCCCAAACATTTGCGTCTATGTGTAGGGTTCCATAGAAGAATGTCACTTATGACTTCATCAATACTTCTCTAGCAGAGCCCAGCATATCTTGCTCATCTTACTTTTATAATTTATGAGATAGGAGGTAAGTGATAAATAACAGAAGGAGAGCAAGGCCTCTTATCAGTAAGAAAAAGGAGAGCAAGACAGCAAAAAAAGAGAACATGCATGAAATGATAACAACAAAGAAATAGATATGAAATACTTAGCTCTTCTAAAATCGCTCGATTTACTCTTTCCTTTGTCTTCGGCGAAAAGAAGGCAGCAAAAAATTAGCTGATGTCGACGAACATTTTCAAGATGTCTTCTCAGTTTATTATTTAACTAATTCGCGCACCCCTCGCTTGCAACAATGAGAAATTAGTTTTTTCCCCTTTATTCTTGCTTTTTTAAAGGTTTCTTTCGTCCATGACCAGAATTTATTCAAAGCATCACATAACATTTCCAGTCAAGCCTATTCCCTTTTTTCCTAGTAGATCAATAAATAAATACATAAATAATTTATCAGTCGAGCGTGGTTCCCCTTTGTTTATGTTGGAGTTATAGAATATAACATGACATTTTCGTATGGAAATCTGCACACGGGCATGCCAGTGTGAGCCGCCTAGCAAAGACCTACATTGACCAGCTCTGCATGGATACTGGATGCTGCGCAGAGGTCGCCCTCAAGAGCAATGAATAATAGGGACAGTTGGCAAGAGATTATCATGGATATCCGTGCTACTAGTGCAAGATGATGATGATGATGATGATGATGTTGATGTTAATTCAATATATTTTTTAGATTATTGGTTTTATATTTCATTGTTTATAATCCAGCATTTTTAGTTGATAGATTCTTTAGCTTTCTTTAGGTTAAGGCTTATGGGGCTATTCAGTAAAGTCTAAGTGGTGCAGCTATACAGTAGTACTGACA